>CAKNYM010054225.1:10604-96300 GCA_932195095.1 Andricus curvator | reverse complement strand
CCTACCCCGAAAGGGAAATGGCTTAATGGTATAATAATAATAATTATAAATGTCAATAAATCATAAAAATAATGTTCTATTCACTTTTCATTAGACCTTATTAATTTATTGGATATTTAATATGCTATAAAATATTTTTCCGAGATAAATATATGCAAAAAACGTATTTGAACAATCAAAATAAATTAAATTTGTACTTTCCCCGTGCATTTGAATAATTGTCGGCCTAAAAGTACAGCTAGCGCCGCCACTCGGCCGTCTTCAAATATCATGATACATTTATTCTACAGGCCTTCCTAGGGAAGCCATACCCATGGTAAGAGTAAAATATAGCAATTAAAAGTTTTTATAAACAAATTAGATAAGCAAATTCGAAACTTTTTTTCTTTCGCGTATCAAAAAAGGTACTGAAACTGTTTTCAATTATTGTACGAATATCCACCAGTCACAAAAACATTGAAAAAGTTAACAATAAACATTATTCTAAACAAATTCGAAAATTTGTTAGTTCTTCGTAGAAGGAAATTTGTTTATCTCAAGTGTTCGAAAACATTAAAATTGTTATATTTCAACAAATATTACTGAAGGTATAATAATCTTAGGAATATCTGTATAGCAATTCAGGCAGCTAAAGTGAATTAAAATCTGAAAACCCTTATATTTGAATATTTTTTGACAGAAACTGTTTATAATAATGGTTATTGTTAACCTTCCAATTTTCGTTGTGATCAAATGTCATTCCCAAATTAGTAGAAAAAAATTCAGCAAAAGGAAAATCTGTTTACCTCTAATAACTTTTTTCACGGTTTTTTTATAAAATTTGTTTATAAGCATCAATGAGGAAATCACTATTTCATAAACATACATTATTACCCTCGTTAAAAGAAAGACCAACTTAAGATCACTTTAAGACCAGTTTCAAACCACGTTTGGTCTTTTTCTGGTCTTTTCCCTTCAGCCCATACCTGCCTCATTTTGAGGGCATTTAAATGGACACCTCTCTCTCTCTCTCTCTCTCTGGAATAAGGATAGCTGTCTGAATCAACATATTAGCTATACCTAAAAGTCCTAAAGAACCTGGTCTGATTTATGAGCATTTATGAGATCTAGAGGCTTGAACCAGTTTCCGTTATATTTATGGAACTCTGTCCCTCCCTCCATGGTTATGGTCCTGACTCGTGATGAGCCTAATAATGATGGGATACTGGGGGTTCAAACTGCCGGCACAAGACTATACCTGCCTATAATGTGATCTTAACTTGTTCTTTCTTTTCAGGAGGGTATACATTATGTTAGGTACCCGACCAAATCAGAACCAATTATGGTCGGATACCAACAAGTGGGGGAGCGGAGTGGGAAGGTCGACATTAATTAGTCACTTGAATTTGTTCAATTTAATTTATTTAAATAATTCACGAATAGACTCCCGCATTTGCCTGCGCATCCGCATTACCAAATTTCTTTATGGCATCGCTTCAACTCAACCTGGCCGGGAAAAACCAATTGGTGCAAAAAACCTCCGGGAGGAGTCTTACATATTTTTAATTACAGGTAATTCAATATAAATTTTCCGGATGACGGCGAAACGTTATTTTCGTTCTTTTACATATTGAACAATCCTAAACAATAGTTTGAACCGCACTCCATAAAACAAAAAGGGCTACTCACACTCCGTCACGCTCCATTCTTCAGGTAGCCCGACCCTCTTTCGAAAATACACACATACTCACGCACACATAGTCACGCACACACACTGGTCACTTTCACTTTCATGGTCCTAATTCGGAAATAATGCAACGAAGTACCTTTCAAGATATTTTGATAAAACTTTTTTTCTCTATAAGCAATTCAATCTTAAACTAACACGAGGTCAATTTTTATACACATATCATTTGTATTTTGTGAGTCCCCATGCACAGATTTAGGACTATATAAATAGCTCAGTATGCAGTAAGCAGTTATTTAAGCACAATAAATTGTTTTTTAAAAGTTCCACCTTATTATATTTTGAGTGAAAATTTTGTAAATAAGCAAATAGGGGGAAAAAAAGTTCCGAGCTGAACAACAATTCTCTCTTCAGAATTTAATGCACTTTAATTTGAACAAAATTGAAAATCGAACAAAAATTGAAGTCTAGACTTTTTGAACTACAAAATTAAGGATCTTTATAGTTATACTGTTACTGAAAAAAATTTAAATGTTTACCATTAGGTTACTTATTCACAAACGTCACTTCATTACCACTATCGTTACTAACAAAAAAGTAACCTGGAACCTGAAATTCTAGCCATTTATGAAGTTTATGCCCTCCCGAGAATTGTAGTCGCGGCGGTTTCGGGCTGAGATTGGAGCCCTTTGGAGTCGAAAGGGGGTTACTGAAACACCAGCAGTGTGGCCACAAAGTGGCAGTGCGCGGGTTTTTTAGCGACGTGGGTGCGAAGTACCAGTAAATGTCCGGTGGGGGCACTACAGTTGTATTGAAAACAAATAAAAGTATTGTCAGTGATAAGACACACACAAATGTACTGTAAATTAAAGGACGCTGTGAGCGTCAGTATTTCTCTAAAGGAGAAATAAAATACTACATGTATTATAATAAATAGACTGCCAAGAATGGTCAAGGTTTTTTTTTTATTCATTACGCTTTTTTTCAGATGTAAGTGTATTCTCTACAAGTGAACTTCTTTCCAAAGGGTTATGAAGTTCGGACGTTGCACGGTTTGTCAGATTCACAATTTCTCGAATATCTTTTTCCAGTACACTTTTTTTGGCCATTTGTTTAATTTTCATAAACTTGCTACCTGTTAATCTGAGATAGTCTTTCATATTAGACAAATCATTATCACTATTTTCAGGTTATTATAAATAATAACCTAAAAATACATCCTGACGAAATCCAATAATCCACAGGACTCACACATACGTTAGGCGCTTATCACTGACAACAGGCACGTTTGTGTTGACGCCAACTGGCGTCATCGACGGAAACTTACTGGTACTTTGTTCGAAAACTTTGTCCCAAGAAAATGCATTGAGGATTGGGGGGCCTACTCCACACGACACTGACTGTTGACATTTGAACTGACTGAGTTTATGGCCAAGGCCAAGGCAAGCGATGCCCGCGACCGGTCATAATTTCAGTTTCCAGTGTCATTATTTCTGCTCAATAGTAAAAATAATGTATATTTAAAAATGCATTGTTTTCATTGATTATTAAAAAAGCGTTTCACGAATTTTTATTAATTAGGGAAATATTATGTTGATATTGTTAGTTAAAAAGTTTGTAAAAATCATATTCCAATTGTTTATGCTCTCAACAACGAGTATTGTACCCTTTAGTCTCGTCTTCTGTCCACGCGTCGAAGCGATCAATCATTTCTTTGGACATATTTTCTTTCCACTGATTGAGCTTTCCACTTCTCATGAATTTTCCTTCTTTTTTAACCACATTTAATTTTGTCAACATTTTGATTGCGCCCTCATAATTGACTGCTGGGTTGGCCTTCATACTTTCGAAACTCAAATGCTTCTCAAGTGTCCTCATTTTATTTTCGGAGAGTTCTTCTTTGCCCAGAAACTTTGCAGTCTGTTTTATTACTGATGGCAGGTCCTAAAGCAAAAATATGGTCATTATCGTTATTCTCAAACAAACTTTTATTTTTTGCTTCCATATAAAAATATGTCGTATACGTACAGCTTTCATATCTTCGTATTTGAGAAATAACATATTTTCCTGCGTCCTTTTTTCCCAAAATCCAAAAAAATGTTTCCAAAATGGTCCGTAGCAAACTGAAAATATCATCGAGCATATCTAAAGTGAATCAAAAATATTAAATGCAAAAAAATGAGTGTACGTTATCGTCATTCAATTTGCTAAATCAAAAATAAATGTATTACATTTCAAATCAACAAAATTTCAATAATTTACGACTGGTATATTAACCGAATATAAATCATAATACTTTACGACTTTGATAGTATCTATTCAGCTATATTAACCAAGGATAACAAAAAATCCCTTTTACACACGAAAAACATCTCATTTGTAAGCTGTCTCTCTAAATTTGGATCAGTAAAATATAACTGATTGTTAGTTAGATTCTACTAATGGCTGTAGCAAGAATACAGCCGCTGATAATTAGTAAAAATATAATAATTCAGTTAGTAATTATTGCTTCACGCACGTGTGCTATCCGAATTCATAATTATATATTTCTTAAACCCTTTTAATGCAAATGACCCGACTCAAAAGATGTATTGCGAGAAATATTTTATTCATTGCTATTCTCCAAGACAAGTGAAACTTCATAATTATTTTAGTAGTGAAAATTGGGAAAACAACTGACACGAAACAGGATGCAATCCGAAGTCAAAGAGTGTGAAGTGCAAAATTAACTTTATTTCCTGCGCAAAATTTCCAGTTTTCCAAGCTAATATTTTGAAAGTATTACGAATAAACTTCAATTTTTATTTGAAACCGTGATTAAAAGTCTACTTCTATATTTTCAGTTGAGAATGCATCTTTTCTGATCGAAAATATTATTAGGTTAAAAATGAAATCATTTTGTTGAAAAGTCATCCTTTTTGGTTGAATATTCGTGTTTTTCGGATTAAAATTGAACTATTTGGTTGAAAATGAAATTTTTTATTTAAAATTCATACTTCCCTTTTGAAAATTCGACTGTTTTCTCGTCCCGGAAAAAACACATTATTCTCCTGTTTTTACAGAATTTTGAACTGTGGGGGTATTATTGATATAGAGGAAAAAGTATTTTTCTTTTCTTTTTTTTGAGTTCAAGTGAAACCGCGTTACAATGCATTTTACTATCACAATCAATGACACTGAAAACATAACTGATTTACAAGTTCTTATCCTTAGTATTGATATAATTATGGTAGAGAAATTTCTTCTAATTCAGGTTGAGAGAGTAAGTTCCCAAAAAAGAAATTATCTAATTTTTTACAGAATCAATAAAGCCACTGTTGAGGGCACTCATGAATAATTTTGAATTAACATTAATTGAAATAAAGAAAATATATATTAACCGATTTTGAATCGAAAACATTCCAACTCATACAATATTAAATTAAGGAAAATTTTGAAAAAAAAGACAATATTTCGAATAGAATGAAAAAAGGAATCTAACGTGTATAATTTCTGAATAAAATCGTTCAAAATTGAATGATATGAAATTAAAAGTGTTTGAAATTGAATTTTTTTATCAGAAGCCGATTTTATTAGAAAGGAGTTGAAAATTTATCATTTCTAATTCAAAGCGTTCAAAATTGAATAATTTTATTTTAAATTGAATATTCTCAAAACTGAATGGTTTTAGATCAAAATTTTGGGAAAAAGACGATTTAAAAACTTAAAATTGTATCATTTATAATTAAAAGCGTTCAAAATTAAATAATTCGAAATATAAAACTTTTGAAATTAAATAATTTTCAATTCGCAACGTTAAAGGGGCACTTTATTTCCAATGTACCAATGTACGCAGAAAGTATTGAAATTAAAGAAAAGTTTTGAAAAAATCTATCGAAATATCAATTTTTATATTGAATATTTAATAAACAATTTTTCAGTGTTGTTCTTCCATGCTAGGAATATCGCTTAACTAAAGAAGAAATAAATAAAGATGATATTTAAAATGTCCAAAGTAGTATAAACGTGTTTTTTTTTTTTTTAATTTTTGTAAAAAAGTTCTCAAAGTTTTTCGGACGCGAAAACAATAATTGTTCTGGTCAATTTAAGTCTCTTATTTAGATCAAATTGCTTAAAATGGCTGAAAAACGTTTAAGATCAACGGAAATTGTTTCGCGAAATTCTCACTTATAATCGGGAGCAAATAACAAAATTCATGTGTTATAAAAAAAATAATGATCAAAAACTCTTCCTTAAAGGTTAACAAAACACAGATATTTTATTCCGTAACATTTTTATCGCAATGTGTGTAAAAGTAATATTTAATTACGACTCATTGAATATTAACTATTTTTTAACCATTATTATCAAATTTAATAAACAAAATAACTTTTCAACTTCAGGAGTTTAGGTTAAGAAATTATTTAAATTTAAAAATGTTTATTTCATATAGTGGAAAAACCGTAGTGTTACTGAAGAGTAATTTTTAGTCGACTCCATGAAAAAACGAATAAAGGTGAAAAGTTAATTTTTTCATTAAATTTTGAAAATATTGTTAAAAGAATAGGTAATACGTAATAAGTCGTAATCAAATATTACTTTCACATATATTGCGACGAAAATTTCATGGAATAAAATATCTGAGTCTTGTAACCCTTAAGAAAGCATTCTTGCTGAATAATTTGTTTATAAAAAAACAACCAATTCTTTATATTTTATACCAAAAAACTTCCAAAATTAAAAATATATCGACAAACACGTCTTTGCATTTTTTGAGAAAACTTGATTTTGGACCCGCTCCACAGGCATCGAAAGTCGGCTTTTTGATTGAGGTTTGATGAAAAAGTATTTTTCTCGTCTAATCAATAATAGAAGAGATACAAATTTCTAAAATATGGTCCAATTTTCAAAACTCTAATTTTCAATTAACAATATTTGCCAAAATTATTGCGAAGCTTCCATTTGGTGCGAAAACAGCTGTGATTTTTTTTAAATTTTTTGAACAAGGGCATCTTGGATCCCACGGAAATAAACCAACTCCAACCGTAAAAAATCCGTATTTTCTTAAAGTCTTGATAAAAAAGTTTCAGTTCTGCCTAAATATGGTAGAAAGTAGTCAGAAAAAGGAATAAAATTAAAAAGTATAGAAAAGTTGAAAAACGTCCCTCAGAAATAAAAAAATACCCTTTTTTTTAAAATAACAATAAATTTTCACCATGTATCACCAATATTTTTTTAATACTATCCGTGATAATTTTGCTTCAGATCTACAAAATATTTGCAATATTAACTACCGGAAGTTCGAAAATGCATTTTTTGTTAAAAGAAAGGGGTGTTTTTTAATCTCTGGGGAATCCTTGTCAAATTTTTTATACTTTTTCATTTTATTCACTTTTCAGACCACTTTCTACGATATTTAAGAAAATCTAAAAAAATTGTTATCAAACGTGTGAGAAAATATGAATTTTTTAACGGTTGGAAGTGGTTTAAAACCGTGGAATCGAAGATCCCCTTGTTCAAAAACTTTAAAAAAGATTAGTTTTTTTCACCAAATGAAAGTTTTTTGGGGGAAGAGCCCACCGAACAAAGGAACCTAATTTTTTTCAGACACCTTATAACAAAAAATAAAAGAAATCGGTGACCTACTTGTTGCCTGTGATTTGGTATACCCCTAAAATTTGAACGTTCGATATTGAAAACTAAATTGTATGTTTCAAAACATCAAAAAATAAATTTATCGTCATTTTAACCGTTAAAAATGGAAAAATTGTCAATCATAAACCTTCAAGATTGAATAATTCTAAAAGCGTTCAAAATAAAAAGTTATTTTATATTAGAAACATTAAAAAAGAAAACCTTTCACTACGGAACGATGAAAATTAATCGAATCCGAACTTCATTTAAAACTGAAAATATTGTTAGTCACCCTTTACAATTTCAATTATTTTGATTAAATGAAAAACGTGTAAATATTAAAAAATTTTAAATTATTAATTATACTTTTAGAAATTCAACCATTTTAATTTTAATTGAAAACTTGGACTCACGTGAGGGAAAAATTGAAAATTTAGCGTTCAGCATGAAAATTCAAAACTCTAAATTTTTAACTGTTTGAATTCAAATCGTTTTGCTTTTAACACTTCAAATTTAGAATAATTATTCATTCCTCAAAACTTCCAATTAAATATTTTTCAATTTTAAATGATTAATTTTTCTTCTAACTCCGAACTGAAAATCGGAAAATTTTAAGATAATATATTGAAAATTAGAAACTAAGAAAAGAGAATATAAGACGAGATTGGTACATATGATTCTAATGTTTGAAATTGCTTATATTTTAGACTTTCAATTTTTTGTCGACAATTTGGCTTTATAATATTCAATTTTTTGGAATGTTTCCAAATGAAAAATAATTCACTTTAAATGCCTGGTTCTAAATTCTTCTCATTTATAAGGCTTGAAATTAAGAAACGATTTTCGTAAAATTTCACTTTGTTTGGAATTTTTTCTGAAGGCATTTAATTTAAAATTGTTTAGTTACAAATCCTTGAAACTGAAAATTGTTCAACTATCAAGTTTTTAAATGTTATAATATACAATCTTGAAGGATTTAAAAAAACAGAAGATTATGCACGTTTAAAACTGAAACCAACCAATGTTGAATATTTAAATCCAAAATTATTCAATTTAAAACTAAATAAAATGGAAACTGAATAATTCCGAATATTTTAATATGAAATCATTAAATTGAAAATTGACTTATTACCCGAGTGAACATTCTTTGACTTGCTTTCGACTTGACTTGTCCCCAATCAAGACATGCTGAGGAGGAGCCAGGCTTCAATTTATGTCCTGAAGACAATTTTCATTGGTTGAAGACAAATATTTATATCTTGAGTCAAATTTTGATGTCCACAAGATGAGTGGTTTATAACTTCGAGTATATACCTGCCCTGGCAAAAAGGGTCATTCTGACTGTCATAACAGCTCATCTTTGTTAATGATTAAGGAATTTTGTATATTTCTATACAATATATATATATATCATAATTAATTTTTAATTTAGCCAACGGCCATGCCACGCTGAAAAAACCAGTTCTCGTCAGATCACTGAAGTTAAGCAGCGTTGGGCGCGGTTAGTACTTGGATGGGTGACCATTAGAGAATACTGTGTGCTGTTGGAATATTATGGGTGTGGTGAGCCCAAACTTGTAGTTATTTATAACTACAAGAAAACTATCCACCTAGAAACACTACCCGAATCGGGTAGTGTCACGCCTACCCTGAAAGGGAAATGGCTTAATGGCATAGATACATACATACATAAGACCAAAAGACAAATACATGAACTCAGCACAGAGATAGGCTAAGCAAGACAGTACGCGTCCCGCATTCAGTGTGTGATTGACTACATAACATCTGGCAGGGCTTTCACTGCCAAGGTTCGACAGTTCGCGCGCGAACTGCGCATCCGTCATCGCACAATCAACAAGTCAAAGCTACTGACCATCAGGCAGCATATTGTTGACAGAATACAAGTACCATCTAACGCTAGGAGATGTGTAGAGCGGAAGGAAAGGTGGTTCAGAGAAAATCAACAGTTTTTGTGTGACCCATCTCGACTCTTTCAGGACCCTCCAGTAACTGTCGACCATGCGCCCAAACCATAGGAGGTTGAAGCATTTTGGAGAGAAGTCTACGAAGTCCAACATCAACTTGAAGAAGGCTCAAAGAACATAAATAGCTTCAAGGAGTTGTGCAATGCCCTCATAACAGCTGCAGAGGAATGCCCACCTATCACTAACGAGGAGGTGAAAAACGTATTGAGAGGCATGAAGAACTATTCCGCTTTGGGTCCAGATGGTATCAAGAACTTCTTGTGGAAGAAGTTTGCTTCAACCGACGAGGCCGAAAAAAGGAACTTGTACAAACCGGAGAATTACAGGCCAATAACTTGTTTGAACACACTGGATAAGATCTTTACGGCTGTCCTAAACAACACGCTTGTTCGACGAATTGAACCTGTATGGCGAAAGATGTACGAACAACGTGGCTCGAAAAAAGGTGTAGCTGGCTGTCGAGAGAACCTGCTAATCGACAGGTGTGTCTGTAAAGACGCTGCAGCCCATCAGCTCGTCCTGTCAATGGCCTGGATTGACTACCGGAAAGCTTTCGATTCAACCTCTCATAGACTTATCATCTGTCTGTTGGAAAACATGAAGGTACATCTACACATAGTGAGATGCATAGCGAGATTGATACTTCTTTGGAAAAGTAGATTTACTATCACATCTAGAAATTATCGAGTGACAACGAACAACAAAACAAAACACAAAATATGCCAAGGGACTTGCGGGATGAATGCAGAAAGCTGTCATCCTTGGGTCACTTCGTGTCGTCAAGACACACAAGGGTTTCGCCAGCTGATCGTAACGCCCACGTCTGACGACCGTGAGATGAGTGGTCACAGGGCACGATGAAATCATAACGACAGGCCAGCGAAAACCTCGTGTTTCTTGAGGACACGAAGCGACCCAACGGTGACAGCTTTCTGCATCCATCCGAAAGTCCGTTGGCATATTTTTGGCACGCAAGTATGGCTTTAAGGTTACGAACCAGTGATAGTTTCGCACCTCCGAGAGCACCTACCACAAGGACAGTTACTTGTACCGAATATTTTGGGTACAGTTTTTACATCTCTTTTTTAAGGTCTTGATACCTCTCCTCCTTTCCTTTCTCCTTGGCAGTGATGTTGTATTCTTACGGAGCCGAGAATTCGATCACGAATATAGTTCATTTCTTGAAGTCTTGGAAAACGATGTCAGGTCTTGAGTGTGCAACGGAACCTGCTGTCCGAAAATCACAGTTCCAGAAAATTAGGCACTTCTTGTTTCGGACAATCAACTCTATCTCTCTTGGAGCGTTTGGCAGGGCAAGGTCGCGGCCAACTCCGTAAGAGTGACAAAGATGGTAATATAACACTCTTAGGGCCGCATTATATATAAAATGCGGTCACGGTATACTACGGTCACTGTCTTGGGATGCTAAGGACGTCACTGTTCTGGCATACAAGTCCATATGCATGTGCATACGCATGATCTTACGTGTGGTGATATCAAGGGCCATGAGCTCGTTTTTCGTCCTTTGAACCACCCCAAACGAGTAGAGTAGAATCGGGACGGCAAGCATGTTAGCCGCAGATACCTTGTTCAACGCCGACAGTATGGAAGACTAAATACGTCGGAGAAGATGTACGTCCTGAATCCGGCTTTGAGGTACGCCCAGATAGGTATAGGTCTCTCCAGTATTAAGATACCTAATAACACTTATATCTACCAGCTCAGGGTCCTTGGGAACGCCAATAATCTTTCCTTTCCTAAGATGAATTTTGGCACACTATCCCTCCCATTCCAAAGTCCATCCCAATTTCTCCTGTGTACTTGTTGACGATATTTATAGCAGTTTAAAGTTTGCTTTTACCAGAGGCATAGATCTTCAGTTCATCCATATAAAATACGTAAGTGACCTTATACTCGCGCTGATTAGTGTCGCCAAAAAGGTATCCAGATGAACTTCATAGTGCGAGAGATAGAAACTGAAGTGTGATGCAAAAAAGCAAACGGCTCATGGTATCGCACTGAAAGACGCCCGTCTGGAAGGTGACGTTCTTCGTTGCCACACGACTACTTTCAGATGAGGTAGCATCAATCTCTCTATGCATCTCACTATGTGTGGTTGCATCTTCAAGATTTCCAATAGACACCTTTCTTCGAGCCACGCTGTTCGTACATATCTCGCCACACAGGATCAATTTGTCGAACAATCCTTTTGTTTAGGACAGCTGTAAGGATCTTATAAAGTGTGTTCAAACAAGTTATTGGCCAATATGAGGGCCAAATGTTTGTGTGCAAAAGTAAACTTCTTCCACCAGAAGTTCCTCATACAATCTGTTCCAGCAGCTGAAAAGTTCTTTGTGCCTCTAAGTGCTTTTTGCACCTCTTTGGCAGTGATTGATGGACAATTGGACATTCCTTCTCAGATTGTATGAGGTTGTCGCAAAACTTCTCGCAGCGAATGAAATTTCCAGTATCTTCTTTCAACTTTAGTGTTTTTGAGATCTTGTATACCTTTTTCCAAAAAGTCTCTACCTCCTTGGGCTTGGGTGGGTTTTTGAAGGAAACAGGGAGATTGCTGAAGAGGCGCGATTGGACAGCGAGAAACTGTTGAATTTCCCTGATCCATCTCTCTCTCTTCTGTATTTTCGTACTTGAGTCTGGTCACATCCGTATTTTGTCAACAACATGCTGCTTGATTGTCAGCAGCTTTGACTTGTTCAGTGTGTGATTGAAGATCCTGAGTTCTTGGGTGAACATTTGAACCCTGTCCGCGAACGGTCTACCAGATCTTATGTAGTCAATCACATATTGAACACGGGACGCCTCCTGTCTTGCTGATCTAATTTTCTTGTTTAGTTGATGCAAGCCTCTTTTGGTCTTTTGATCTATCGTCGATTTTAGTCTTCGATTTGAATAAGCCAAAGCTCTCGCAGCACCATAAACTGAGCAATTTATGGTCGAGAGGTCAGATTCTTGCGAGATATCTTGACGTACGAAGGCATCCATTTCAGTCACATCTTGGGGTTAGGAGGAACTCGCATGTTACTGTCCCTCCTTGTCCTAAAATCGCGATCATCTCTCATAAGGTGCCTGCTTTCCGCCTTTGGTCCTAATGTTCGCTTCCTCATGTTTGTCTTGAGCTTGATAAAGAAGCGGTGGGGGAAGCACTTCGCGTACATATCCATTTTTCCAGAGGTGAGCAGGTTGATTTCGCAATGATTAAATCGATACGTGCTGAAGCTCTGGGTGTTTCTGGCACCACAGAGTGTGCATACGTGCCATAAAGCCTCCGTAAACAGGGCTAATGCTGGAATCGTAGCAGTCTAGCAGGTCACCCTTTAGTTGATTCGTCCACTCAATGTGAGTGTTTGCAGCTAGAGAAAGGGTTCGTCCATTCTTGTAGAGCCCCGCGTGCAAGGATACGGCTGCATACTCGGAGAGGTCGCCCGGTATCTCAGAGTCACTGTTTAAGACACCTCACCTGGGTACCATTCAGCTTTCGGCACGGTTGTTACGTCTCCGCTCAGGGGTTATTCATTCAGAACCATCCCTGGACAATTGTCCGTGACAGCTTATTAATGATCATTGTAACCATATTCAGCAGAAACTCTTGGTACAGGGACCCTCTGTCCGCAACCCGAGGACGCGTTCGATGGCTTTGTCATAGGCACTTCAGTTCTATTCTAAAGGAATCGAAACCAAAACCGAAGATAAAAATATTTGCATATATATCAATTCATTTACGGATTTTCATTTGTATCATACTTGTTTGACGACGATACCGAAAATGTTGTTTGTTTTTACGCACGCCTATTGGCTTAGGAGATCCTGACAGAAAAGAACAATTTTAATTTTTTTGAAGAAAATCTTTTACGGTTATAGTCGTTCAGTGCCACAGATTATGAATTTCAAATGAAAATAACTAATTTAATAATTACAGATTTTTCATTTATCAATTTTCATTCTTCGCATCTGTTAACAGCTTCATTTCTGAGTCCAAAAAGTTTCGTCTCGAGAAACTTTTACTTCTACTTGAAATCACTCTGCTAAGACTACAAAAGTTAGACATTGTCAGATGTCTGGTCTCAGTTCTAATACGCATCCAGACATTGATGTGTTGAAGAAGAACTTAAGACATCACCAAGTCGAACCCAAGTCGCAGCATTTGGCTCGGGAAGGCTTCCAATATGAAATTTTGCAATTTTAAAAGATTTAGTTGTGAAATTTCCCTATCGTTTTTATTATTTCATTGGGAAACCACAACATTGTGGAATTTAAATTCCGAAACCTTCAAAAATTACAATAAGAAATTTGAAACGAAATATTTTTGAATTTAAGCTTTTGAAGGAAAAAAAACTCGATTTCAATTGGGGCGACTATGTAACTGTTCACTTTCACTTCCACTTACATTTTTTCGAAATTCACGTCGGTTATCTTTCTTTTTTGCCATTTCAATTGTCACAAAAATTTGAAAAAAAAAACAACTGACGTGAATTTGGGAGAAGTGAAAGTGAAAAGATTACATAATCGCCCCCAAGGCCACAATAATGAATTTGCTTTAGAATTGTGCATTTAAACTATACTTTTTATTTGAAATTATAGAAATTTTACAGATGAATATTATTACAAAAATATTTATTATTTAAAAAGACGTACCCTTTCCTCCTAAGAATAGTCTGCAGAATTCGTCGAATGTACCAGAAAAACCTTCAACAAGTTAAGAATAATGAAAATGAGAGATGCAGGTGTCTTTGACATTTCTGCTGACGTAGATTATTTTCGGCTTTCTTTCGCCAGTTTTAATTTGTTTTGGCAATAAATGAAAGGTTAAATGAGTTTTTATAAATCTTGGACTTGGCAATTCACTCACAAAACGGACGATATCCAAAATCCCCTCGGAACTATTTTTCATACCAGGTGTTCGCTCAATTAAATTTCTGTAGTCGTACATAACCTCATGTCTGAAATATTACAAATTAATGAACATTTTTTATGACTACTGGTTTTGAATATGGTGGAAATCAAAAAGTTGACAATACCATGTCCCTGGATTATTATACGCTTGTTTAATTTTTTGATGTTGAATACTAAATAAGTATTTTTTACTGGTCTATTATTTTTGGAGAAACAAAAAAAAAATCTGCCTCAGCCCGGATTCGAACCGGAAGCACCACTATACCGCTTGTATAATTTTTGGCGTTATATCTCTGAAAAGAAAGCTCAAAATTCACAAAAAGGTCACAAAACAGTTTATTAATGTTATGGCTTAAAAGTTTAATTTCCACATTCAAATTGAGTAATAATTCAAGATATTATAAAATGTAATTCAAGACGTGAACATTCAATTATATATTCAAAGTGTCTTTATCTGAACAAAATAACCAATTTAGATGCCCAAAACAATTTTAAAAATATATTTAATATTAATTTTAATAACAAAATATTAACAAAAAACAAACTAAAAATATTCTTTAAAATGATAAAATTTCTATTACATAACCTTAAACGTTAAAAATAATAATTATTATTATACCATTGAGCCATTTCCTTTTTCGGATAGGTGTGACTTGCTCGATTGGAAAACAGTAGTGTGTAGATGGGTATATAGGTATGAGGTAGATACGTATATAGGTGTAAGGTATAGATATTTTGGATTGATCTAGAATTCTTGTGTTATTTATTTATATGACACGTTCGTTCCGCAACACTGCTCCGACCCATGTTGCTGATCAATCTTTCTAGCGATCACCCCAAGTGAAGAGCCTCACAAAATTGTTATGTGTGGTTACCCACTTGGGCACATTAGTATCCTTTGTTCCAGGCGTCATTCACACTATTGTAACTCTGTTTACAAACTATTGTGCATTTTTTCATACAAGCTCTTGTGTTTCTATGGCTTCTTATGTCTCTTCGGATTAATGTCTCATTTACAGATTCTAACCATACTTTCGGCGGTCTACCTCTGGGAATTCTGCCATTTACTTTACCTTTATACACTTGTTTGGTCAGTCGTTCATCTTTCATTCTTTCAAGATGTCCGCACCATCTTAACTGATTTCTTTCCCATATGTCAACTAGTGTCTCTCCTGTACCACATTCTTTGAGGATAATCTCGTTTCGGACTTTGTCCATCAGTGTTATCCCGCATATTGTGCGCAGAGGTTTCATGCCAATCGCGTTAATTTTACTCCTGTCCTTTTTTTGACAGGTCCGTGTCTTGCTACCGTATAGTACAGTCATTACGAATATGAAATTATTTATGGCCATTCTATCTTTTTTTGATATGTTTTTATTTGTGAGAATGGACCCTGCTCTATTGATAACCTGCATACCCTTATTTATGCGCACATTGTTTTCTAATTTTTTTCCCTGGAACACCATGATCTTTGTTTTATTTACGTTAATTTTGAGGCCCATGTTCTTCATGCTTGTGTTAAGTTTATTTAACATTATTTGCAAGTCCTCGATTGATTCTGCCATAACAATTTTGTCATCATGTGATTCACTATCCACTCCTGACCATATTTCAAAACCGCCTCTCAACATCCCATTTTCTATGTTTCTACTTTCGCAACGCTTTTTCTCCGTCTCAGGTACACATACATTATCTATTTTCCTTACGTGCATAGTTTCTCGTAGTTCTCTTACTTTCAGATCCTTCACTCCTCTGGCATTCCAAACACCCAGTCTCCATTCATCGCCTGAAACTCGAACTTTACGTTTACCGTGTGTATGCATTTCGTCAATCAAAGTTTCAGTCCATTCCGAGGCTACTTTATTGTTTGTATTATTCATGTTTAAATTGTACACCCAACTACCACCTTTATGCGCGAAATTTGTTTTGCGAGTCGAAATCATATCCAAGTTGAGTAGTGATTCGACGTACGGTGGAGAGTCTAGTTGTAACGTCAATCCCATCAAAACTTCTGTTACTGGGGGGGGGAGGACAGAGAGAGGAAACCGAGTGTCTCAATTGGTTGGTGATTCAAGCTGAGAAGTTCACCAGCCTTCATCAGCGTTAATTAACAATAAATAATTTGTGAATATAACAATGATTTAAAATTAATTAAATATATAATTTTACTTTAATTACAATTTTTTGCAGCATGAACATAATTTAGGAACATATAATTTTAATAAATGAACCTCTAATTGAATAATCTTTTACAATTTTTTAAAGCACTTGGAAATTCCTTGAAATCTTTTAAAACCCCTAAAATCTTTCAAACTTTTGAAATCTCTTCAATTTATTGCAAGCTATTGAAAATTTCTTCGAAACTTTGCAAATACACGAAAATTTTTGAAAATATCCTAAAATATTTCAAATTCTTTGTAGTCCTCTCAGTTCATCGGAATCTTTTGAAAATTCCTACGAACATTTTAAAATATCCTAAAAGATTTCAAATCCTTTGAGATATTCCTCTAATTAAATTGAATTTATTGAAAATTCTAAGAAATCTTTAGAAATACCCTAGAATATTTTAAATCCTTTGAAATTTTTTAAAACTTGTCCTGATTTTCCTTGGAATGCCTTGCAGTATTTGAAATCCTTTCAAATCCTGGGAAATGAATTAAAATACCTTATTGAGAGCTTACAAAATCTTTTAAAATGATCAAAATCCTCGGAAATCTTATAAAGTCCCTTAAACTTCCTAAAAACCGCATTAAAATATTTAAACATTTTCCAAAATTCCTTCATATTAGAGGTGTGCAGTGGTTTGTTCAAATTTTCAATAAAAATTTAGACACGCTTGGAACATTCAATTTTGCAAAATAGAAAAAAATCTAACTGTAGATCAAACCGGCTTGATTTCCTTGGATTATTAAAAAAATTTCAAATCAAAATTACTCCTTTTTCTAATCCATTCTTCTCCTAGAAATATAAGTAATTCTGATTTTTTAATAATCTAGATTTTTTCTATTTCGAAGAATCCTATTTTATAAATTCTATATGGAATTTATGAAATCGTGTGAAATCCCCTGAAATATATAAATATATTTTCAAATTTATAAAATCCTTCGAAAACCCTAAAAACTTGTAAAAATTTTTAAAAGGACTTCGCGCAGAAGTCATGTAAAAATGTCTTTTGGTGGATTTTACTAATTAAATCTTTACAAAGCTTATGAAATTCTTTGCAATCCTGTGACATTTTTTTCAATTTCTTAAAATTACTCAAAATATTTGAAATAATGTTAAATCCCAGTCCACTTCTGTAAATATTATATACAAACTAAGGGCGCGAGAAAATCAGTTACATACGAATTTTATTCTGGTAATTATTTGTTCAGTTAATTCTACTATGAAGAATAATAATAATGATGTCTTAATTTTCATATTTTAAACCACGAAAAGCAGATCTAATTTTTGTTTTGTTTTACAAAATATCGTTAATTGTTTTCATCAAAAGATTGCCAATAGCCATGTTATTATTTTATGTCGGGCATATAATTTATATTCTTGCCAGTTTTCGTCCAATTAATATATTGGGGAGATTTGGGGCGGTTTGAATTTGTTTGCAACGTTATTGATGGGGTTCGTTGAAATTTATTATGAGACCGGAAATATAACTTGGAGTGTTTCACACATGTGTGATTATTTCAAATTTCAAAATTTTTTTGTGTGTTTTGCATGAAGGAACTCAGGACTTGTTTAGGTAAAAGTGTTAGGGGTGGTTTTCTGGAGACGTTGATTATTATTATGGGATCAGGAATGTAACTTGTGTTCTTCTGATGGTGACTTGTTTAGTTCTTTCAAATTTCTAATTCTTTTCAGGGTTTTGCGTGGAAACACTTGGAATTTAATCAGATCTAAGAGTATTTCCAACTTTTTGATTTTCATCCATAAAAGTTCTATTACAATAAAATAGTTTTAATGTATTAAAAATAAAACATACTCTAAAAATGGAAATCGATCTTGAATATTCGCCTTCCCTCTTTCGAAATCTAGATCATTTGCAAGGCACCAAACCATTTCTTGAGTCCATGTTGTACCTGTCATTAATTTTAAGAATATTATTCATATATATATATATATATATATATATATATATATATATATGAACAAAAACTTTATTTTTATTTGTAAATACTGTTAAAAACATATGATGATTTAAAAAGAAATATTTCCAATTCAGAGTTGAAGAATTTCAAATTCAAAAACATTATATTTAAGGTAGTTGTCTTGCCAAAGATTAGATGGCTGAAAGAAATAGTTTTACTATAATTTTAGGAATTAAATACAATTAAAACGGACGTAATTTCAAATAAGAAACATTTTTAATGAAAATATTTTAAAGCTTACAAAAAAATTATTTTAACCTTTTTTTTACAATTCAGTTTTTCCTTACTATCACTTCTTACTAATTTTTGAATCATGGTTGATTTTTAATAATTGATGTCTTTTTTTCGGGAAAAATATTCTCTTCAGATCAACTGTTTCCAATTCCGTAATTTAATCTTTATGAGACTAAAATTGTTGTAACCTAAACATATCATCTTCAGAGGGAAGTAATTGAAGAAAACATAAATAAAAATACAAGAAAAATAAATTACTAACAAGAATATTATAAAATAGTGGCCGCAAACTTCTATTTCAAAATTCCCTGACGTTTCGCTGGCCAATTTTTTCTTTTTCCTGACCATCAATATTCAAATAATAGAATTGTTATCTTGTTTTATAACCTAGAATCTCTTATAAATGAAGTGAAATAATTAAAAATTTCAAATTCATTATCCATGACTTCCCGTACCAATAAAATTCCCTGACTTTTCCCTGATTTCAAGGTTTTCCCTGACCTGCGGCTTCTCTGATAATACTATTCCAATCAATTTGAAATTACTATTGAGATTATTTTTATTGAAATACTTCTTAATGAAAAATGTTTTCATCCAAACATTAATTTAACCTTGAAGTTTTTCTTATATTCAGTATTAATTATCTTTATTATATTATAGTTTATTCATTTCCATTCACTCGTATTTAAATTACGAATGATACCATATTCACTCATTAGAAAGTTTAATTTAAAAAATGTTACTTTCACAAAAGTATCGAGTCTATTTATGTAATTATGTACCAGTTTATAATAATTACTGCTGGTGAAAAAAATAAAACTTACCAGTTCTTGGAAAACTGCAAACCCAAATGTCATCATTTCGCACTTCAAAATTTTCAATTCTTTCAGCAAATTCTCGATAAATTTCTGGAAGACAGACTCCATCAACGTTAATATAACCAGGTCGAGCTTCACTTGTAAATTTCTCCTGAAGAAGTCGATCAAGATCACCTTCTGGAATCATGAGTTTTTGTGACATTTTCAAAAACCAAGATCGAAATCCAAATTACAATCAGTGATAGCTTCCTCGTAAGCAAAACTCTTTCGCTATTTTTTTAAATATTTGAAATTCCTTAAATGTAATGATCGTAAATCAGAAAAACAAGCACGGACTTACATTTCGGAGAAATAAGATTTTTTGTATTAAAAATGCAACTATTTCGTTAAAAATATCCTTTTTGGTTGAGGATTCAACTAGTTTGTTGAAAATTCGTATTTTTTGGTAGAATTTAACTGTTTTTGATTTAAAGTAAAATATTTTTTAGTTGAAATATCAACTGTCACATTTTTCATTGAGAATTTATCTTTTTTGGTTAAAAACTCAACTGGGTGGTTGCGAGATGAACTGATTTGTTAAAAATTCAGTTTTTTGGTTGAAGATTCATCATTTGAGTTGAAAATTCAACTTTTTGGTCGTAAATTAACTTTTTTGTGGAAAATTCGTATTTTTGGATTGAAATTTCAGCTTTTTTGTACAAAATTAACTTTTTTGTTAGAAAGTTCATATATTTGGTGTTTAAAATTCAACTGAAATCTTTTTTGGATGGAAATTTTTCTTTGGCTTGAGAGTTCAACAGTTTGGATGAATTTTTTTTTTTCAAACTGAAAAATTTGTATTTGGTTAAAATTCGTATTTTTTTCGTATTTTTTTATCAAAAGGGCCAGTATACGTCAGAAATATGAGGATCTGCAACTGGTCATTCGATTTTAATGAAACTTGACGTAATTATAGTATTATATAAGAGACATTCCATGCTCAAATAATTAGGAAAAAATTTTAAATTACAGAAATTGCGCTATTTTGAATTTCGTCATATCATAATAAATTTTTTCTATAATTCGCGAAAAAGTGCCAGTTTTTCCACCTGTTTTTGGTGTAAAAAGTTATCGATTTTTGGTCGATGACGTGGCGCATGCGCAGTGCCGACCTTTCCGGGCAACAGTGACAAAAGTAGACAGATGCAGTGGAAAAAGTAAATGGACAGTGATAAAAGTGAGGCACAGTGACAAAAGTAAATGTTATTTCGGGTGGGTTCGTGCTGCCTCGGGTGTACTCGTTCATCGTGCGCAGCCAACTTCATTCTATTTTCCGACTGTCGTCCCTAACCTAAAATCAATTTCCTGAAAAGTCTCGAGTTGTGTATTTTGTATGTACTTTTGTCACTTGGCAAAAGCAAAAAAACACCGTCAGTTTCTCCGAAAATACTGTGCTTGGTTTTTTTCACGAAAAATCGGAAATTTTGAAGCCCTCAACTTTATGGACCAAATATTCAATAGTGAGAAACAGCTTATTATTACTGCCATATTATTGCCATGGTTTTGATAATTGACATTGTCATTGTTGCGTCAATCGACATAAAAATCGCCTTCTTTTTACACAAAAAACAGGTAAACAAAAACTAGCACTTTTGCACAAATTATAGAAAAAGTATGGTGTCCCACACATTGAAAAAGCGACGATTTAAAACTCGAGTGATAGCCACCCTCGCTCCGCTCGGGTAGCTAACTTCACACTCGTTTTAAATCTCTCGCTTTTTCAACTTGTAGCACAATATACTATTTTTTTTAAATTTAATGAAAAAAATGTTCAAAAAATTTGATAATTCAATTTCTTGTTCATGACGCAGTTTTTTATTTTTTTGCAGTTTGCCAGGATTTAACATTAATCCATATAACAATCAACTCCAGAATAGTTATATTGTATTAAACGTTCCTTTTTCATATTATTTTCGATTTTCAAAATTTTGCTTGTTCAACTTTATTTGGGAAGGAAAATTTCTTGTTTTCTAGCGTATTATTTTGGAAGTATTATAAATAAATCAAAATTCATGCTTATTTATCGCAGGCTTTACAGACAGTCTTTCCCCTATTCCCCTCTTTTCACTTTTATCTCGTTTTTCCACTTAAATGTGAACTGAATTAATAGAACCCAACTATTATATTTTTTGGTTGAGAATCTTTTGCAATTCCTTAAAATCTTTTTGAATAAGCTAAACTCTTCTAAATTCTTCAACGTATTTCTAAATGTCTTGCAATATTTGAAAATCTCCTCAAATCTCGTAAAACTGAACTGTATCTGATGATATGCTTTGAAATTCATTGAAATTTTCAAAATTTTTGTAAACTTTCTTGGAATCTGTTCAAATATTTCGAAATCTTTTTAATCCTTTGGAATCCCTTGACTAAAGGTCCTAAAAATTCCTAGGAATTTTTTTAAATACCCTAAAATATTTCCAGTACTTTGAAATCTCTTAAAATTTTGTAAAGCTCCTCAAAAGTCCTCGCCATTTTTTTAACTACCCGGAAAGCTTTTAAGTCCTCTAAAAGCTCTTCAAGTTTTTGAAATCTGCGTAAACTTCTTGGAATATTTGAAAATCTCTTCCAGTTATTCAAATTCATCCATTCTTCTGGATAAACTCTTGAAACTTTCTTGGAATGCCAGTATATACGTATTCCAATCCTTCGAAATTTTAAACCCTTCGAAATTTCTTTATATACTTGGAATCTGCCGAAATTTCTTGCAATATTTGAAGATCTCTGTAAATAATTCAAATCCCTCATTTCGTGAATAAATTTTTTAAGGGTGATATTCCTTAAAATTGTTGAAGGTCTTTGAATGTCCTTTGACGTTCACGAAATACCCTAAAATATTCCCAGTCGATGAAAATCTTTCAAATCTCTTGAAATTAGTTGAAGTTCCTTAAAAATCCTTTGCAATATTTGAAAAACTTGAAAAACTTCTGAAATTGCTTGGATTCATTTGAAATATTTAAAGGTATTTCGAAAGATATCATTATTTCAAATTGTTTTAAATCTTTCCAAATGCTTTGAAATATTTGAAAATTTCTTGAAAGATTTGAAATACTTTGAAAGTCCTAAATTCTTCTGAATAAATTCTCTGAAATTGCATCAAAATTTTCTAACATCCTGGAATTCCCAATGATGATATTCCTTTAAATATGTTACGGATATTAAATGCATTAAATGAATATAACTATTAAATAGATATGAAATATTAATATGGAAATATGACTCTTGTGCAGCCGTCGCTTACGGACGTGTTTCGATTCGCTTCGCTTCAGTTTTCTGAGATTCCTAGAGTATCTCAGATTTTTCTGTATACAAAGTTGGTGTGTCGTAAAAGTGCTTGTGGCCGGTTTGTTTGGGACTTTTAACTTTTTGTTAATTCGTTCAATTGTTTTTAATGGGTGCAAGCTTCTTCAAAATAGTTATTTTTAATACGTTTCAATTACGATACCATGGGAGCGTGTCCAGAGTGCAACGTAGTGATTTCAAGAGGTAGTCCTGATGTTAGAGCCTATATAAAATGTGGTAATCTCTTCCATTTGACCTGTGCTAATGTTGGTATCACAAAAAAAACTTTTGAACAACTTAAAAAGGGCAGATTGGTTATGTCTGCAAGGGATGTAGTTTTCGACTACTAGTGACACCTCTACGGCAGTTAATACCGACTCTGCTGCCAATTATGAGATTAGTGATTCTCGTGACGTCGAAAATTTAAATTCCGTACCCTCTACTCCCACTTCCGTCAATGCACCTGCTCTACCTCCGGGTCTTGTTGACCTTTTACGTCAAGTGGTTTCGGAGGCCCAAAGTGAGATTTTAACGAGATTCAGTGAATTCGAAACCCGACAACAGGATTTTAATGAAAAATTAAACTCTACCCTTTTAGAAGTGGTTGCGCTCGAGCATGCGCAAAATGTAAGTGACCCAGCGGCTTTACATACTACGCTTGAAATTCATGGTCTTCCAATGAAGCCCAACGAGGACCTTATGGCCAACGTTGAGTCAATTGCCAGGGCTCTTGATGTACCAATTGCCAAGAATGAAGTTGTCAACCTCTACCGAATCATCAAAGCACCATCTCACACACAACCAAATACCCCTCCGATCATTGTAGTTAAATTCAGTCGCCAGGAGCTACGTGATAAAATGATTGAGAGACGTAAAGTCAAAAGAGATTTTTCTACAACGAATATTGGATGGACCGGAAATGAGAAACGCTTCATTTATGTTCTTGAGGCCTTAACTCCACTCAATCGGAAAATATATGGCATTGCTCTCGGTCTTCGAAGAGACAAGAAAATCAAATATCTTTGGATTTCTGGTGGAAAAATTTTTTGTAGAAAGGAGGACGGTTCATCGAGAATACACCTTGCAAATCTGCAATCTGTAGAGGGACTTCAATAGCAACCATAGGCTAAGTCCAATATTTTTTAACCTTTCTCCGACCAACCTTAGCATTAATTTTAAAGAGGTACTTAAATTTATTTATGATATTATTATTGCTTGCTAACTTCATGTCTGTCAGTGAATATATCTGCAATATTTTTCAGGTTTTTATACCTTGTATATATGTATCTTCAGATAGCAAACTTGATCTCATATTTAAACTAGTAGCTTTAAATCTTGATCTTGGTATACTCTTCGGACTCTCGATTGTACCTCATGATTCCACTCACCATACTGATCGTTCCAGTTCTCGTATTGACTTAATGATTGTGGACGATGTTGACAAGGTTATCTCCTACGAACAACATGCTATTCCTTTTCTCTCTAATCACGACTTGATTAAAATCACCTTTAAATTTTCTTTTAATTTAAATTCAAAGTCAACCCAAAGACTGGTGCGGAATCTTTCTAAAATTGATGAACATACATTCTACGAACATCTAATGACGTATGATTGGGAAAAAATATTACTAGATACAGATATAAATAATAAAATCAACACTCTGACTAATTACGTAGTAACCGCATTCAACAAATTTTCTCCGCTACATGTTCCTAAAAACTTTGATAAAGCTGCCCCCTGGATCACATCTGAAATTAAAAATCTAATGAGGAAACGTGATGACAAGCGCCGACTTGCAAAAAGAACAAAAAGCAGTATAATACTAGCTCAATTTCGTAAACTCAGGAACCTAGTTCAAACTAAGATTAGAGATTCGTTCAATCAATACAATTATAACAAGATTGCACAAAGAGACAAAAAAGAGGACATTTAGCATCTCCTTAGACATTTACACCTAATCCCGCCCAAGCACGAATCTATAGATAGTAATTTTCCGCCTGATGACTTTTTAAAGACTTTTTTTACATTCCCAGTACCAGACTTAACATCTTCCACTACCTCTCTTAATTCATCATTTAATGACTCTGACTTCTTTTTGAATGACGTAACACCTGAAATACTTTTTGAAAAAACACTTGAAATCAAATCAAATGCTATTGGGACTGATGGAATATCAATCAAAATGATTAAACTTGCCCTTCCAATTATCTTTCCTATCCTATTGCATATTTATAATGCTTCCCTTCAGGTCGGTATCTTCCCAGATATCTGGAAAAAGGCTGTTATTTGCCCAATTCCCAAAATTTCCAAACCTACTACCTCGAAAGACTTCCGGCCAATTTCTATTCTATGTGCACTCTCTAAACCACTTGAAAAAATTGTTCACTTGCACCTTTCCAGATTTTTTGAATTATCTAAGGCCATTGACCCGATGCAATCAGGTTTTCGTGCAAAACAGAGTACTCTTACTGCTTCCCTTAAGGTAACGACGGATCTCAAATTAGCAATGGATCACGATTGTTGTTCTGTTTGATTTTTCGAAGGCTTTTGATATGGTTAACCATGAATTACTTCTACAAAAGTTGAAATCTTTCAACTTGTCAAACTCTGTCATCAAATGGTTTGAGTTCCATTTTAATAATCGGTCTCACAGAATCATTAATAGTAGTAGTGGGCATTCTGACTGGGGTGAGGTCAAGTGTGGGGTTCCACAGGGCTCCATTCTGGCACCCCTCCTCTTCAATTTGTTAACATCTGACCTTGGAAGTGAACTTCAACATTGCAGCTACCACAAATATGCTGATGATTTCAAAATTTATTTATCGGGACCAATGTCCACGCTAAGTAAATTACTTGTTTTAGTCCGGGAGGATATTGATCGTGTGATCCTCCTGTATCATTTTAAGAATGTCTTTTCAAATATTTGTACAATACTTCTAATCCAACTCTTGAAATTACTCACTGGTAAACTATCATTTTTATTTCTTCAATATTTCATCTTGGAATTTCTTTCTATATTCATTAACTTTTGCAAATATTTATTTCTTATGCATACAGTTTGTCATTCTTCATTTATACCTTAACATGCACAGAGGGCTACCAATTAATTAATTACACAATTTTAATTACTACGCAATAATCTTATCCCTAATCTGATACTTACTCTGAGTTCGACTCTGCTTATTTATTTATTTAATTTAGTTCCTGGTTTAAATTTTAAGATTAATCAAGTATACTGCCGCTCAGTGCTTGCACAAATCTGTAATGACCTTGTATACCCTGTTCCTCAGAGGGCTATTTAGCCCTAGGGACTTTTCTAAATAAATACAAATACAAATATTGGAAGTTCCATAAAAGCCTTTGAAATCCTGGAAAATTCGTCAATGTAACCTTATTGAGAGGCTTTTCAAATCCCTTAAAATTACTGAAATCCTCGAAAATCGTATGAGGTCTCGTGAAATCCATTGAAATTCCTTAAAAATCCTTCTGAATATTCGAAAATCATCTGATTCCTTATTTAAATTTACAATTTACTCGCCATGTTGAGGATTAACACGAGAGTGTGTGAGTTCTTGTGCTCCTCCAGGTCTTATAAACTCTGTGGATGGTCCAGCTTTACCAGGTCTTTCCATTGCACCTAATTTAATAAGAAAAAATAGAGATTTATTAATTTTTGGTACACGGAAAAATATCTGGTATAAGTAGATAAACGGACAAGAGTGCGTTTAATTGCGGATCAAGTTACTGAGACTATTGCCGACATTTTGGAATTTCGATTTATTTTGTCTTATATGATGAATTTACATAATGAAATGGTGTGCAAGATAGGCTGAAAATCAGTCCATGAATTTAACCAGAACTAGTGATAACCCGAGGCTACTACCGACATTATAAGAAGTACTCGCATTTGCCTGGACGCTTGGCTAGGGAAGAGGAAAACTGCAGAAAACCGTTTTTCATGTTCAGTCGGTTTTTCGACATTCGAGTGTAAAGGCAGACATTCGAACCCAAACATCGAGTGCACACGATTATTTTTGGCGTCAAACCTCCCGCTCGACATTGCTAGCTGCGCTCGAATTGGCTTGACATCTTGACTCTTCCTGAGTCGTGATTCACTTCGCAGCTAATGCTTCAAGGCAAAACATATAATTCAAATTATTGTAAAAGTGATTTGAGACGTCATAGCCCAAAATACTTTCAAGACAGGGGAAGCAGAGTGATTTTCCAAGAAAATAGGAAAAAAATGAACGAATAAATTCCTATATATAATATTAACACAGGTACCGTATTCCGAAGATTTTAGATTAAAATAAATTGCATTTTAAACAAAATAGTGGAATTTTTAACCAAAAAAGATGAATTATCAACATGAGAGTTGAGTTATACAACTAAAAAGTCTTATGGTATAGAACGAACTTGACTCCTGAACCCGAAAAGATGAGATATAAACCAAAAAGTTCATTTTTAAATAAGAAAGATGAATTTTCACACTATTAGTTGAATCTTGTTGTTAAATTCTTCTTCAAAATATTTTGATATCTTCAAATATTAAAATTAATCTTTTGAAATAAAACCTGAAATATTCTAAATTTTCAAAGAAATCTTATGATCGATATTGTTAGTATATAATTAAATTGCTGTAAACTATTTGAACTTCGTTATAAACAAATCTCTCGTATCAGCCGGTAAATAGTTTCAATCACATCAGTGGATTCTTGAATAATACTCCTAGGAGTTTTTTAATCACTTCGAAAAAATAATTATTCAAACAAATACAATGTTACTAATAATTGTGTACGTTTTTAATTGTTTATCAGCCATCATGTTGTTTTCATCCCCTCCACGCTCACTACATACCAAAAAAAGCATGTGCATTTAGATTTGATTTTTTAGACTTCAATTTAAAAGAAAATAATATTCCTATAAAAAAAATAAGAGTATCGTTACATTAGTCTCAGTCATATCAATAGGAGTTTTATTATTCACGTAAAAAAGTAATTTTTCAAACAATTATCATGTTTATATTTATGATTTCAATGAAATAATGCAACAACAAACGAAGATTATAACCGAATCAATTTATTCAAATTAGTTCAGCATACTTCGGCACTAATTTCGAATAACCATCAAATTCTCTACTTATCTTATTCATAAAATAAACTTCGGGCGCCAGATCCTCCATGGATCATTTACAAATGTGACAAAAATAACTTTTGAGATAATTTAAAAAAAAAAAGAATTTTAAGTTAAAATTAGTGAACCGGGAATTAAATAGTTGACTAGCTCAGCCCCGTTTTTGGAAAATGGTAGAGATCTCGTTTTTCCAAGGACCAGACAAATGGGTTAAATAATATGATTATATCACTATACTAAACATATTTCTGGAAGTTATAGGGAATAATTTCTTAATTCAATTCAGGGGAACCCAGAATAATTCAACTAATATTAGAAAAAATAAAGGAAATTAACGGGATGCAGCAATGTGGAAAAAATTCAATAATATCAGGACGACTAAAATATCTGACATTCACAAAACAGAAATAAATTAATCCAGTCAGGAATATTCCGGACACTGTATGTATATGTAATAGTATCTGATTTTGAACTATTGATATATACGAAATACTCGATAACGCCTGTTACTCCAGAAGCTGCTCGACAAAAGATGAGAATTTTTCTCGCGTTGTTTTCTTCTTTAGCAACCGGCTGAATCCTGATTGGTTGAAACGGGGTTTCGTGATTGGCGGTACTATGGAATGTGGAAACAGAAGAAATAAGCTCTCAGGGATGTGACTGTAAAGGACAATACTGTGTCCACCAAAATAGTCTCTTCTGAATTTGGTGATAATTAGTCAACCAATTCGGTCCATATCAAGTTGAATTACTGTCCAAGACATCCTCTCCGAACTATATGACCAAACAAGCTGACTACTTATATTCCTACTAAGACTCAATCCAAATTAGAAATCATAGCACCAGGAATGTTGCCAGTGATATTCGGGCCTGAGCTACAGAGGCCCCACTCACATTGCCGGGGATCGACAATAAACCTTCCCAACAAAAGAGATCATGAATTCCGCTCCCAGGCGAATAAGTTATTTAGGAAATCAAGTGTCGGACGAAAACTTAAATCCTAGTGGCATTTTAAGATGTTCAATAAACATTGGGGTACGACCAGAAGGACAGGGGGAGGTTGGCACACAGCAGTAGGTTTGGCGGGAAAATTTTAAGTAGGTTGATTTACTACAATTGACAAAAGACGTCCCATTTGCTTCTTGAAGGCTCTCCTTAGGTCTCGAGGGTTCAGGATTCTTCAGGAAGGTCTCATTTTCGAAAATTACATAGAATAAAAAAGAAAAACTGGCAGAATCTATTTTTGAGCCTCAACTATCTTCAATAATCAACCCAAGTCTTGGAAAACCGCGCAGCTTCTGGATTGGCGGGAAAAGAAGAATTAAATTATTTAAAATAGAAAAACCAAAATAGTCTGAATCTTGAAATTTGAAGAATTGTGACTTGCAAATATTTTGCGACGTCACAAGATAAATAACATCTTTTTGTTACTGTTATTGTCTGCTTTTGTTATTTCCTGGCAATCATTCATTGAACATTTCTTGAGAAGTGACTGAATTTTAATTAAAAATAATTAAATAATAAATAGTTCTTTTTGCCTTTTTTCGAAAACTGATCTTTGCGCAATTAAACCCCTGTGTTAATTTCAAAAGCCCAAGGGAACTGGTTGATGTTGAAGGGTTCTAGAAATAAAAAAAGGAAATTTCTTTTTGCGAGAAAAAATTGATAAGGGGGGGGGGGGCGAGTTGATCACCGAAAACCAAAAGTTGAATTCTTGGTCCACCCTAGTGCACGTTTACATATTGATACAGTAGAGTTTTATTAGTGAAGTATTGACATTAAAAGCAATCTTTTAAAAAGCTTTTTGTGATGTCCTGCATGAGCAATTTCTTACATCTTATCAATTTTCAGAAACGGACTCGGTAAATGAATAAGATATCTTCTGATATAAATAGGGAAGCTTAATTCTAATTACATCCAGAGTCCTAATTGAATTTTTGTTTGAAATGGTTTGCAGTACCGATCAGACGTTAGGTTTAATAGAAATAAATTATTCGGTTTAAAATCATAGTTATTTTTAATACATGTGACTATGTCGCAGGAACGTAACTTTCTAGATTTTTTGCCCTTTAAAAATTTGTTTAAAACCCACTAAGGGTTTATTTTTTAAGGATTACGAAGGGCCTATACATTATAAACTTCTTGTCTTATCAACTTTTTAGTTATCAATTAACTATAAGTACAGCCTGAACTTTATTGAATTTATATTTAATACATACACGTGTACAATTGTGCTGAACTCAAAATGTATGTATTAAAATTTCTTTTATCACACATTATTTTATGACGGTTAACAAGACCCGTCATTTGGTAAATGTAGGATCACACTGTACGGTGGATGGACGTTACATAAAGCTTTTGTTATTGCTATAAAATAAAAGAAACGATTGTTGTTGAATACGTGATTGATTGCATCCTGTGTGAATATGACTTATAGTGACTGTTTTTATTTTTGTTTCGAATCTTCTGAAATTTTGTAAATTGCAACTTCCGAATGAGAAATTTTCAATCTAAAAATTTATTTCTAAAATAGTAAATTGAAATTTTGAATGATTCTCTAATAATGAAGGTCTTTTGTTCTTAACTTTTTGACCAAATATTTAAAAATAAAAAAATGAATCTATTCACAACCCCTTGGCCATAATAAAGGAGGTAATTGAGGTAATAATGAAGAAAGTATAATATATAATCTAATATAATGAGGTGAGTAAATAAAAATTTTTAAATACGTTATAAGTTTTGTATAATATTGACGTCAGATAGCGCTAAGATCGACAGCTCAATAGCGCCAGCATCGAGAGGCGAACCACGAGTCAGTCCGCTTCCGACGAGCACAATGTAAGCAGTTATCTAAATAAAAATTTATATATTATCCCTATTTTATGTACTAATTCACGTATCTAACATTTCGGACCGTAAATCGCAAGAATTATGTAGGCTAATACAGGCGTAGTACGATGATCAATTAAGTATGCTTCGACAATAGATTTAAAGTTAGAACTATGAAATACCTCCAAGGATAATGTATTTACCTCGCGCTACGCGCTCGGTCATTATACATTCATTACATTTTTCCATAAGACTTTCTAAATTAAAGGTCAAACCACCGACAACTGAAATTTAGTGACTAATGAATTCTCTTTTGTTACAGCTCCTTCGGCTTTACCGAACACATTCTGATCACGTGTCTCGTGAAAAAACAGGGTAACAGAAAATTTCATAAATAATTTAGAAACAATTTTGTTATCAAACATTTTATTGTACCTTGTGTCTACATGTCCACAAATTTAATTTGCTTATTTGTAATGTCATTTTTCACGAATAAAACAAAAACTACGCATCTTATCAAAAAATGATTAAGAACAAATTTGTAGCTCTTTTTTGGCTGGACAACTTTTGTTTATTTATCTTTTTCGTAGCTTGTGTCGCTTGTCCGAAAATTTTATTTTTTTTATATTCAATGTCGTTTTTTACGAATAAAATAAAAACTACGAGTCAAATTGAAAAGTGATTAATGATGAATTTGTAGATCGTTTTTGGGTGCACAACTTTTGTTTTCTCATCTTTTTTTGTATCTTTAATTGTTTGACCGCAAAATGGAATGTTGGATTTTTCATTATTTTTTGTTTGATCAAAATTTAAATTTTCGATTTTTCATGAAAATTTAAAGATTTGTTATGATGATCTTGTAGGTCTTTCAAAAAGCAACGTTTTCCTTTTCTTGAATTTTTTTCATATCGTGCGTTGTTTGGCTTAAAATGTTAATTTCCATTTATATTTTTGGATGTTGAAAATGCTATAACTCTGGTAATTTTTTTGTTTTGAAAGAAAAAAGTCATGAGGATAAATTGTTCGAGTTTCCAAGCACTATGAACGACCGCCCATAGAATTTTCAAATCTTTTTCAAAAATGGTCTCAAAAATTTTGAAAATGCTCTATCTTTTCGAATTTTTATCGAAAATAGCTGGTTAACGAATTTGGTCTTTCTTTTTGTTCTCTCAAACTGTGTGCCAAAGCACAATTCAATCCGATGGCAGCGACAGACATACACCGACGTAAAAACTTTTTTTGCTGACTCAGCGGGCCTCAAAAGGTCGATATTTGATGAAATTCGCGAAATTCATTTTTCACATGAACCCAATTACCTTCTCATTGTGTTCTAAATATTTCACGATAGGGGGTAAAAATAAGAAATAATTACTGCTTGAATAGCGATTATTTTCATTCAAGGAAACGGTTTTCAAAAAATTCTGTTTAATAACTTGCTCCTTCAAAAAACGACCAAATTGCTCAACGGGATCTTTAATTCCTAAGGTGTCTAGATTCCACAACTCAGAGATTTTTGCATCAGTCACAAACATTGAAAGAGCCGTGATGGCAGTATCTACACGATCAAGCGTTTGCGTTTTACCCATAATTGTCCAACCTAGTTTGGTTTCTATAATAGTAAGACCATTTGACAAATCATGCTTTCTTCCTGTCATTAGTCTACCTGCTATATCTGCCCCAATAAGAAGGTAAATCGTACTTCCTAAATTATCATTATTCTGATCAAATTCGCGAAGAGAAATGCCTTTTTCTAGCCTTTTTCAAGGGCTCCATGTTTGGAACTAGAACACAAAATGTTTCTCCAAAAAAAAAACGAGCGTCACTTCAAATCACTTATATCACCCACTACCGTCCAGTCAGGGTCGTCAGAAATGTTCTAAATGTTCTACGATAGGGGGTAAAAATAAGAAATAATTACTGCTTAACACTTTGGAGCACAAAAAAGAGTCTTTATTTTAAAGAAACCGAAGGAAAACACTTTCACAACAAAAATCATCTTATCTCAACCGTCGTCGTCAATCATCTGACGCTACTCACTTACACGTCACGCCACCTCGAGTCCTTTTCTTAAACTAATATCAACACGCGGGAGATTCGAAAAGGAATACATTTCTAACACATTGCGATGAGAATGTAATTAGCCGCCAGATTGGATCTAGAATTTGAAATTTTGACTTCAAATGCGAAGTCAGTGACCCCAAAAAACCCCCTCGTACCAAGCTACATACAAATATATTTTTAAAGTTATTTTTGACTGTCATATTGTGTGCGCCATTTTGAAATTTTGAATTATGACATTCAATTCGAAGTCAGCGACCCTAAAGACCCCCTTATACCAAGCTTCATACAAATATATAAGAAAAAATATTTTTGACCGCCATATTGGATTTGCTATTTTGAATTGTATTTGGACATTGAATTCGAATTCAAAGATCCTAAAAATACCCTCATACCATAATTCATACAAATATATAGGAAACAATATTGTTAACCGTTATATTGGATTTGTTATTTTGAATTGTCAAATTTTGATTTAAAATTCCAAGCCAGCAACCCCAAAAAGCCCCTTGGACAAATCTTTATACAAATATATAGCAATTATTTTTGATCGCCATATTTGACAATCAAATCAAAGTCAGCGACCCTCAAAACCCCCTTGTACCAAGTCGCATACAAATATGCAACATTTTTGAAACTTTTGCCGCCATTTTGGATCCTCATTTTGAATTTTCGTATTATGACGAAAACTTCGAAGTGACCGCAAAAACCCCCTTTACCAAATTTTATACGACTACGTTAAAATTTTGAAATTTTGGCCGGTATACTGCATCCGCCAATTTGAATTTTTTAAATTAGACAGAAAATTCAAAGCCTACGACCCCCAATAACACCTTATACCAAGTTTTACACAGGAATCTAGAAAACAATTATTTTGGCCGCCATATTTGATCCGCTATTTTCAATTATATTTTGACACCAAATTAAAAGTCAGTGTTTCCGGAAACCTCCTTATACCTCTCTACCAAACTTTACACAAATATGGAAACATTATGACATTTTAGCGGCCATATTGCTTCCCCCATTTTGAACTTTTGACATGAAATTGGAAGTCAGCGACATAAGAAAACCCTTATACCAAGTGTCATAAAATTTTGTAAAAAATTTAGCTGCCATATTGAATCCGCAATTTTGAATTTTCCATTTTAGACAGCAAATTCTAAATCAACGTCTCGCGAAACTCCCTTTGACTAAGTTTTATACCAATCCGATAATTTCTTGACCTTTAGTCCCATTTGAGGGACTCCTGGACCATTGTGGGCCCCTAATCACGCAGTTTTGTCTAGGTGTGGCTGGATAGACACAATATTTTCATGTTAGACGTGCAAAGTTGGGAGGTAATCATCTATCCACGCTTGTAATGCCACGTAAACGCATCTAGGTAAGCATGATGGTTTGAAGTTCGAAAGGCTCCTTTCGAAGGGAACCATCGGTGCACCATATGTGCACGCTGACGTATCTAGATAGACACAATAATTTCAAGATAGACTTTTAATGTACACAGTTGGCAATTCACTATCTGGGAAAATACACAGTTGGGAGGGTAACATCTGTAGACGTCTAAATTTCAACGCGTATGCAGTTAGAAGTGTACCATATATGCACGTAGATTTCGCTAGATAGACGTGATTATTTCAAGATAGACGTTCAATGTCGGAAGGGTACCATTTGTTCACGTTTCAACTGCCACGTACACACTTAGAAATTTACCATCTTCGAACGTACACTGTTGGGAAGGTAACATCTGTGGGCGTCTAAATTCCAACGCGCATGCACTTAGAGGTGTAAGATCTGTGCACGTAGACGCATCTAGATAGACATGATAATTTCAGGATAGACGTTCAATGTTGGGAGGGTACCATCTGTTCACGTTTCACTGCCACGTAGACGGTTTGAAATTTACCATCTGGGAACGTACACATTTGGAAAGGTGACATCTGTGGACCTACAAATTTCAACTCATATGCATTTAGAAGTAAAGCATTGTGCACGCAGACGTATCTAGATAGACACGATAATTTCAAGATAGACGTTTATGTTGGTGGGGTACCGTCTGGTCACACTTCAACCGACACGTACACAGTTGGCAATTCACCATCTGGGAAAGTACACAGTTGGGAGGGTAACATCTGTAGACGTCTAAATTTCAACGCGGATGCAGTTATAAGTGTACCTTATATGCACGTAGACGTATATAGATAGACCTAATAATTGCAGGATAGACTTTCAATGTTGGGAGGGTAACATCTATTCACGTTTCAACTGCCATGTAGATAGTTTGAAATTTACCATCTGGGAACGTACACATTTGGAAAGGTGACATCTGTGGATCTCTAAATTTCAACTCATATGCAGTTAGAAGTGTAGCATATGTGCAGGTAGACGTATCTAGATAGACATGATAATTTCAAGATAGACATTCATTGTTGGGAGTGCGCCATCTGTTCAAGCTTGAATTGCCACGTACACAGTTAGGACGTTTTCAAAATTGCACGTGTCCTTCCCTATACTTAGTAAATGTAATATTTCTTATTAATATTGATATTATATTACACTTACTTGTAATATTAAGGTAACCCATGCAGGTGCAGAGTAGAGTGATGATCTTCATTTTGGCTAACAAGCCAGCGATAGAGGACTGAATATTATTCTACAAAAAATTTAATGTACAGTGACTGGAGAATTTTTGGAATATGTCCACTTATATAGTAACCAGTATCTGATTACGCAATTTTAACTATTTCGTAAAACAGAGCGAAGCGATAAAAACAGTTTATTTTAGCACTACTCATTTATCAGATTTGCTGGATATTTTATACAAATAGGAATCAGAAATTCTTTTTGTTTTAGAAGAAAAAAGTAATCAAATTAGAATCAGCTTTATTAGGCTGTTATAAGGATAAAATCGTTGACATGGATTTGTTTTACAAAATAGGAATATAGATTCGTTGAAGTACTATTCAAATCTAATAACAAGAATTCCTAAAGCAAATAAATAATGCAAAAACAAGGTACAACCAAATTTGTATAAGTACACATGAAAATATTTTAGCCAAAATATAAAAAACCAGAACAATAATTCAAAGGAGAGAAAAAAAAGACCTGTGCAATTATAAAGTGTCTGACCAATTGACGATTCCAAATATGATATAATTCAAATAAACATCAGCATTCCTATTAACGCAGTAAACAAAATAAAAAGAAACTTTTTAATTTCTATTTGTTTTTATTATATTAATAAGAGATTCGACATTAAAAATTTAACAAGGTTCGAATGCTGAAATTTCAAATGTTAATGTTATATTAATTAAATAGAGTTATTTATACGCTTAATCATGATTCTAATAGAAACCACCTACCTCGTTAATTATAATTTATGATAATGATATCAACTTTATCATCAGATTTAGTTGAGTGGGTAATGTTCTGTAATCGTATTTGCGAATAATCACTATCTCAAATTCAACACAAGAATTAAAGATAGACATATTTCTTTTAGATGTTTAGAAAATAATTTTGAGTAATTGTGAAGAATTCTTTTGAGTATAGAATTGTAAAGAATCCTTCGTAAAATAAAATTCTTGGGTTCAAAAATATTTCTGGTAGTCTTAAATGAAGGTTTTTAAGTAATTTTTTTGAATATAAAGTAATGACTGCATATAAATTGTACATAATCTTATCATTAATAATGATTCAGTATTAATTTCAAGTTATGTTTTTAAATTTTCCTTTTTGTTTTTGAATTTCTTTATATTTATTATGAAATGAGGTACCAGAGCAGAATGTCATACCGAACTGCTTCGAGTAGTCTAAGAAAAATGAATATTAATAGACATTCTAAAATATAATTTGATTCATGCTTTCTCGTCTCTAAAGGTAATCAAACAATCCTTCTCTAAAAAATAGGTTGGTCACGAAAATCTCGAAAGCATTATTGTGGCTTTTTCTTTAATGCCAATTGGGTAATTTGAAAAACTCGAAGGAAAGAATATTGCCAAATTCACACACATAATCAGGAATTCAGTTCCAGTTGAAGAGAAATGACAAAAAATGTCAAATTTTGTGTGTATAATAAAACTGACAAGAATGCTAGAGTTACTAATGTAAAATTGTATTATTCAACCAATACTTGACATATTCAGCAGAAATAAAATTTCTATTTGACATAAGCCAAAGTAACTTTTTTGTCAAATATCTATCAAAAGTCGTATTATTTTTTAAAACCAAAACTTATCTTATATAAGGGTTAATTTTTGCTTCTTTAATACAAAATTGGACCTCCTTTTTTACTTTTTGATCCTGTTATATGACAAATTTCGCATTAAAATAGACACTTTAGATTTTTCCATATTTTCGGAGATGGACATGTCTTGAAGAGATAAAAATTGCTCAAAAATCGCTATTTTTAGGTTTATAAATTTATAAACGTTCGTTATTTTGACATTTTCGATGCTTAAAAGTGCTGCAATTCTTAATTTTTTTGAAAAACATTTAATTAGATAGTTTAAAATAATGTCATTTTGTGGTAAGAAAATGAAATTATTCAAATATTTAAAAATCTAAATTCAGCGGCATCGAAAAATGAAATTTTCAATAACTAACCAATTTTTAATTTTCCCTGACCGTTCTAAATTTTTCTTTCAGGAAGAAAAACAACCTTACACCTGAGACATCAGTAATTTTAATGTAAGATTTTTTGTTTCTAAATAGGTTTTAAACACTTTTAGTGACAACAGTAATTGAGTTTTCAACTCAAAAAGATAAATTTAGAACAAAAATGGAAGAATTACATTTTCAGTTAAACTAATTTATTTTCAACCAAGAAGAGGGAAATTTTTAACAATATAGTTAAATTTTCAACCAATGTGATTAATTTTAAATAAAAAATGAATTCTCAACGAAAAGTGGAATAGTTGATATTTCCACCAAAAATATTTTAATTTTCAATCAAAAACAAAATGAATCAGTCAATTGAATTAAACTGAAAAATTCGAATTTTCAACAAATTATGTGAGTCCTCAATCCAAACAGACTAATTTTCAAATCAAAAAGAAATTTTTTTTTTATAAAAAAGTTAAGTTGTTCAACCAAGAAAGATTTTTCTGCGGATAAAAAAAATGTCATCCAAAATGTTGAGTTTGCAAGACAGAAAGCTGAATTTAACAAAAAAATTGCATTTACAACCCAAAAAAATGCATTTTCTATCATAATTTACGTTACCAACAGTTACCAACAGAATAAGTGAGTTTTTAACTGAAAAAGATTAGTTTGCTAACAAAATTGGAAAGCTACATTTTCATTTAAAAAATTAATTTCTAACAGAAAAAAACGATTATTCAACAGAATAGTTAAATTAAAAAAATAATAATAATTTGCAACTCATGTGATGAATCTTAAATAAAACAAAAATAATTTTGAAACAAGTAGTTGAATTATCAACCCAAAAGATGAATTCCCTACCAAAAAAAAAGACAAATTTTCAACCAAACAGAATTTTCCACCATAAAAGGTTAATTTTCAAAAAAATACATGAATATCCAATCAAATTTTAGTTTTTATAATAAAAATTTTCAAGCTGATAGTTAAATTTTCAGTCAAAGAAATGAATTTTAAGCCAAAATAATGGATTATTCAGCAAGATGATTAATCTGCTACCAGAAAGGAGAAAGTTTAAACAAAATACAGGAATTTTTAACAAAGCAGTTGAATTTCAACTGAAGAAGATGAATGTTCAACCAAACATGGAATGGTTTAATTTTTAGTTACAAAAATTAATTGACGACAAAAAAAATGTGAACAAAATAGTTAAAGTTTGAACAAAAAAAAAAAGGTTTTTCACGAAAATGATGAATTATTATCAACAAAAAAATGAATTTTTAACCAAGATGTTCCACTCTCCACCAAGTCGTTAAATTTTGAATCAAAAAAGGTTTTTCAGTCGCTGTTTACGAATACCTAAAATATTGAAAGTTTTTTCAAATTGTTGTTAGAAAAAAAATTCTTGGACCAACGTAAAATTGAGAGGATGATTTAAGCAAGAACTGATATAAATACTCTGTAAATTTCAGATTTTTCCGGTGTGCTTTTTAAGAGGTATTCATCTTGAAAAATATGAAAAACCTTTAAAGTGTCAAGTTTTGAAGTGAAATTTATCATATTACAGGATCAAGATGAAAATATAGAAAATGGTTAGCTTTCGTTAATGGCAAAAATATCATTTTGACTGTCATTTAATTATCAAGTTACTTGTGCTTACCTTAAATATAAATTTGAATACTGTTGTATAAGTTGGTCTTGATTAAATAACATGTTACAGTATAGACCTTGAACTGCAGTAGATGAAAAAATAAAATAATTTAATACCCTTATGTACTAAACATGTGCAGAAAACGTGGTAAATGATATCGTATAGAACATTCGAAACAAATTTAAATAGTCGAATATAATTCTACATTGAGGAATAATTTATCCGGAAACACCTTAAAGAAGTATTTTTTATTTTTTTTAAATTAAAAAAAAATATTAAAAGAACGATGTCCAATAATTACACATGCGGCAAGTCATATTTTGTTATTGAGAAAAATAATCTGCTAATTTCAAAGAATTCTAAGTAAATTAGTCAAACTGTTTCATTCATTTTCTGGTTGACTAAGAATCAAACTTTTGAGAAAGTCAAAAGATTCGAAGGATCAGAATGATAGAGGGTCTATGGCTTAATGTTTCTGTTTATTGAATATTTGGAAATACATTTTTTAAACAAGCATAACCCTAATAAAAATAAAATTGTGCAAAAAAATTGCACAAGAAGGCTTAAAAAGAACGACGTTTTTAAAAAACAGTTTTTAAAAACAAATAATAAAGCAAATCAATTTTTGCAAAATAATTGCACGAAAAGAGTTAAGATAAGAGAAATATGTTTTCGAATAACATTATAAAACGGCTCATTACAGACAGATATATGACAATTGAAAAAAGAAGGAGACATCCAAACCACCACTCTCTCATTTCTTTATCATTTTTTATCCATATTTTTTATACTACCAGGATCCAACTTGTTTCGAAGCCTTTTAGGCGTACTGACTGTTAATCGGTTTGAAATATCTGATGAAATTAAATCAAGAAAGCTTCAATTTCAATTAGGGGTGTGCAAAAAAAATACGAGTAATAACCCGACCCGCGCGGGTCGGATCTGGTTTGCGGGTTGTCCCGCAGACCCGCAATCAACCCGACAACCCGCATTTAACGCGATAACCCGAATTCAGCCCGATAACCCGCATTCAACCCGCAAACCCGCATTTTGATAAAATTGCAAAATTTTGATAAATTTGTAAAATTTTTATCTGAAATTTTCAAAAAAAATCCAACACTTTGATAATATTCCAAAAATTTTCAAAATTTGGATGAATTTTCAAAAATTTTCAGTTTTAGTTCGGTCAATCTTATATTTGGGAAGCTTTTCAGGTTTATCAGTCGATTGTGAATTTATTGTGCATTTGCGGGCTTTTCGGGTTGGCGGATTGATTTCGGGTCTGCGGGCCAACCCGCAAACCAGACCCCGCCCGAACCGATCCGCATGAAACCCGACCCGCATCAATTTTGCACACACCTAATTTCAATATATGATAAAAACTTATCATTTTGTAGTCTTTTCCTTAAATCCAGTAAAATATGGAAATTCTTCCACGCTCGGTTCTGTGCACCGTATGATAGAAACAAAAAAGTTTGAGCGCACTTACGGCGTGCGATTTGGTAAATACACCGAGCGCGCACTTTGTGCTTCGTGTTATATGTTCTTCATATACAAATTACTAAATTTGTATTTGATTTCAAATAAAAAGTAATGATATAATTTAGGCGACAAATTTTATTAGTTAACATTTTATTTTAGCTTGTGCCGGTTTTCAAAAAAGTTAATTTTTTTCATTTTGAATATATTCTTAACACAAAAATTGATTACGGGTTTGTAAGTCTTTTTTGAATGCACAATTTGTGTTCATTTATATGTTTTCGTAACTTGCATTGTTTTTTCAAAAATTTGATTTTTTTTACTGTCAATGTTATTTTCACGAATAAAACAAAAACCACGCATCCTATCGAAACATGAGTCACAACAAATTTGTACCTCTTCCTTGGATGAACAAATTTTGTTTCGGTCGTTTTTTCGTAGCTGGTAATATTCGTCTGAAAATTTGATTTTTCTATTTTCAATGCTGTTTTTTACGAATAAAACAAAAACTACGCGTCATATCAAAAAGTGAATAATAAGAAATTTGTAGATCTTTTTTAGGTGCACAATTTTGGTGAAATGATCTTTTCTCGGATCTTGCATAGTTTCACAGCAAAATGGAATTTTTGATTTTTGATTAATTTTTTGTGCGATTAAAATTTGAATTTTTTATTTTTCAAAAAATTCGGAAAGTTGTTATGAAAATATTATAGGGTGTTCAGGAATCAACGTTTTTCTCCTCTTGACTTTTTTTCATATCGTGCGTTTTTCGGCTTAAAATGTTCATTTTCGTTTGTTTTTTGGAATTTTGAAAATGCTATAACTCCAGTAATTTTTTTTTTATCACGAAAAGTCATAAGAATATTTTGTTTGTCATTTTGCGTACTACTAATAACCGTACACAGAATTTTCAAATCTTCAAAAAAAGTGGTCTCAACAATTTTAAAAATGTGCTCACTTTTTGAATTTTCATCCAAAATAGCTGGTTAACGAACTCGTTCTCTCTTTTTCGGCCATAAAAAAGTGTGCCAAAGCTCAATCAAATGTGATCATGTTTTCAAAAGTTATCGTGGCTAAAGACAGACAGACAGACTACAGACAGACAGACACCTTGGTAAAAATCGTTTTTTCTAGCTCAGGGGGTCTCAAAACGTGGAGATTTGATGGAAACCGACTATGTCAAATTTTACATAAAACCAATATCTTCTCCTTAGAATGAGAATGTAAAAATATTAAATTTTGCGAATGGTCAAAAATAGGTTAGAAAATAAATGTCAAACTCTTTAATATGACTGAACTTTTATAACATTATTGCAATTTGGATAAGAGAAAATAAATCATTGTCAGACAACTGATACTAAAATACGACTTTCTGGTTCAAGGACAGAGCGCATACTGAGAAAACTATCCCATTAAACTCTAAACTTGAAAGAAAAGACAGACACCACACATTTATAGAAGAAAAATCGTAAAAGCAAGTGTTAAAGAAATACCTAGAAGACTATTTCAAATATATTCAAAAAATTATAAAATAAGATATAATAATATAATAATAATATAATAATTGCCATTGCCTGTTCGTCGCCTCGGTTCGGTCCTATTGCCACTCCCAACTGAACCATGGCCTCCATCCGAGAGAGGCCTATTGTGGGTGGCACTGCGCGATACTGGTGTCGTAACCGCATAATTCATTGCATTGGGGGGTTAGCCCAAAACAACGTGGCTGACTGCAAGAGCCGGAGCTCTCGGGCGATGGGGTCGCCACATCCCTACGCCTAACATTAATTTAATTAATTTAACATGAAGTCGTCAATGCTGCGGCGTTTCTATATCGTGCCGCAGATAGGGCCGCAGAGGAGCTTGGCCTCCCATTTGATTCCAGCGACACTACACATGGCCTAGCATCACTAAAACCTTTGGTGCTCAAAAGTCGTGTACATGAAGCAGAACATACGCTTCTACTAAGAGAACATGCTGATAAGCCCCTTCATGGTAAATTCTACGGCATTATACGTAGAGAAGAGCTCTCGATGGGTCTGTTCAACATGTTTCTCAAGTCTGCTGGATTAAAATCGGAGACTGAGGTATTTCTTTTTGCCTGTCAGGATGGCGTTATAGACACCTTAGTTTACCGCGAGCGCATAATGAATATACCTCTAGGTGATACCAACTGCCGAGCGTGCAAGCAAGAACCAGAAACACTTGGACATGTTCTCAGTGGATGCTCAAAATATGCACGATTCGGGTACATAGAGAGACACAATGCAGCTCTAAAAGTGTTATATTACCATCTGAGGCACTTCTATGGTGTTGATCTATTGCCCGTCTTGCCATACGCCCAGGGGGATTTGGAGTCCGTCGTGGAGAATGATCAGTGTAAGATCTACTGGAATTTCTCAATTTCCACCACTCAACGTGTCAACCACTTGCGTGATTGAATTCTCGGCACCAGCCGATGGTAATATCACGGCGAAGGAGGAAGAGGAACGGGCGAAATATCAAGCACTTCTTTTCGAGTTGAGCAGGCTCTACTAAGGCTTCAAAATCCATCTTGTAGTTCTCATAATCGCCTGTCTTGGATGTATGAAAGCTTCATTCATTAGCCAACTCAACAAGATTCCGGCTTGCCAGCGTCAGTCTTCATCTGGTCCATCAACACTGCTCCTCATAACATTCTACAAAGATTGGTAGCTCTAAAAATGTATCCATAGGTGAAACCTTCATCTCCAACTCTCCCGTCTGCCGCGTAAGATCATCCGCGGCTAGAGACCTGACTTCAAGGAACACTGTTGCCCGATGCTATATCGCGTAAATTTCCCTCTCTTGCTTACCTTCTAGGACAGAAGGAGCAGAAGCAGATGACGTACACGTTCCAGTTGCATCGGGATTGGTTGCTTTAAGGAACCATGATCGTAGCTTCCGGAGCCTGCAACTTCTCACATAAAATTATACCTGTCTAATAATAGGATACCTGGCTCTCACCCAGGAGGCTCGGGTTCGATTCCCGGTATTGGAACCACCCTGCCGAAGGTGTTCCCGCGTTGTCGTCGCGGTAGGGCTTCAGCTTTCCTCTCATGATTTTGACGGCTATGTTGGCCGTAGCATTGCTACTGACAGGGTTTCTCATGCCAGGCAGGCAGAGAACGAAAGGGAAAGTGACTAAGAGGACACCAAAACCCATAAATAATAATGGAGAGTATTTAAAAAATTTTTAAACGCTTGTCGCTACCCGAGGATCGTCGGGGCGCCCCTGGAGCCACCGCTGGGGGCCACAGCATGGAAGACGGTGGTGAGGGTGAGCTGCGAGATGGTCAGGCAGATCTCACTAATCAAACAGCTGGCCAGTAAGAACATCTGCGACATACGGTAATCAGTGAAACATCAACTGTGTCTGCTGAGGATGCTTTAGCTAGCGTTAGCTATTTGCAGCCAACCACTTCAACAGAAATACCGTGGGAGAGCATCAATTGGGATACCACAATGAATGCGGAATTGATGCGTCTCTATTATGAAAGTGCGAAGTTTGAAACCTCACGCAAGAAAGGACAAAATTTTAGAACGAAATTTGCCGCAAAGTATCCTCAAATACACTAAGAGATCTTATCGCTAAGGTGAAGGACATCAGGACTAATCTACTCATCTCAGAAGATCGAGCAATGGAGATAAAACAGCAGGTTAATTTGGAGTGGAAAAACAACGGCAATGAACAGCTAGAGTTAGAGGAAGCCGCCTCACACGAACAAGCAGTGGCAATTGATGTTCTTCCTCAACCTGGTGATGATCCAGCACCACCACATCCTCCGGAGGTAGATGGCCTAATACAACCAGTGCCAGGAGCAGAGGTTCAACAACCAAGGAGGCGATTAAAGTGGACATACCGTATAAACAGAGATGTGATGCCCTCTGATTTTTTGGCAAAGAAAAGTGGGCAAAGTGTAAGGAAGGAAAATCATCGGCTCTTCTTACTTGAGTACTCAGGACTAGCCACAAGAATGAATGAGCAGAATCTAGCAGATCAAAAACGCTCAATATCTGTAAACAAATTGCTTTCGGATGTTGAAATAGCTGCCATCGAAATGGAAGTGCAACAACAGCTTCCTATTGATGAACTTCCATTGGAAGATGTGGACAAAGAGGACTTGATTGCAGCTGAAGGCATAGGTGCTAGGGATAATGAACATCAAGTACCGGATGGACTAGAACCACATCCGGACATTATAAACGATGATCTAAACAGCGAAGTCCCAGAAAAACTACAGCACCTTGAAAGGAATTTTGGTCATGCTTTACCAGAGTTCAGACACGTAGAACCAACACAAAGGCATTCACTGCCCAAGATGAATATCACAGGTGATCTGCGGGCACTAATAGAGCACTTAAACAGCAAGGTTTTACCTATGCATTTAAACGCAACACAAAATGCGTTAGAGGTGCAAACTCTTGTCTACTGTGCAGCTGTGGCAACCGTTAGAACGTTGGGCGGCAGAACTAGGCCTATAAATGCAGTCTTTGCCCCAATACAGGAGCGAGATCCACCATGGAAGATCAGGTTGGATATGGATGTCAGCGAAGTAAGGTGCAAATTGGGTCGACTGACTCAATATAAAAAAAGAAATCGAACCAGAAAGTTGATACACCATGTTATTAAAATCATCCACCCTCGGCACATCGAGACATTGACAGCAGCAATATTGGATGAGATTATAGACTCCCAGCGGCAGAGACTTGATGTTCTTACTGCTAGACTGCGTCGGTAAAAAAAAAGTAGTGCAAGAAGGCAACAAAATCGAACCTTTCAGGATGATGAAAAAAGGTTTTATCGTGAACTGAGTGTAAAGCAAAATAATCAACAAGACACCAAAGTTCCTCAATTGGAAGACATGACTAACTATTGGTCAGATGTTTGGGGAAAAACTAACAGAAATGATTTGGACACTGCGTGGTTCCAACTGGAGAAAGCAAGAGCAAGCAATAACCCTGAAATGGAGCTGACGAACATCACAGCTTTAGATGTTTCAGCGGTTTTGAAAAAAGCATGTAACTGGAAAGCTCTAGGTCCGGATATGGTGCACAATTTCTGATACAAGTACCTGACTAGTGTGCATCCTGCGTTGAGACGGTGTTTTCAGAAGATCATCGAACATCCAGATCTGATGGCAGGCTTTATGCTGCAGGGTACTACGTATATGTTGCCTAAGAAACCAGGCGCTCAAAATACATCTGAATTTCGACCGATAGCCTGTCTTCCAACAATATATGAATGTCTTACAGCTATCATAGCAGACAAGGTATATTCTCATTGCGGCGAGAATGACATCCTTACAGAAGAACAAAAAGGATGTTGTAAAAACTCGCAAAGCAGTGAAGATCTAGTCACCATAGACGCTGTTGTCATGACGCAAGCTCTTGAACATCAAAGGAACTTGCACATGGCATACATTGACTACAAGCAATCGTTTCCTTCCGTACCACATGACTATTTGCTTGAGGTCTTAAAAGTATACAAAATTTGTCCACGCATCATTGACTTCCTAAGTCGTGCGATGATGCTTTGAGGTACAACAATCAAGTATTTTGATCATGGACAACCAAGGATAACTATATCAGTGCGCATTACGACGGGTATATACCAAGGAGACTCCTTCAGTGCATTATGGTTCTGTTCAGCGTTGAACCCACTGAGCAAAACTCTAAATAGCATGTCTCATGGGTTCAGAGTACATGATAACCAGGATGGTCATCAATTGACCTATCTTCTATACATGGATGATCTGAAGCTGTACGCTAGTTCGGACAAGAGACTGCAGCAAATAATCGATGTCACAAAGCAGTTTTCCAACGATATTAGGGTTACCATCTGGGTCGGGTGAAAAACCAGGACGCTCAAAAATTTTCAAGCGATCCCTGAGAAAAAAAAGGTCATCAAGACAAAAATGTACCAGATAACCTTCACAAAAGTATGGGAAATGGTAGAAATGTTATTTGATGATTTAATGATTTATAACATGTATTTATAAACAAATACATGTACACCGAAGCACTGTACACATACTCAATCCAGAATTTGGATAACACGCGCATTTCTATAAAGTCGCGTTCAGTATTATGCTGAAACATGCAACTGCCTTTGTAGAAAAATATAACATATTTGCTGTCAAAAATCTTGGTTTCGTAAAAAACCAGGACATTTTGCCTGTTTTCAAGAAAAACCCAGGACACCAGGACAGACCTCAAAAAAGAGGACATGTCCCGAAAAACCAGGACGGATGGTAACCATAAACGATATCCATATGAAGTTTCGACTAGATAAATGCAGAACAGTGAATTTGATCAGAGGAAAATTAGGGACCGCAGATCAAGAGAACGATTTCGTGAATGAAATAGAGGCAATGGCTGAGGGCGAGTCATATAAATACCTGGGTATTCTCGAATCCAAGGGTATTCAGCATACGATAGTTAAGAAAAGCCTAACCACTGCCTTCACTACAAGACTCAGATTGGTTCTGAAAAGTTCTCTTAACTCGGGAAACAAGATCAGGGCAATGAACACTTATGCCATCCCTGTTCTCACGTACTCCTTTGGGCTCATCAAATGGTCGAAAATCAACCTCGAACGATTAAACAGAATCATCCGCGTAGAAATGACGAAACACCGTATGCACCACAGTAATTCGGCGATTAAAATGGTAGTTCTACCACGACATAGAGGGGGTAGGGCTATTGTAGATGTCAGGAAACTGCACGCCCTTGAATTTGTCCTCAGAGGAGGCATTGAATATCAGGGCAGAAACCATAGAGGAATTACAAACGCAATGGACACAGACAGCCATCCATGGCGAACAACCCAAAACGTTAGATCAATATGAAGTGGATAGTAAGGCATCCAATATTTGGCTGAGAAAGGGAGTCCTGTATCCAGAAACGGCAGGATTCGTCATTGCGATTCAGGATAGGGTTGTCAGCACCAGGAATTATCGCAAACACGTGTTACATCAAGACGTGGTTGACCGGTGCCGCTTGTGTGGAGATACCAACGAATCCATCGAGCACATTATTGATGGTTGTCGCGCAATGGCTCAAAGAGAATATACGCACAGACATAATGATGTGGCCGGCATTATACATCAAACAACTTGTCCTAAACCTGGGACTCTTGACAGAATGGATGCCTTTCTATAGATACATTCCAATGCAGTTTTAGAAAAAGAAGATTACATCTTATATTGGGATGTGACCATCCAGACGGATTATTACATCCGAGCCAATCGACCTGACATCGTGATGCGAGAAAAAAAGGTGGAAGAGTCTACATCATCGACATTGCTTGTCCACTTAACCGAAATTTGCAGGAAACATATACAACCAAGATCCACAAGTATAGCGACCTATGGCATGAAGTAAAGGCAATATGGAGGAATGTAAAACATGCATCTATTCATCCTATTGTGATTTCGGCTATAGGCAGTTTGCACGCAAGATGCAGTGAACATCTTGAACATTTAGGAGTCAGTAGTGTAATAGCGGCAGTTCGAAAGGTGGTTTTATTAAATACCTGTCGCATTGTAAGAAACTTCCTAGACCATCAGGAAGCAAGTGACTAAGAACCTATGGCGTGATACATGGTAGCTCTAAAAAAGCATCCAGAGGCGACTGTTGTCACCTCCAACATTCACGGCCGCTGTGTAAGGATAACAGCGGGAAAAACAAACTGCAAACTACACCGTGCTCCTAATTTTTTACCTACAACATCGTCGCAAATGTTTTCAAACATCGTATTGAAATAACTTATAACATCCTCATCTCATCAGTCACTTGACTTAGTCCGTGGCTATGACGAAAAACCGGGTTCACCCGAGAAAAATTTTGAAAAAAAATAATAATGATAATGTTACGTATCGGACCAAATCTGAAACAATTATGACCGGATACGAACAATTGGGGGAGCGAAGTGGTAAGGTCGACATCATTTGCCTGCGCATCCACATTACCAAATTTCTTTATGGCATCGCTTCAACTCAACCCGGCCGGGAAAATCCACTTGGTGCAAAAAACCTTCAAGAGGAGTCTTACATATTTTTAATTACACGTAATTCAATATCAATTTTCCGGATAACCGCAAAATGTTATTTTCGCTTTTACACATTTTGAACAATCCTAAACAATAGTTTGAATCGAACTCCATAAAAGCAAAAGGGCTACTCACACTCCGTCACGCACCCTCCTTCAGGTAGCCCGACCCTTTTTGGAAACACGCACACACACTGGTCACTTTCAGTTTCATGGTCCTAATTCGGAAGTGATACAACGAAGAACGGTCCAAGATATTTTGATAGAAGTTCTTTCTTGATAAGCAATCCAATGTTAAACTAACACGAGGTCGAGTTTTATACACATTTCATTTGTACTTTGTGAGTCCCCATGCATTGATTTAGGACTATATAAATAGCTGAATATGTAGTAAGCAGTTAGTTAAGTACAACAAATTTTTTGTTGACAAATATCACTTTATTATATTGTGCGTGAGAATTTTGTAAATAAACAAATGGAGAAAACAAAAGTTCCGAGCTGGAGAAGATTTCTCTCTTTAGAATTTAATGCACTTTAATTTGAACAAAATTGAAAATCGGACAAAAATTAAAGTCTAGACTTTTTTTACTACAAAATTAACGCTTTTTATAGTTATACTGTTACTTAAAAAATTTAAATATTTACCAATAGGTTACCTATTCACAAACGTAACTTCGTTACCACTATCGTTACTAAAAAGAATGTAACCTGGAAACGGAAATTCTAGCCATTCATGAAATTTATGCCCTCCCGAGCATCGTAGCCGCGGCGGTTCCGGGCTGACAGCGGAGCCCCTTCAGGGTCAAAAGAGGATTGCGTAACCACCAGCAGTATGACAACTCAATGGCAGTGTGCAGGTACTCACGCACTCTGTTGCGTAATATTAGGGAATGGTTCACATCAGGCTCCCTAAGCCTAAATGCATTTTCGTGGGACGTTTTTTAGCGACTTGGGTGCGAAGTACCAGTAAATGTCCGGTGGTGGAAATACAGTTGTATTCAACACAAATGAATGTATCGTCAGTGATGAGACAAACAGAAATGTACTGTAAATTAAAGGACGCTGCGAGCATCAGTATTTATCTGAAGGAGAAATAAAATACTACTCGTATTATAATAAATAGACTGCCAAGCATAGTCTAAATAATTAATAATCACCCTTTTCCAGGTGTAAGTGTATTCTCTACAAGTAAACTTTGTTCCAAATGGTTATGAAGTTCGGAAGTGTCACGGTTTATCAGATTCACAATTTCTCAAATATCTTTTTCCAGTACACTCTTTTTTGCCATTGGTTTAATTTTCATAAACTTGCTACCCTATAATCTGAGATCGTCTTTCATCTTAGACAAATCATTATCATTACTTTTAGGTTATTACAAATAATAACCTAAAAAATACATCCTGGAAAAATTCAACCACCCACAGGACCCACACACACATTAGGCGCTTATCACTGACAACAGGCACGTTTGTGTTGACACCAACTGGCGCCCTCGACGGACACTTACTGGTACTTCGTACTGAAAACTTTGTCCATAAAAAATTTATTCAGGCTTGGGGGGCCTACTTCACACGCCACTGACTGTTAACGTTTAAACTGACTGAATTTATGGCTAAGGCCAAGGCAAGCGTTGCCCGCGACGGGTCATAATTTCAGTTGCCAGTGTCATTATTTCTGATCACTGGTAAAAATAATGTATATTTAAAGATACATTGTTTTCATTGATTATTACAAAAGCGTTTCACACATTTTCATTATTTAAGAAAATATTAGGTTGATATTGCTAGTTAAAAAGTTTATAAAAATCATATTCCAATTGTTTATGCTCTCAACAACTAGTATTGTACCCTTTAGTCTCGTCTTCTGTCCACGCGTCGAAGCGATCAATCATTTCTTTTGACATATTTTCTTTCCACTGATCGAGTTTTCCACTTCTCATGAATTTTCCTTCTTTTTTAATCACATTCAATTTTCTCAGCATTTCGATTGGGCCCTCATAATTAACTGCTGGGTTGGCCTCCATACTTGCAAAACTCAAATGTTTCTCAAGTGTCTTCATTTTATTTTCGGAGAGTTCTTCTTTGCCCAGAAACTTTGCAGTTTGTTTTATTACTGATGACAGGTCCTAAAGCAAAAATACGGTCATTATCGTTATTCTTAACCAACATTTTATTTTTTGCTTCCATATAAAAATATGTCGAATACGTACAGCTTTCATATCTTCGTATTTGAGGAATAACATATTTTCCTGCGTCCTTTTTTTCCAAAATCCGAAAAAATGTTTCCAAAATGGTCCGTAGCAAACTGAAAATATCATCAAGCATATCCAAAGTGAATCAAAAATATTATATATTGAATGCAAAAAATAAGTGTACGTTATCGTAATTTAATCTGTTATATAAAAAATAAATGTATTAAGTTTCAAATTAACAAAATTTTAATCATTTTCGACTGGTATATTAACCAAATATAAATCATAATACTTTAGAACTTTGATAGTTTCTATGTAGCTATATTAACCAAGGATAACAAAAAATCCCCTTTACACACGAAAAACATCCCATTTGTAAACTATCTCTCTAAATTGGGATCAGTAAAATATAACTGATTGTTAGTTTAATTCGATTAGTTGCTGTAGCAAGAATACAGTCGCTGATAATTAGTAAAAAATATACTAATTCAATTACTAATTATTGCTCCACGCACGTCTACTATCTGAATTCATAATTATATATTTCTTAAACCCTTTTGATGCAAGTGACCCTACTCAACAATGTATTGCGAGAAATATTTTATTTATTGCTATTCTTCATGACAAGTGAAACTTCATAATTATTTTAGTAGTGAAAATTGGGAAAACAACTGACACGAAACAGGATGCAATCCGAAGTCAAAGAGTGGGCAGTGCAAAATTAACTTTATTTCCTGCGCAAAATTTCAGACAGAATGCGTCCCGTATCCAGTATGAGATTGACTACATAATCAATCACACACTGAAGAAGTCAAAGCTGCTGACGATCAAGCAGCATATTGCTGACAAAAAAAGGCTGTTATCTGACGCAAGGAGGAGAATACAGATGAGAGAGAGAAGGATCAGGGAGAATCAACAGTTTCTCGCTGACTCATCGCGTCTCTTCAGCAATTTCCCTGTTTCTGTAAAAAATCCACCTAAGCCCAAGGAGGTAGAGACTTTTTGGAAAAGGTATACAATATCCCGGAAACGCTGGAGTTGAAAGAACATACTGATAATATCAACTCGACAGATTCGATCTTCTAATCTGTCAGCGTTAAACAAGGTATCTGCAAGTAACATGATGCCCTCCCGGTTGTACTCTATTAGCTTGGGCTGATCCGATGGGTGGAGATGGGTTCCGCTATCATACATCTCACAACATCAAGGCTGACGTGCACTTCTGAATCTCCAGTGTCTTCATAACCGAATTGTTCTAAGTACAGCTTACATCCTTGCAAATGGCAGAGGTATTTTCCTAAAAATGGCCAGGAAACACGAGATAATTGTCAAAGGAGCGTTACTTTACAAACTTTTGCTATTCTCAGATCATCAGGGCCTAATTCATGTACAGAGGGTATCATTTTCGCATGCCAGCCAGGTGTCATTTCCACCTTAGTATACCGTGACCTTATTTTATGTCAAGAAGTTCCCAGCGATAGGGGCAGAACGTGTCATGCACACGCTGAGTACTTAGAACACATACTATCTGGGTGTCCCGCCCACGCGGGACCGACGTATATCTACAGACATGATGCGGCCCTTTGAGTGCTTTATTAACATTTTCGTCGCTCTCACGGTATTGGCCTCGACCCTGCCCTGTCGAAAGCTCTAAGGAAGATAGTGTCATTGTCCAAAACGAGAAGTGCTAAATTTTCTGGAACTGCGATTTCCGGACAGCAGTCTCCGTTGCACACTCGAGGCTCGCGAGCGTTCTCCAAGACTTCGAGAAACAAACCATATTCGTGATCAAATTCTCGGCTCCGATCGATAACAACATCACTGCCAAGAAGAAGGAGAAGGCCGAGAGGTAGCAAGACCTTAAAAGGAAGCTCCAACGACTGTAAACAAAATATTCAGTAATACTTTTACTGAATATTTTGTGTACAGTCGTTGCCAAAAATATGCTAAGGTACTTGCGAGATGGATGCAGAAAACTGTCATCATTGGGCCGCTTTGTGTCCTCAAGACACGCGAAGGTTTCATTGGCCTGTCGTAATGGCCACATCTCACGACCGTGAGATAAGTGGTCACAGGGCACGATGAAATCACAAAGACAGGCCGGCGAAACCCTCGTTTGTCTTGAGGACACAAAGCGACCCAAAGATGAAAGCTTTCTGCATCCATCCCTCAAGTGCCTTAGCATATTTTTGGCACGCGGATATGGCTTTAAGGTTACGAACCAGTGATAGTGTCGCACCTCCGAGAGCACCGATCACAAGGACAATTACTTGTACCGAATATTTTGGGTACAGTCGTTGCAGCTCTTTTGGAGTTATTGATACCTCTCCTTCTTTTCTTTCTCCTTGGCAGTGATGCATTCGGAGGGAGCCAAGAATTCGATCACGAATATAGTTCGTTTCTCGAGTTCTTGGAAAAAGATGTCAGGCCTCGAATGTGCAACGGAGACTGCTGGCCGAAAATCGTAGTGCCAGAAAATTAGGATAATTGACTCTATCTCTCTTGGAGCGTTCCGCAGGGTATCGTCGCGGCCAACACCGTAAGAGCGGCAAAGATGGTAATAACGCACTCTTAGGTTCGCATTATGTCTGGAGATATACGTCGTTCCCGCGTAGGTGGGACACCCCAATAGTATGTGATATAGGTACTCAGCGTGTGCATGACACGCTCTGCACCTATTGCTGGGAACTGCTTGACATGAAATGCGGTCACGGTATACTAAGGTGGAAATGACACTGTCCTGGCATGCGAAAATAAAACCCTCTGTATCTGAATTATGCCCTGATCATCTGAGCAAAGAAAAAGTTTGCTCCTTCGACAAGGACTGTTTTTCTACATTTCTGTGAAAGTTTCCGTGCACTTTCTTGTCAAGTAACTGTTGGAACACTCCTCTGCCAAACATCTCGTGGTTCCTGACCATTTTTAGGAGAGGATCTCTGCCATTTGCAACGATGTAAGCTGTACTTAGAACAACTCGGTTATGAAGACACTGAAAATTAAGAACTCCGCGTCCGCCTTGATGGCATGAAATGTATAAACGCGGATCTGACAAATTGATTTGCAAGCCTTCAGGCATATGCATGATCTTACATGTGGTTATATCAAGAGCCATAAGCTCGTTCTTCGTCCATTGAAACACCGCAAATGAGTAGAGCAGAATCGAAATGGCAAGCATGTTAGTCGCAGATACCTTGTTCAACGTTGACAGATTGGAAGACACAATCTGTCGAAGATGATGTTAAGTCTTGAATGCGGCTTCGATGTACGCCCAGATATACATAGGTCCCTCCAGTATTAAGATGTCTGATAACACTTATATCCACAAGCGCCGGGTCCTTGGGGACGCCAGCAATCTTTCCTTTCCTCAGATGAGTTTTGGCAGACTTGTCTCTTCCAAAGTCCATCCCAGTTTCTCCTGTGTAGTTCTTGACAATATTTCTAGCAGTTTGAAGTTTGCTTTTACCAGAGACATAGATCTTCAGGACATCCATATAAAATACATCAGTGACCTTATTCTCACACGACGATTTCCAGATGAGATAGAAAATCTAGTTTTCCAAAGGGGTATTAATCTCTCTATGCATCTCACTATGTGTGGTTTCACCTCCAAGCTTTCCAATAGACAGATGATAAGTCTGTGAGCGCTTGAATAGAAAGCTTTCCGGCAGTCAATCCAGGCAATTGACAGGACGGGTTGATGGGTTGCAGCATCTTCACAGACACACCTGCCAATTAACAGGTTCTGTCGACAGGCATCTACGCCTTTTTTCGAGACACTTTGTTCGTACATCTCTCCCCACACAGGCTCAATTCGTCAAACAATCCTCTTGTTGAAGACAGCCGAAAGATCCTATAAAGTGTGTTCAAAGAAGTTATTGGCCTGTAATCCTGTCGATTGGACAAGTTGCCCTTTTACGGTAGGAGTATTGTGCGTCCTAAGACCAGCCACTACGGATTGGGTGTTTCCAATTTTTAATATGAGGTGAATATGCGGGCCAAACGTTGGTGTGTAGAAGTAAACTTCTTCCACCAGAAGTTCTTGATACAATCTGGTCCAGCAGCAAAAAAGTGCTTCGTACCTCTAAGTGATTTTTTCACCTCTTCGGCAGTGATTGATGGACAATTGAACATTCCTCCTCAGATTTTATGAGGTTGCTACAAAACTCCTTGAAGCGGATGATATTTTTAGTATCTCCTTTCAACTTTAGTATTTTCTGGATCTGGTATAACTCTTTCCAAAGAGTCTTTACCTCGTTGGACTTGCGTGGATTTTTGACAGAAACAGGGATATCTCGGAAGAGGCGCGACGGATCAGCGATAAACTGTTGATTCTCTGTTGATTGTCAGCAGCTTTGACTTGTTCATTGTGTTATTGAAGATCCTCAGTTCTTGTGTGAACTTTCGAACCATTTCCGTGAACGGTCTACTAGATGTTATGTAGTCAGTCACATATTGAACACATGACGCATTCTGTCTTGCCTATCCAATCGTCTTGTTCAGTTCATTCAAGCCTCTTCTGATGTTTTAATCTATCTCCGGTTTTAGCCTTCGATTTTAATAAGCCAAAGCTCTCGAAGCACTATCAGGTGACGAAGGGAGGCATCCATTTCAGCCAGATCTTGGGGCTTAGGAGGGACTTGCATGTTAATGTTCCTCCTTGTCCTGAAATCGCGATCATCTCTCAGAAGGTGCCTTCTTTCCGCGGTTGGTCTGAATGTCGCTTCCTTATCTTCGTCTGCAGCTTGATCAAGCAGCAGTTGGGGAGGCGCTTCGCATACACATCCATTTTTCTAGAGGTGGGCAGTTTGATTTCGCAATGATTGAATCGATACGTGCTGAAGCTGTGGGTGTTTCTGGCACCACAGACTGTGCATACGTGCCATAAAGCCTCTGTGAACAGGGATAATGCTGGCATCGTATCAGACTAGCAAGTCATCCTTAATTAGATTCGACCACTCAATGTGGGCATTTCGCTGGTTCGTCGTCGTGTTTCTATCTAAATTATTTTCAGCGCCCCGAAATCTAGGATGAACGGCATTTTTTGCCGACACGTTTTCGGGTGCTCTGTGCGTCCGATCGTTTCGAACCGCATCTACAACATTTTGGTGTTTTCATGGTTTCATTGTTGTTCCCACGAGCAGCTAGGGAAAGGGTTCGTCCATCGTTGCAGAGCCCCGCGTGCAAGGATAATGCTGGTACTCTGAGAGGTCGCCCGGTATCCCAGAGGCACCGTTTAAGACACCTTACCCAGGTGCTATTCAGCTTTCAGCACAGTTGTTACGCCTTCGCTTAGGGGTTATTCCTTCGGGACCAGCTTTGGACAATTTCCGCGACTGCTTATTAATCATTGTAACCACACTTAGCAAAAACCCTTGGTACAGGGACCCTCTATCCGCAACCCAAGGACGCATTCGGCAGCTTTGTCATAGGCCCTTCAGTTCTATTCCAAAGGAATCGGAACCGAAACCGAATATATATATATATATATATGTGTGTGTGTGTGTTTGTGTGTGTGTATGTATATATCAATTCATTCACGGATTTTCATTGTACCATACTTGTTTGACGACGATACCAAAAATGTTGAGATCCTGAGATCCTTATAGAAAATTGCAATTTTAATTTTTTTGTAGAAAATTTTTTAGGATTATAGTCGTCCAGATCCACAGATTCTGAATTTTTGAATGAGAATAACTAATTTAATAATTACAGATTTTTCATTCATCAATTTCAATCCTTCGCAACTGTTAACAGTTTCATTTCTGAGTCCAAAAAGATTTGTCTTGAGACAAATTTACGCCGTCTCGAAATCACCCTGCTACGACTATCAAAGTGAGACATTATTTGATGTCTCGTCTCAGTTTTAATACGCCTCCAGCATCGAGGTCTTGAAGGCGAACTCAAGACATCACCAAGTCGAACCCCAGTCGCAGCATTTTTACTGGGGAAGGCTTTCAGTATGAAATTTAGCAATTTAAAAAGATTCAATAGTGAAATTTTTCTGACAGTTTTATTATTTTAATTGGAAACCAAAACATTGTGAAATTTAAAATAATAGACCTTCAGAAATTATAATAAGAAATTTGAAACGAAATATTTTTGAATTTAAGCTTTTGAAGGGGAAACAATTCGGTTTCAACGGGGCCGATTATGTAACTTTTCACCTTCCCTTCCACTTTTATTTTTTCAAAATTCGCGTCGGTTATCTTTCCTTTTTGCCATTTCAATTGTCACAAAAATTGAAAAAAAAACAACTGACGTGAATTTGGGAAAAGTGAAAGTGGAAATGAAAGTGAAAATGATACATAATGGCCCCCAAGGCCACAATAATGAATCTGTTTTAGAATCGCGCATTTAAACTATAATTTTCATTTGAAATTATAGAAATTTTACTGGTGAATATTATTACAAATATTTATTATTTGAAGAGACGTACCCTTTCCTCCTAAAAATAGTCTGCAGAATTCGTCGAATGTACCAGAAAATCCTTCAACAAGTTGAGAATAATGAAAATGAGAGATGCATGTGTCTTTGACATTTCTGCTGACGTAGATTATTTTCGGCTTTTTTTCGCCAGTTTTAATTTGTTTTGGCAATAAATGAAAGGGTAAATGAGTTTTGATAAATCTTGGACTTGGTAATTTATTCACAAAACTGACGCTATCCAAACTCGGCTCGGAAAGTTTTTTCATACCAGGTTTTCGCTCAATTAAAGTTCTGTAGTCGTGCGTAACCGTAAGTCTGAAATATTACAAATTAATGAACATTTTTTATGACTGACAGTTTTCAATATGGTGAAAATCAAAAAGTTGACCATACCATGTCCCTGGATTATTATACGCTTGTTTAATTTTTTGATGTTGGATATTATATAGTATTTATTACTGGTCTATTATTTTTGGAGAAACAAAAAAATCTGCCTCAGGCCGGATTCGAACCGGGAGCACCACTAAACTTGAGTGGAGCGTTGACCAATTATGCTACCGAGGTATAAATGTAATTCGGTAACGTGCCCCTGAGTACCGCTTGTAAAATTGTTGGCTTTATATCTCTGAAAAGAAAGCTTAAAATCCAATTGTTAAATACACGTATTTTTTCAGAATTATTTTCAGAATTGCAATATTGAGCTTTTTTCTCGTTTTCAATTATACATATTTTCAGAGTAATAGTCTTTTTTTAAATGTCCCTGAGTTTTTATGTCACCTGGTCACAAAACAGTTTATTAATTTTATGGCTTAAAAGTTTCATTTCCACATTCAAATTCAGCAATAATTCAAGATTATTGAATGTAATTCAAGACGTGAACATTCAATTATATACTAAAAGTGTCTTTATCTGAACAAAATAACCAATTGAGATGCCCGAAAAAATTTTAAAAATATATTTAATATTAATTTCAGTAACAAAATATTAACAAAAAACAAACTGGAAATATTCTTCAGAATGATGAAATTTCTATTGCATAACCTTAAAAGTAAAAAATAATTATTATTAATAAATAATTTCTGAATATAACAATGATTTACAATGAATTAAATATATAATTTTACTCTAATTATAATGTTTTGCAACATGAACATAATTTATAAACATATAATCTTAATAAATAAACCTCTAATTAAATAATCCCTTAAAATTTTTGAAAGTACTTGGAAATTCGTTGAAATCTTTTAAAACCCGAAAATCTTTTAAAACTTTGGAAATCTCTTCAATTTATTGCAATCTATTCAAACTTTCTTTGAGACATTGCAAATACACAAAAATATTTCTAATTCTTTCATATCCTTTCAATTTATCGAAATCTATTGGAAATTTCATGGAATTTTTTAATATACCCTAACATATTTCAAATTCTTTGTAGTCCTTTCAATTCATTGGAATCTTTTGAAAATTCCTTCGAACATTTTAAAATAGCCTAGGAGATTTCAAATTCTTTAAAATATTCCTTTAATTAATTTAAATTTATTGAAAATTCTAAGGAATCTTTAGAAACACCCTAGAATATTTTAAATCCTTCAAAATTTTTAAAAAATTTGTGTTCATTTTCCTTGAAATGCCTTGCAGTATTTGAAATTCTGTGAAATCCTTTCAAATCCTGGGAAATGCATTAAAATACCTTATTGAGAGCTTACAAAATCCTTTAAAATTATTGAGATCCTCGAATATTTTATGAAGTCCTTCAAACTTTCTTAAAACCACTTCAAAATACTTGAAGATTTTCCAAAACTTCTTCACATTAGAGATGTGCAGTGGTTTGTTAAAATTTTAAAAACAAATTTAGACACGCTTGGAATATTGAATTTTGCAAGGTAGAAAAAAATGTGACTGCACATCAAACCGGCTTAATTTCCTTAGATTATTAAAAAAAATTTTAATCAAAATTATTCTTTTTTGAATCCATTATTCTCCCAAAAATATAAGTAATTCTTGTATTGCCATTTCCCTTTCAGGGTAGGCGTGACACTACCCGATTCGGGTAGTGTTTCTAGGTGGATAGTTTCTTGTAGTAAATAACTACTACAAGTGTGGGCTCACCACACCGACAGTGAGCCAACAGCACGCAGTATTCTCGAATGGTCACCCATCCAAGTACTAACCGCGCCCAACGCTGCTTAACTTCAGTGATCTGACGAGAACTGGTTTTTTCAGCGTGGTATCGCCGTTGGCGTAAGTAATTCTGATTTCTTAATAATCTAGATTTTTGTTCTATTTCAAAGAATCCAATATTCCAAGCGTGTCTAAATTGGTATTGGAAATTCGAAAAAAGGACTGTATAGCTTTACTTAAATGTATTAAAATATCCTAAAATTTTATGAATTCTATATAAAATCCTTATAAATCTTCCGAAATTCAAAGAGATCCTTTAAAACCGCATGGAATTTATGAAATCGTGTGCAATCCCCTGAAATATTTTGAAAATATTTTCAAATTTATAAAATCTTACGAAAACCCTAAAATCTTGTGAAATTTTTCAGAAGGACCCCGCGCGGAATTCAGAGAGAAATGTCTTTTGGGGGATTTTACTAACACGCGTTTATTTTGTAGTTGTCGATACAAAAAAATTCCCAAAAGAACTTGGACCAATCGAGACTATATTTTCTGTATTACTATTTTTTGTGTGCAAAGTCCTTTACAGAAATAAAACAAAATATTTAGGAATTTTTTATATTTATCAAAATCCGATGAAAATACTTTCACATTTTCCTGCCCTGGGACCATGAAAAATACACTCAAATATATGAATCCTATAAAATCCTTTTGAATCCTTACAAAGCTTGGGAAATTCTTTGCAATCCTATGACATTTTTTTTTTAATTTCTTAAAATTCTTTGAAATATTTGAAATGATCTTGAATCCCAGTCCACTTCTGTAGTTATTATATACAAAATAAGGGCGCGAAAAAATCAGTTACATAGGAGTTTTATTCTGGTAATTATTTTTTCAATTGATTCTACTATAAATAATAACAATAAGGATATTTTAATTTTCATATGTTAAACCACGAAAAGCAGATCTAATTTTTTTGTGTGTTACAAAATATCGTAAATGATTTTCATCAAAAGATTGGCCATTAGCCATGTTATTATATTATGTCGGGCATATAATTTATATTCTTACCAGTTTTCGTCCAATTAATATATTGGGGAGATTTGGGGCTGTTGGGATTTGTTTGCAACGTTATTGATGGGGTTCGTTGAAATTTATAATGAGACCGGAAATAGAACTTGGAGTGTTTCACAGGTCACATGTGTGATTATTTCAAATTTCAAAATCTATTTTAGTGTTTTGCCGGGAGGTACTTGAGATTTGTTCTGGTGGAAGGGTGACGGATGGTTTTCAAGGGTTGTTAAATATTATTATGGGGTTGGGAATATAATCTGTGGTTTGATTATCATTCTGGGATCCGGACTGTAACTTGTGTTCTTCTGATGGTGACTTGTCAGATTCTTTCAAATTTCTAATTCTTTTGAGGGTATTGCGTGGAGGCACTTGGAATTGATTCAGGTGAAAGGATAATTTCAACTTTTTGATTTTCACCCATAAATGTTCTCTTATAATAAAATAGTTGTAATATATTGAAAATAAAACATACTCTAACAATGGAAATCGCTCTCGGATATTCGCCTTCCCTCTTTCGAAATCTAGATCATTTGCAAGGCACCAAACCATTTCTTGAGTCCATGTTGTACCTGTCATGTATTTTAAGAATATTATTCATATATATGGACAAAAACTTAATTTTAATTTTCATATACTGTAAAATGCATATGCTGATTTTAAAAGAAATATTTCCAATTCAGAGTTGAAGAATTTTAAGTTCAAAAAATTTAATTTGTGGTAGTTTTCGTTCCGAAGATTAGATGGCTGAAAGAAATAGTTCCATTATAATTTCAGGGATTGAAATACTATTACTAAGGACGCAATTTGAAATAAGAAACATTTTTAATGAAAATATTTTAAAGCTAACAAAAAAAAATTATTTTAATCTTGTTTTTTACAATTTATTTTTTTCTTACTATCACTTTTTACTCATTTTTGAATCATGGTTGAATTTCAATAATTGATGTCTTTTTTTCGCAAAAAATATTCTCTTCAAATCTACAGTTTCCAATTTCGTAAGTAACTTTTTATGTGGTTGAAATTGTTCTAACCAAAACATATAATCGTTAGAGGGCAGCAATTGAAGAAAAAAAATAGAAATACAAGACAAATAAGTTACTATCAAGAATATTATAACATGGTGGCCGCAAACTTCGTTTTCAAAATTTCCTAACGTTTCCTTGACCAATTTTCCATTTTTCCCGACCATCAATATTTAAATACTAGAATTGTTCTCTTGTTTTATAACATAGCATCTCTTATAAATGAAATAAAATAATTTTAAATTTAAATTTGAGAATTTCAAATTTATTATCCATGACTTTCCGTACCAATAAAATTCCCTGACTTTTCCCGGATTTCCAGATTTTCCCTGACCTACGGCATCTCTAAATATAATATTCCAATCAATTTAAAATCACTATTGAAATTATTTTTACTGAAATACTTCTTAATGAAAAATGTATCGAGGTGGAAAAGATTTTAAAATATTTGAAATATCCATGTTTTGAAAACAATATTCCATATTATTTTCATTCAAAAATTGACTTAATTAAATTTACAATCATCCTGACACAGAAGATTTTCCAATTCCTAATTCTGTGTGATTAAGAAAAATCTAATAGTAACACTTAATAACCTGGAAGTTTTTTTTCATATTCAATATCAATTATCTTTATTATATTATAGTTTATTTCTCTCTTTGTCCTCACCCCCCTTCCCCCCACCCCAGTAACAGAAGTTTTGGTGGGACTGACGTTACAACTAGACTCTCCACCGTACGACGAATAATCACTATAACTACAAATACAACAAATAAAACTTGGACATGATTTCGGCTCGCGAAACAAATCTCGCGCATAAAGGTGATAGTTGGGTGTACAATCTAAACATGGATAATGCAAAAAATAAGGTAGCCTCGGAATGGACTGAAAGTTTGATTGACGAAATGCATACACACGGTAAACGTAAAGTTCGAGTTTCAGGCGATGAATGGAGAATGGGTGTTTGGAATGCTAGAGGAGTGAATGATGTTAAATTAAGGCAACTACGAGAAACTATGCATGCAAGGAAACTAGATATTGTATGTGTACCTGAGACGAAGAAAAAGGGTTGCGAAAGCAGAAACATAGAAAATGGGGTGTTGAAAGGCGGTTTTGAAATATGGTCAGGAGTAGGTAGTGAATCAAATCGTAGTGAAGGGGTAGCTTTAATTATAAATGAAAAAGCAAGACAGCATCTCAAAGATCAAGGATATGTATCGCCCAGATTGCTGTGGGTTGGAATGAAGGCAGGAATCAGAAGAGTATTTATCATAGCGTGCTACGACTCAGTTGACAGTGAGCCGCGATAAGTCAAAGATGCCTTCTGGGACACTTTAAATGATACAATAAGTACTTGCGATCAAGGTGAAAGAATAATTGTGCTAGGAGATACATATGAACAGATGGATCGGCGTCCAACGTCAGGATACAGATACAGAACGGGTGTTAGGTAATTTTGGGGATCCAACAAGAAAAAATTATAACGGGGAAAAATTAGTTAGCTTATGCTTAGAAAAGGGCCTATTTATTACCAAAACTTGGTTTCGACATAAAATGATCCACACGTACACATGGTGTAAAGGAAATAATCGCAGTGTAATTGACTTCGTTATCGCGGATGAAATACTAAGAGAACTAGTCAAAGATACAAGCGTCATGAGGGGTTCCGAATGCAATACTGATCATTACCTTTTAGTCTCTAAAATAAACTTAGGGCGGGGATGGAGAAGAAAGAGAACAGAAAAAACGAAAGAAACACGAATAAAGATTGAGAATTTACAGAAACCGGAAGTGCGAATAAAATTTCAAAATAAGTTAAGCGAACGCATAGATAGGACAACTTGGGAAGCGCTTATAAGCAATAAAGATATAGAGGGCGGGTGGACTTTGTTACGGGGCATCATTGTTAAAACTGCAATTGAAGTGTGTGGTAAGGTAGTGGTTGGCAGAAATTCTAGTGATGCGTGGTGAAATGAAGAAATTCAAGGAGCCGAGCAAGAAAAGAATAAAGCGCACAAGAGAACATTTAACATCACAGGTCTTAGCGATGAGGAGAGAAATAGACTCGAAAATGATTACAAAGACAAAAAGAGAAAAGTTAAACGACTAGTCAAGGAGAGTAAAGAAAAAATCAGAACAGAAGGAGAGACGAAAATAAAAAACAGCTTTGAAGAAATTTTGGAACTATTATTTAAAATGATAGAAGAAAGTAAAAGTACAGAGTTTGTCAGCATGAGAAACAGCAAAGGTGAAATGCTATATGATATAGACGGCATAGTAGACGCTTTAAAAGACTCTTTCGAAGAATTATTAGGAGGTGAAGATATAGCGCAATAGAACTGCGACATAGAACATGATGCATTAGAAACCCCAATTGAAAAAGTCGGTGTGACTGAGGTTAGACATATAATTAGGAACTTAAAAAACCGTAAGGCTGTGGTGTAGACAGTATTAGCTCTGAAATGCTTAAATACGGTGGCGAGTACATACCTCACAGGTTTTGCGAATTGATAAATTTATGTATCGAGATGGGAGATGTCCCAGACGATTGGAGAAAAGCGATTATCGTACCAATATACAAAAGAAAGGGAGATAAAAGCAACTTCAGTAATTACAGAGGTATCAGCCTTCTAAATACCGTAAGTAAAATATACTCAAAAATACTTATTCGTAGAGTATGGAAATTACAGAAGAAAAGATATGGGAAGTCCAAAGTGGATTTGTGCCAGGAAGATCATGTGCAGATCAGATATTTAGCCTAAGACAGAACACAGAAAAAAGCTTGAGAGTAGGAAAGAAATTTTTCTGTGCATTTGTTGACCTAGAAAAAGCATTTGATAAGGTAAATAGAAGTAAACTTTGGGAAGTCCTTAAAGAGTACGGAGTCAATGGATGGCTCCTACAAGCAATAAAATCAATATATACAGGTAGTAAAGCGAGTGTAAGGGTGAATGGGAAACTGAGTGACTGGTTTGATATCATGCAAGGCGTGAAACAAAGATGCGTTATGTCCTCATGATGACAAGATTGTTATGGCAGAATCAAATGAGGACTTGCAAAGAATGTTGAATAAACTTAATACAAGCATGAAGAACATGGGCCTCAAAATTAACGTAAATAAAACCAAAATCATGGTGTTTGTGCGAAAAAATGAGTAAACAATGCGCAACATTGTCCTAAATGATGACAGAGTAGAACAAGTCACTAGCGACGGAAAAATAGATCGGGAGTTAGATAGGCGCATAAATAAGGTAAGCAAGTTATCGGTAGAGCAAGGTCCATTCTCTGAAATAAAAGCATATCAAAAAAAGCTAAAATGGCCATACATAATTCTATATTCGTACCGACTGTACTATACAGTAGCGAGACATGGACCTGTCAAGAGAAGGACAGGAGTAAAATTAACGCGATTGGCATGAAACCTCTTCGCACAATATGCGGAAATACACTGATGGACAAAGTCCGAAACGAGATAATCCTCAAAGAATGTGATGCAAGAGAGACAATAGTTGACACATGGGAAAAAAATCAGTTAAGATGTTTCGGACATGTTGAAAGAACGAAAGACGAACGACTAACGAACCAAGTGTATAAAGGTAAAGTAAATGGCAAAATGCCCAGAGGTAGACCGCCAAAAGAATGGTTAGAATCTGTGAATGAGACACTAATCCGAAGAGACATAAGAAGCCATAGAAACATAAGAGCTTGCATAAAAAAATGCATGGACGTGAAGGAAGCTAGAGAAGTGTGCCAGGATAGAAAAGTGTGGCGACAAATAGTTTGTAAACAGAGTGACAATAGAGTGAATGACGCCTGAAGCAAATACCTTGGATACTAACTGGGCCCAAGTGGGGAACCACACATAACAATTTTGTGAGGCTCTTCACTTGGGGTGATCGCTAGAGAGATTGATCAGCAACCTGGGTCGGAGCAGTGTTGCGGAATGAACGTGTCATTTGAATAAATAACACGAGATTTCCAGATGAATCTAAACATCTATACCTAACACCTATATAACTATCTACATTATACCTATATATCCACCATACACACTACTATTTTCCAACCAAGCAAGTCTCGCCTACCCCGAAAGAGAAATAGCTTAATGGTATAATAATAATAATAAAAATATTCCCAATAAATCGTATTTAAATTACTAATCATATAAGATTTACTCACTAAAAAGTTTAATTTAAAAAATGTTACTTTCACAAAAGTATCGAGTCTATTTATGTAATTATGTACCAGTTAATAATAATTACCGCTGGTGAACAAAATAAAACTTACCAGTTTTTGGAAAACTGCAAACCCAAATGTCATCATCTCGCACTTCAAAATTTTCAATTCTATCAGCAAATTCTCGGTAACTCTTTGGAAGACAGACTCCATCGACGTTAATATAACCAGGTCGAGTTTCACTTGTAAATTTCTCCCGAAGAAGTCGATCAAGATCACATTCTGGAATAATGAATTATTGTGACATTTTTAAAAACCAGGATCCAAATCACAATCAGTGATAGCTTTCTCGGAAGCAAAACTCTTTCCCTAGTTCTTTAAATATTTGAAATTCGTTAAATGTAATGATCGTAAATCAGAAAAACAAGCACGGACTTAGATTTCATAAAAACTAGGATAATTAAATTACTGATTTCTGGTTTCGCTATACCTAGAATATTGATACAAAAACTGTTTTTTGAAAATTCGTCTTTGGCTTCAAAGTTCAACAATATGGATGCATACTTTTTTTCTTGACAGCGAAATCTGTATTTGTTTAATATTCATTTTATTTTCTTCTATTGAAAACTAATTATTCTGATTGAAAATGCAACTGTTCCACTTTCGTTTTAAAATTGATATTCTTAGTTAAAAATTAAACTAGTTGGTTGGAACTTCATTTATTTGGTGCGAAATTCGTTTTCTTTCTGGGTTGGAAAATAATTTTTTTAACTGAAAATTTATCTATTCCATTTTCGGTTGAAAATTGATGTTTTATAGTTGAAAATTTAACTATTCGATTGGCAATTTATTTATTCGATTTGAGATTCGTATTTTGGGTTGAAAGATTCATCTTTTTTTGGTGGGAATGAAATTTCTGTGTGTTAAAAATGCAACTATTTCGTTAAAAATAAACCTTTTTGGTTGAGGATTCAAATATTTTGTTGGAAATTCGTATTTTTTGGTAGAATTTAACTGTTTTTGATTGCAAGTAAAATATTTTTTAGTTGAAACTTTAACTATTACATTTTTCATTGAAAATTTATCTTTCTTGGTTGAAAACTCAACTACGTCGTTGAAAGTGGAACTCATTTGTTAAAAGTTCAGTTTTTCGGTTGAAGATTCATCATTTAAGTTGAAAATTCATCTTTTTGGTCGTAATTTAACTTTTTTATGGAAAATTCGTATTTTTGTGTTGAAAATGCAGCAGTTTTGTAGAAAAATCGTATTTTTGGCTTGCAAATTCAATAATTTAGTAGAAAATCAAACTGTTTGGTTGAAAATTTACTTTTTGATTGTGAAATTGCTCTTTCTAAGTTAAAAATTTAACTATTTGATTGGAAATTCATTCATTCTATTTAAAATTCGTCTTTTTGATTAGAAAATTCATACTTTTCTGGTGGAAATTTAATTTTTTGTGTGTTAAAAATGCACCTATCTGGTAGAAAATTAACCTTTATTCTTGAGGATTCAATGATTTTGTTGAAAATTCGTCTTTTTCTGGTAGAAGTCTAATATTTTTTATTCCAAGTAAAATCTTTTTTAGTTGAAATATCAACTATTACATTTTTCATTGATTATATATCTTCTTTGGTTGAAAACTAAACTACTTGGTTGAAAGTTGAACTAGTTTGTTAAAAATTCAATTTTTTGGTTGGATATCCATTATTTAAGTTTAAAATTCAACTTTTTGGTCGTAAACTAACTTTTTTGTGGAAAATTCGTATTTTTTAATTGAAACTTCAGCTGTTTTGTAGAAAATTAAATTTTTTATTAGAAAATTCATATATCTGGTGTTTAAAATTCAACTAAAACCTTTTTTGGATGAAAATTCGTCTTTGGCTTGACAGTTCAACAGTTTGGATGATTTTTTGTTTTTTCACTGAAAAATCTGTATTTGGTTCAAATTCGTATTTTTGGTTGGAAAACGTAACTGTTGCGCTAAAAGTTGAATTACTTTGTTCAACATACATTTTTTTAAATACCTTGCAAAAGGTTTTTTTTTTATCAAAAGGGCCGGTATACGTGAGAAATATGAGGATCTGCAAATGGTCGTTCGATTTTAATGAAACTTGGCGTAATTATAGTATTTTATAAGAGACATTTTATGCTCAAAGAATTACACTTTTTTTTAATTACATAAATTGCGCCATTTTGAATTCTGTCCTTCCATTTTTTTGAATCATCAATTTTTCTGAAACTGTGAAACAAAATTTAATAAAAGTTCAAGGTAAAATTTGAAAAAAGTATGCGATTGAATATCATAATAATTTTTTTTAATGTTATTGAAAAAAAATTCAAAAAATTTGATAATTAAATTTTTTGTTCACATCGCAGTTTTTTATTTTTTTTGCAGTTTCCTTGGATTATGAATAAAGCCATAGAAGAATCAACTCCAAATTAATTATATCATATTAAATGTTTCTTTTTCATATTATTTTCGATTTCCGAAATTTTGTTTCTACGACTTTATTTTCAGAGCAAAATTTCTAGTTTTCTAACGTATTATTTTGAAAGTATTACAAATAATTCCAAATTCATGCCTATTCATCGCAAGCTTTATAGATAGTCTTTCCCCTATTTCCCTCTTTTCACTTTTATTTCGTTTTTCCACTTAGGTGTGAATTGAATTACTAGAACCCAACTATTACATTTTATGGTTGAGAATTCGTCTTTTTTAGTTAACAATTTTTTCATTTTAATGAAAATTTAGCTTTTTTTCTTGAGAATTTGACAATTTCGTTAAAAAGTCGTACATTTTGGTTGACAAAATTTCAAGGGATTTCAAAAGATTTCAAAGGACTGGAAATATTTTTGGGGATTTTATGGGATACCGAGAAAATTTCAAGAGATTGAAAAAATTTCAAGGAATTTCGTCGAATATCACCATCCAAAAATTAACTCACATGAATTGAGAGATCAAAGTGATTTGAAATTTCTTTAAATATTCTAAGGAATTGAAGCAAATTTCAGAAGATTTCAAATGGCGTCAAAGATATTACGGTATTTTCAAAGATTCCAAAAAAATGTTCAGAAGCTTGGAAAATTTCAAGGAATTTCATAGCCTTGTAAACATTTTAGGGTATTTTAAACAAATTCCAAGAATTCTGAGGATCTTCAAAAAATTGTAAGAGATTCAAAGCGACTAAAAATATTTTAGGGTATTTTAACAAATTCCCAAGAATTTTTAGGAGCTTTAAAAAAGGTCAAAGGATTTCAGACGATTGGAAATATTTTAGGGTATTTTAAAAAATTCCAAGCAGTTTGAGTGGATTTTAAAAGGTTATAGAGATTTCAAAAGATTGGAAAAATTTAAGGACATTTCAAAAGATTCAAAGGAATTTTCAAATCAGAAGATATTTAAGATTTTCAAATTTTTCAAAGGATTTTTCAGGAATTTCTACAAATTTTACGGAATTTTATCAGATTTCCGAGGATTTTAGTCATTTTAAAGAATTTTAGAGGCCCTTCAGAAAGGATTTTACGAAATTTAGCAGGATCTCAAAGGATTAAATAGAATTTGAAACATTTCGAAAGGTTCCATGGAATGTCACCAGATGTTATGAAATTTCGCGGAATATAATGATTAAATATTTTTGTGAAATCTCTAAGAATCTATTAACAAGAATTAAGGGATTTTAAGGATTCAAAGAGATTTAAAAATTTTTCACGGAATGTTAGCATACTCAAGAATTTGCCGAGATTTTAAAGAATTTCAAAGAGTTTAGGCTATTTGGAAAGATTCTAAAGAATTTTCAGGGAGCGTTAAAACATGTCAAGAAATTTCAAAGGATTAGAAATATATTAGCGTAATTTTGAAAGATTCCAAAGAATTTGCAGATGCTTAAAAAAATTATAAGAGATCTCAATGGATCTTAAGGAGCTTTGAGCGATTTTCGCGGATTTTGCAAGATTTTAAGAGATTTTAAGAGGTTTCAAAATAGTTCAGATTAAATCACAGGTTTAAAAAAAAATTAAGGGGATTTCATGTGATACTTATTTTCACGAATTCAAAAGCATAAATGGGGATTTTTATTGGATTTCGAAGGTTTGAAGATATTTAAAGAGATTTTAAAAGATTACGATGATTTCACGGAATTTCAAAGAATTTCAAGAGATTTTGAAAGATTCCAAAGTATAGCCCTGACTTGGAAGTATTTCCTAAGATTTTAAAAGATTTTACGGAATTTCAAGGGATTTTTAAATATTATATGGGATTTTAAGGATTTTTGAGGATTTTATTAGCTTCAGGAATATTTCAGTTAACGAATTTCAATATATTGTAAGGGGTTTCAAGAGATTCACAATGATTTCCACGAATGTTAAAGACATCAATTAATTTAAAAGAGATTGGAAAATTAAAAAATATTTCACGTAATTTCGAAAATTTCAACTTCTTTTTAGAGATTTTAAAGGATTTCTAGGGATTTTAAAGGATTATAAGGGATTTTTATGGGATTTTGAAGATTCCAAGCAATATTGAGTTTAAAAGATTTCAAAATAAGTAACTGGACTTCAAAAGATTTTGAAGGATTTCATGCGATATCGATCTATTTTCACGCATTTTGATGGATAACAGGGGATTTTAATGAGATTTGAGAGATTTGACGGATTTCAAGAAAGTTGGAAAAATTCGTACGAATTTAAAAGACTTTAATTAATTTTGAAGTGATATCAAAGATATCGATATATTTCACGAAAATTTCAAAGATTCTAACTTATTTTGAGAATAAGGTATTTTCATGGGATTTTGAAGATTTAAAACGATTTAAAGGATTTTCAGAGTTTTTGAAGGGTTTTAAGGGATTTTGAGAGATTATGAAATCCACTAAATTTCAAAGGATTGCAAAGGATTTGATCCGATACCGAAGTATTTTCACGAATTTCAAGGGATATCAGGGGATTTTAGTAATATTTTGAAGATTTGAAGGAACTTGAAGAGATTTCAAAATATTTCAGAAAATTTCTCAATATTTGCAAAGATTTTAAACGATTATAAGGAATTTCAACGGATTTCAAGATACTTAAAGAGACCACGATGAATTACGGTACTTCAATGGAGTTTAAGAGATTTGAAAAGATTCAAAAGTATATCCACGGATTTTGGAGAATATCGTAAAATTTAAAAAGATTCCACGGAATTTCACAGGGTGTTTGAGTTATAAAGGATTCAGGGCATTTCGAATATTTAAAAAGCTTTAAAAACATTTTAGTTCATACATTTCAATATAATACAGGGGATTTCAAGAGATTGTGAAAGATTCACACGGAACTCAAAGCTCTTGGACAATTTTAAAGGGATTTCAAAGATTTAAAAATATTTAATTGAATTTGAAGGATTTCAACCTACTTTCAGAGATTTTGAGGGACTTCCACGGAAGTTAAAGGATTATAAGGGATTTTGACGGGATTTTGAAGATTTCAAGCGTTTTCGAGGCTTTTCATAATTTGTTAAGGGGTTTTAGGGAGTTCAACAGATTTCAAAAAGGGTCACGGGAATTAAGAAAATTTTGAAGATTTGAAAGGATATAAAGTTATTTTATAAGATTTCAAAAGATTTTTAAAATTTTGAAAAGATTTACAAAAATTTTAAAGGATTAACAGTGATTTTAACGGATTTTAAGATGTCTTAAGGATTAACGATGATTTGACGGGATTTCAAAAGATTTTACCGAATTTTAATTGATTTACAAATATTAGAAAGGATTAGGATATTTAATGACTTTTCAAAGGTTTGGTTACTTGAATTTCAATATATTATAGGGGGTTTCGACAGATTCAGAAAGAGTTTCACCGATTTTAAAGATTTCAATTAATTTTAAAGGGACTTTAAAAATTTAGAAATACGTCATATTTATTATTTTTCGTGACTTTGAGGGATTTCCGCGGATTTTAAAGAACTATAAAGGGTTTTCATCGGATTTTGAAAATTTCACGCGATATCAAGGATCTTCACAGTTTTGAAGGGGTTGAAGGGAATTTGAGAGATTTTGAAATAAGTCACTGGATGTCAAAGGATTTTGAAAGATTTTAGAAAATTTCAGAAGATTTACAAAGATTCGAAACGTTTATAAGTAATTTTAACGGATTTCAAGATATTCTAAGCGGCTACGATGATTTCACGTGATTTCAAAGGATTGCCAGGGATTGCAAAAGATTCCAAAGTATAGCCAAGGATCTTAGAGGCTTTCTAAGATTTTAAAATATTCAACAGATTTTTAAAGAATTTCCGAATATCAGAAAGGATTTTCAAAAATTTTTAGGATTTTTAATATATTTTCAAAATTTGTAGTAAATGAATTTTAATGTATGTATTTTAAGGGATTTCAAGAGATTCGGAAAAATTCCTACGAACTTTGAAGTTTTCATTTAATTTTGAAGGAATTTCAAATATTTCGAAATATTTAATATAATTTCGAGGATTTCAACTTGTTTTAAACATTTGTAAGGGATTTTTACGGATTCTTATGAGATTTTGAAGATTTGAAGCTATATCGAGGACTTGAAGGGAGTTTCAGAGGTTTAAAAATATTTTACAGAAATTCAAAAGATTTCCAAAAAATCAAAAGGAATTTAAGGGATTTTGAGCGATATAGATGGGCTTTGCTACTTTCAAGGGATTTCGAGAAACGTTGATGGCTTTTGAAAGATGTTGATGGACTTTAATATGTTGTAAGGAATTTCAAGAAATTGAAAAAGATACTTACGTGTTTCAAAGATTTCAGTGAATTTTAAAAATATTTCAAAGATTTCAAAGGGTATCGTAAAATTTTGAAAACGTTTCTCGGAATTTCAATGATTTTAACCGACTTTGAGTAATCTTCACGGAATTGAAAGGATTATAAGGCATAATTATAGGATTTTAAAGATTTCAAGCAATATCGAGTTTAAAATATTTCAAAATAAGTCACTGGACTTGAAAAGATTTTATAGGATTTCATGCGATAACGAAGTATTTTCACGAATTTTGAAGGATGACAGGAAATTTTAATGAGATTTTGAAGATTGAAAGAACTTTAAAGAGATTTTAAAGGATTTCAGGTAATTTCAAAAGATTTGCAAAGATTTTAATGGATTATCTTAGAAATCTTTTGCTATTCCTTAAAATCTTTTTAAATAAGCTGAACTCTTCAAAATTCTTTTACGTATCTTTTAAATATTTGAAAATCTACTCAAATCTCGTAAAACTGAACTGTATCTGATGATATTCCTCAAAATTCATTAAAATTTTTCAAATTTCTGCAAACTTCCTTCTAATCTGTTCAAATATCCTAAATCTTTTTAATCCCTTGAAATCCCTTGACTAAAGGTCCTAAAAATTCCTAGGTATTTTTTTAAATACCCTAAAATATTTTCAGTACTTTGAAATCTCTCAAAATTTTGTAAAGCTCCTCAAAAGTCCTCGCCATTTTTTTAACTACCCGGAAATCTTTTAAATCCTCTAAAAGCTCTTAAAGTTTTTGAAATCTGCTTAAATTTCTTGGAGTATTTGAAAATCTCTTCCAATTATTCAAATTCGTCCATTCTTCTGGATAAATTCTTTGATGGCGATGTATTCCTTAAAATTCCTTGAAAATAGTTTAAACTCTTGAAACTTTCTTGGAATGCCAGTAAATATTCCCAATCCTTTGAAATCTTTTAAAATCCCTTGTAAGTTTTTAAAGCTCCTGAGAATTCTTTCCAATCCTTTAAGATACACTAAAATATTTCCAATCCTTTGAAATCCCTTGAAATTTTGTCAAGCACCTACAAATTCTTTGAAATCTTTCAAAATAACCTACAACTTTGTAAATCCTTTGAAATTTCTTTATATAATTGAAATCTGCCGAAATTCCTTGCAATATTTGAGATCTCTGCAAATAATTCAAATCCCTCATTTCGTGAATAAATCCTTTAAGGGATTCCTTGAAATTCCTTAAATTTTTTTAAGCTTTTTAAATGTCCTTTGAAGTTCGTGAAACACCCTAAAATATTCCCAGTCGATGCAAATCTTTTGAAATCTCTTGAAATTAGTTGAAGTTCCTGAAAAATCCTTTGCAATATTTGAAAACTTCTGAAATTCCTTGGATTCATTTGAAATATTTAAAGGTATTTCGAAAGATATAATTATTTTAAATTGTTTTAAGTCTTTCGAAATGCCTCGAAATATTTAAAAATTTCTTCAAAGATTTGAAATGCTTTGAAATTCCTGAATTCTTGTGAATAAATTCTCTGAAATTGCATAAAAATTTTCTAAAATCCTGGAATTCCCAGAAAATTACATCAAATCTGATGATATTCCATGAAATATTGAAAGTTCTATAAAATCCTTTGAAATCCTGGAAAATTCTTTAAAGAACCTTATTGAGAGCCTTTCAAATCCCTAAAAATTACCGAAATCCTCGAAAATCGTATAAAGTCTCGTGAAATCCATTGAAATTCCTTAAAAATCCTTCTAAATATTCGAAAATCCTCTGAAACCCCTTGGAATTATGAAAAAACGTTGTTTCTGTAAATATTTTTCTACATAATGATTATTCCTTATTTAAATTTACAATTTACTCACCAGGTTGAGGATCAGCACGAGAGTGTCTGGGTTCTTGAGCTCCTCCAGGTCTTATGAACTCTCTGAATGGTCCAGATTTTCCAGGTCTTTGCATTGCAACTAATTTAATAAGAAAAAATGAAGATTAATTAATTTTTGGTACACTGAGAAATATGTGGTATAAGTAGATAAACGGACAAGCGTGGGTTAAATTGCAGATTAAGTTACTGAGACTATTGCCGACATTTTGGAATTTCGATTTATTTTGTCTTATATGATGAATTTACATCATGAAATTGTGGGCAAGATAGGCTTGAAATCACTGCATGAATTTAATCAAAGCTAGTGATAACCCGCGGCTACAACCGACTTTATTACAAGTACTCGCATTTTACTGGACGTTTGACTAGGGAAGAGGAAAACTGCAGAAAACCATATACCAAGTTCAGCCGGTTTTTCGACCCCAACATCGAATGCACACGATCATTTTTGGCGTCAAACCTCCCGCTCGACATTGCTATCCGCGATCGACATGGCTTCACATCTGGACTATTCCTGAGTTGTGATTCACTTCGCAGCTAATGCTTTGAGGAAAAATATATAATTTAAATTATTGCAAAAGTGATTTGAGACGTCATAGCCCAAAATACTTTAAAAACAGGGCAAGCAGAGTGATTTTTCAAGAAAATAGGGAAATAATGAGTGAATAAATTCTTATGAATAATATTAATGCAGGTGCCATATACCGAAGATTTCAGATTAAAATAAATTGCATTTTAAACAAAATAGTGGAATTTTTAACCAAAAAATATGAATTTTCGACATGAGAGTTGAGTTATCCAACTAAAAAGTCTTATGGTACAGAACGAACTTGACTCTTGAACGCGAAAAGATGAGATATAAACCAGCAAGTTCATTCTTAAACAAGAAAGATGAATTTTCACACTAACAATTGAATCTTCTTGTTGAATTCTTCTTCGACATATTTTGATATCTTCAAATATTAAAATTGATCTTTTGAAATAAAACCTGAAATATTCTAAATTTTCAATGAAATCTTATGATCGATATTGGTAATAAATAATTGAATTGTGATAAACTATTTGAACTTCGTTATAAACAAATCTCTCGTATCAGCCGGTAAACAGTTTCAATCACATCAGTAGATTCTTAAATAATACTCCTAGGAGTTTTTTAATCATTTCGAAACAAAAATTATTATTCAAACAAATACAATGTTAATAATAATTGTGTACGTTTTTAATTGTTCATCAGCCATCATGTTGTTTTCATCCCCTCCACGCTCACTACATACCAAAAAAAGCATGTGCAAGATTTGGGTTTTTGGCCTTAAATTTTAAAGAAACTAATAGTCCTATGAAAAAACTAAGGGTATTATTCGATTAGACTCGGCCATGTCTCTAGGATTTTTTTGATCATTTTAACAAATATTTTTTCAAACAATTATAATGTTTATAATATTTACAGTATTTATAGTTCATTAAAAAGTAATAATGCAACAACAATCAAACATAAATAACATCTGAAAAAGGTTCTTAAAACTTTATGGAAGTTTTCTTCCCCTCTATTCTCAGAAGATATCAAAAAAGCATGTTCATATAGATTCGAATTTTCGGACTCTAATTTGAAAGAAACTAATAGTGCTATAAGAAATATAAGTGATACGTTAGATTAGACTCAGCCACATCTTTAGGAGTTTCTTCAATTACGCGAAAATTTTTTTTTTTTTCAACAATTAATATATTTATAATATTTATAATTTTCCAAACAATAATTCAACAACAATAAAAAATGAATGACTTATGACAAACGTTCTTGAAATTTCATTAAATATAAATAAATTTTAAATAGTGTGAAAATTTCCATTCAAAAATTTTTTCATACCCTTCATTCTCAGTATATACCAAAGAAGCGTATGCATATAGATTTGATTTTTTAGACTTCAATTTAAAAGAAAATAATATTGCTATGAAAAAATAAGAGTATCGTTACATTATTCTCAGTCATATCAATGGGAGTTTTATTAATCACGTAAAAAAGTAATTTTTTAGACAATTATAATGTTTACATTTATTATTTTTAACAAAATAATGCAACGACCAACACAGATTATAACCGAACCATATTTATTCAAATTAGTTCAGCATACTTCGGCACTAATTTCTAATAAAAATCGAAAGGGGTCATTGCATGCATTTTAGGTAATATATTTTTTAAATACTGCATAACATTCTGAACATTTTGGTGCATTTAAAAAAAATTTTGAAAACTTCATTGTGGGGAAAAAAAATGTTTAAGAAAAGTATTGAAATCCCTATTTAAAAGCTCTGTGACCTTGAAACGTCACTTTCCAAAAAGCGCGTAACCAATCAGAATAATGATCTATTGACTAACGAAGTATCTAGCAGACAGCTGGCGAAAATTCAATTTACAATTTCGAACCGAGATATTTATTTACTTATAATTGTCGAAAAGCAATACAATTTTGCTTAAAATATAAAACCTTAAAAAAGATAGTAATGAATAATATTATTCAAGTGCGTGAGAATAAAATGTTTCCAAAGATAACCTCAATTTCAATATCTTTTACAATAGGTTATGTTTACTGTTTACCCATTCAGTCGCTAGCGGCCATATTATATTCCATCACCAACCGGACAACCGCGCTAATCAGAATGAAGTACTTCCTGCAAAGTACTTCCCGCAAAAATTAAAAAAATATACTTTTTAAACATTAAAAAAAAAATTTAAACTTGATTTAAAAAAACTTTCCTTCCGTAGTTACATTATTTTTTTGGTGTTCTTTTAATTTTACTAGGAAAAAAAATTATTTGAAAATATGCAACAACCCCATTCTCTACTTATCTTATTCATGAAATAAACTTTGGGCGCCAGATCCTCCACGGATCATTCACAAATGTGACAAAAATAACTTCGAAGATAATTTAAAAGAAAAATAAATCAAAATTGAAAATAAATTTTAAAGTTAAAATTAGTGAACTGGTAATTAAATAGTTGACTAGCTCAGCCCCGTCTCTGGAGAATAGTAGAGATCTCGTTTTTCCAAAGACCAGACAAATGGGTTAAATAATACGATCAAAACACTATACTAAACATATTTTTGAAGGTTATAGGGAAGAATTTCTTAATTCAATTCAGGGGAACGCAGAATAATTCAACTAATATCAGAAAAATAAAAGAAATTAACGTGAAGGAACAGTGTGACAAAAATTCAATGATATCAGGACAATTAAAATATCAGACTTTCGCAAAACAGAAATAAATTAATCCAGTCAAGAATATTTTCCTCTGGATTATAAAATGAATTATTCCTTGAATAAATGGATAACAGGTTCACAATAAATCCTTAAAACCTCAGAAGATCAACTCAAAGTGTTAAAAACAACCTTATGATAGTATCGGATTTCAAATTAATAATATATACGAAATACTCGATAACGCGTGTTACTCCAGAAGCTGCTAGACGAAAGATGAGAATTTTTCCGGCGTTGTTTTCGTCTTTAGCAACCGGCTGAATCATAATTGCTTGAAATGGGGTTTCGTGATTGGCGTTACTATGTAATGTGGAAACATAAGAAATAAGCTCTCAGGGATGTGACTGTAAAGGACAATACTGTGTCCACCAAAATAGTCTCTTCTGAATTTGGTGATAATTAGTCAACCAATTCGGTCCAAATCATGTTGAATTACTGTCCAAGACATCCTCTGCCAACTATATGACCAAACAAGCTGACTACTAAAATTGCTACTAAGACTCAATCCAAATTAGAAATCATAGCACCAGGAATGTTGCCAGTGACATTCAGGCCTGAGCTACAGAGGCCCCACTCACATTGCCGGGTATCGACAATAAACCTTCCCAACAAAAGAGATCATGAATTCCGTTCTCAGGCGAATAACTTATTTAGGAAATCAAGTGTCGGACGAAAACTTGAACACAGCACTAGGCTTGGCGGGAAAATTTCAAATAGGCTGATTTACTCCAATTGACAAAAGGCGTCCCATTTGCTTCTTGAAGTCTCCCATTAGGTCTCGAGGGTTCAGGATTCTTTAGAATGGTCTTATTTTCGGAAAGTACATAGAATAAAGAAGAAAGACAGGCAGAATATATGTTTAAGCTTAAACTATCTTAAATAATCAACCCAAATCTTGGAAAACCGCGCAGCTTCTGGATTGGCGGGAGAAGAAGAATAAAATTATTTAAAATAGAAAAACCGAAATGGTCTGAATCTTGAAATTTGAGGAATTGTGACTTGCAAAATATTCTGCAACGTCACAGGATAAATAACAACTTTCAAAATTAGAAAAAATGCCGTTTTTCTTATGGATTTAACATAAAACTGCTATTTGAAATTTTTGCGGCATTTTTCGTGCACGATACAAGAGGATTGATGTAGTCAAAATTAGAAGTTATTGTCTGGCAATCGTTTCTTGAACATTATTTGAAAGAGCAGAATTCAAAAAGCACGACGATTTTATGTACTAATTCACGTATCTAATATTTCGGACCTTAAATCGCAAAAATTATGTAGGCTAATACAGGCGTAGTACGTTGATTAATTAAGTATGCCTCGACAATAGACTTAAAGTTAGAACTATGAAATACCTCCATGGATAATGTATTTACCTCGCGCTACGCGCTCGCTCATTATACATTCATTATATATTTCCATCAGACTTTTTAAATTAAAGGTCAAACCACCGACAACTGAAATTTAGTGACTAATGAATTATCTTTTGTTACAGCTCCTTCGGCTTTACCGAACACATTTCATCATGTGTCTCGAGAGAAAACAGGGTAAAAGAAAATTTCATAAATAATTTAGAAACAATTTTGCTATCAAACATTTTATTGTACCTTGTGCCTATATATCCAAAAATTTAATTTGCTTATTTGTAATGTCATTTTTCACGAATAAAACAATAACTACGCATATTATCAAAAAATGATTTAGAACAAGTTTGTAGCTCTCTTTTGGCTGGACAACTTTTGTTGATTTATCTTTTTCGTAGCTTGTGTCGTTTGTCCAAAAATTTTATTTTTTTATATTCAATGTCGGTTTTTACGAATAAAAACTACGAGTCAAATTGAAAAGTGATTAATGATGAATTTGTAGATCGTTTTTGGGTGCACAACTTTTGTTTCTTCATCTTTTTTGTATCTTTCATTGTTTGACCGCAAAATGGAATGTTGGATTTTTAATTATTTTTTGTGTGATCAAAATTTAAATTTTTTATTTTTCATGAAAATTCAAGAATTTCTTATGATGATCTTGTAGGTCTGGTAATTTTTCATTTTTCAATTGGAAGAAGTCATAAGGATAAATTGTTCGAGTTTCCAAGCACTATGAACGACCGCCCCTAGAATTTTTAAATCTTTTCAAAAAATGGTCTCAAAAATTTTGAAAATGATCTATCTTTTCGAATTTTCATCGAAAATATTTTGCTGACTCAGCGGGCCTCAAAAGGTCGATATTTGACGAAATTCGCGAAAGTCATTTTTTACATGAAACCAATTACCTTTTCATTGCGATGAGAATGTAATTAGCCGCCATGTTGGATCTACAATTTAAAATTTTGACTGCAAATGCGAAGTCAGCGACCCCAAAAAACCCCCTCGTACCTAGCTACATACAAATATATTTAAACAAGTTATTTTTGACTGTCATATTGTGTGCGCCATTTTGAATTTTTGAATTTGACATTCGATTCGGAGTCAGCGACTCTGAAGACCACCTTATACCAAGATTCATACAAATATATAAAAAAAATATTTTTGTTCGCCATATTGGATTTGCTATTTTGAATTGTATTTGCACATTAAATTTGAATTTAAAGATCCTAAAAATACCCTTATACCATACTTCATACAAATATATAGCAATTATTTTTGATCGTCATATTTGACAATTAAATTCACCGTCAGCGACCCTCAAAACCCCCTTGTACCAAGTCGCATACAAATATTCAACATTTTTGAAACTTTTGCCGCCATTTTGGATCCGTCATTTTGAATTGTCGCATTATGACGAAAACTTCGAAGTGATCGCAAAAACCCCCTTTACCAAATTTTATACGACTATGTTAACATTTTGAAATTTTGGCCGCTATATTGTATCCGCCAATTTGAATTTTTTAAATTAGACAGAAAATTCGAAGCCTACGACCCCTAATAACACCTTACACCAAGTTTTACACAGTAATGTAGAAAACAATTATTTTGGCCGCCATATTAGATCCGCTATTTTCAATTGTTATATTTTGACACCAAATTAAAAGTCAGTGTTTCCAGAAACCTTCTTATACCCCTCTACCAAACTTTACACAAATATGGAAACATTATGACATTTTTGCGGCCATATTGCTTCCCTCATTTTGAACTTTTGAATTTTGACATGAAATTGGGAGTAAGCGACATAAGAAGACCCTTATACCAAGTGTCATACAATTATGTAAAAAATTTAGCCGCCATATTGAATCCGCAATTTTGAATTTTCCATCTTAGACAGCAAATTCTAAATCAACGTCTCGCGAAACCCCCTTTGAATAAGTTTTATACCAATCCGATAATTTCTTGACCTTTGGTCCCATTTGAGGGTCTCCTGAACAATTGTGAGCCCCTAATCACGCAGTTTCGTCTAGGTGTTGCTGGATAGACACTATCGTTTCATGTTAGACGTGCAAAGTTGGAAGGTATATCCACGCTTGGAATGCTACGTAAACGTATCTAGGTGGACATGATGGTTTGAAGTTCGACATGCTCCTTTGAGGGCCGGTTCACAATGAGAGCGTAAGCGTCGACGTTCGAACGTATATGCGTATTTGACGTCATACGCACGTTGTTGCCAATTATCCGAGCAGCAGTGGGACTCTGATGCTGTTTCGAAGTCGAAAGTCGAACGGATCTCTCTATCTATCTCCACACGTTAGAAAAAGAGGCCCGTTCGATTTTCGACGTTCGACACGGTATCGGAGTCCCACTGCAGTTTCGCCGTTTCGCATTTTTCGTTTTCTCGCTGCGACCGTTGGTAACAACGTGCGTATGACGTCAAATACGCATATACGTTAGAACGTCGACGCTTACGACTCTCATTGTGGACCGGCCCTCAAAGGGAAGCATCTGTGCACTGTTGGGAATGTAACATCTGTGGGCGTCTAAATTTCAACGCGCATGCCAACGGCCATACCACGCTGAAAACCCCAGTTCTCGTCAGATCACTGAAGTAAAGCAGCGTTGGACGCGGTTAGTACTTGGATGGGCGACCATTCAAGAATACTGACATGAGTGCTATTGGCACATCGTGGGTGTGGTGAGCCCACACTTGTAGTTATTTATAACTACAAGAAAAACCTAGAAACACTACCCGAATCGGGTAGTGTCACGCCTACCCTGAAAGGGAAATGGTTTAATGGTATATATGCAGTTATAGGTGTAAGATCTGTGCACGTAGACGTATCTAGATAGACATGATAATTTCAGGATATACGTTCAATGTTGGGAGGGTACCATCTGTTCACGTTTCACTGCCACGTAGAAAGTTTGAAATTTACCATCTGGGAACGCACACATTTGGAAAGGTGACATCTGTGGACCTCTAAATTTCAACTCATATGCATTTAGAAGTAAAGAATTGTGCACGCAGACGCATCTAGATAGACACGATAATTTCAAGATAGACGTTTATGTTGGTAGGGTACCGTCTGGTCACACTTCAACCGACACGTACACAGTTGGCAATTCACCATCTGAAAAAGTACACAGTTGGGCGGGTAACATCTGTAGACGTCTAAATTTCAACGCGTATGCAGTTAGAAGTGTACCATATATGCACGTAGATGTCGCTAGATAGACGTGATTATTTCAAGATAGACGTTCAATGTTGGAAGGGTACCATCTGTTCACGGTTCAACTGCCACGTACACAATTAGAAATTTACCAGGTTGCAACGTACATATTCGGTAAGGTAAAATCTGTGTACGTCTAAATTACAACGCGTATGCAGTTAGAAGTGTGCCATACGTGCACGTAGACGCATCTAGGTAGACATGATAATTTCAAGATAGAAGTTCAATGTGGGGAGGGTACCATCTATTCACGTTTCAACTGCCACGTAGACAGTTTGAAATTTACCATCTGGTAACGTACACATTTGGAAAGGTGACATCTGTGGACCTCTAAATTTCAAATCATATGCATTTAGAAGTAAAGCATTGTGCACGCAGACGTATCTAGATAGACACGATAATTCCAAGATAGACGTTCATGTTGGGAGGGTACCACCTGGTGACACTTCAACCGACACGTACACAGTTGGCAATTCACCATCTGGGAAAGTGCACAGTTGGGAGGGTAACATCCGTAGACGTCTAAATTTCAACGCGTATGTAGTTAGAAATGTACCTTATATACACGTAGACGTATATAGATAGACATGATAATTTCAGGATAGACTTTCAATGTTGGGGGGGGAAACCATCTGTTCACGCTTCAACAGCCACGCAAACAGTTGGAAATTTACCATATTGGAACGTACACAGTTGGAAGGGTGAGATCAAGAGACGTCCAAATTCCAACGCATATGCAGTTAAAGGTGTACCATATGTGCATGTAGACGTATCCAGATAGACATGATAATTTTAAGATAGACGTTCAATGTTGGGAGTGTACCATCTGTTCAAGCTTGAATTGCCACCTACACAGTTAGGACGTTTTCAAAATTGCACGTGTCCTTCCCTATACTGAGTAAATGTAATATTTCTTATTAATATTGATATTATATTACACTTACTTGTAATATTAAAGTAACCCATGCAAGTGCAGAGTAAAGTGATGATCTTCATTTTGCCTAACAAGCCAGCGATAGAGGACTGAATATTAGTCTACAAAAAATTTAATGTAGTGACTGGAGAATTTTTGGAATATGTCCACTTATATAGTAACCAGTATCTGACTAAGCAATTTTAACAATTGTGTAAAACAGAGTGAAGCGACGAAAACTGTTTATTTTAGCACCACTAATTTATCAGATTTGCTAGATATTTTATACAAATAGTTCCTTCAGAATTATTTACATTTATAAGTTGTCCATTATCTCGATTTCAAAGTAGAATCAGAAATTCTTTTTGTTTTAGAAGAAAAAAGTAATCAAATTAGAATCAGCTTTATTAGGATGTTATAAGGATAAAATCGTTGACATGGATTTTCTTTCCAAAATAGAAATATAGATTAGTTGAAGTACTATTTAAATCTGATAACAAAAATTCCTAAAGTAAATAAATAATGCAAAAGCAAGGTACAACCAAATTTGTACAAGTACACATGAAAATACTTTTAGCCAAAATATAAAAAACCAAAACAATAATTCAAAGGAGAGGCAAAGAAAGACCTGTGCAATTATAAAGTGTCTGACCAATTGAGGATTCCAAATATGAGATAATTCAAATAAACAGTAGCATTCCTATTAACGCAGTGAAGAAAGTAAAAAGAAACTTTTTAATTGCAATTTGTTTTTATTATATTAATAATAGATTTTACATTAAAAATTGAATAAGGTTCGATAGCTGAAATTTCAAATATTAATGTTATATTAACGAATTAGAGTTATTTATACGCTTAATCATGATTCTAATAGAAACCACCTGCCTCGTTAATTATAATTTATGATAATGATATCAACTTTATCATGAGATTTAGTTGAGTGGGTAATGTTCTGTAATCGTATTTGCGAATAATCACTGTCACAAATTCAACACAAGAATTAAAGATAGACATATTTCTTTTAGATGTTTATGAAAGAATTTTAAGTTATTGTGCAGAATTTGTTTGAGTATAGAATTGTAAAAAATCCTTCATAAAACAAAATTCTTGGGTTCAAAAATATTTCTGGTATTCTGAAATGAAGGTTTTTAAGTAATTTTTTTGAATATAAACTAATGACTGCATATAAATTGTACATATTCGTATCATTAATAATGATTCAGTATTATTTTTAAGTTATATATTTGAATTTTCCTTTTTGTTTTTGAATTTCTTTATATTCATTATGATGTACGGTACCCGAGCAGAATGTCATACCGAACTGCTTCGAGTAGTCTAAGAAAAATGAATATTAATAGACACTCTAAAATATGATTTGATTCATGTTTTCTCCTCTCTAAAGGTAATCAAACAATCCTTGTCTAAAAAATAGGTTCACGGAGAAAAATAGATATTAAAACAAAATATCTAGTTATTACCGGGTATACCAAGTAATATCTCATCGATTTAACTATGGGACAGAAATCTAGATATTGAAGCAGAGCATCCATAGATATTAAGAAGAAGATTTTAACTGACAATATCCAAGATATTAAAGAACAGAATCTAAGATAATGAAAAAATATTTTTTCAATGTTCAAAAATCACCTGTGAAGCATGCCAATTTCTATAAAATCCGTTCTAAGTTTACATCATAGTCCGCTTTATATTGTTTCCGATCCTCGAGCATTCGCCTTTTTTGCTAATTGTTCGATTTTCGTGGAGAGCAGACACCACGCTGTTCAAAGCTGACAAATAACTGTCGCCTAACACCGAGTCCTTATTTTCTTGAAAAAATGATAATATAATATCGAAAAACAACTTATATATTTTCCACCAAAACGTTTAGCACAATATATATCCGAAAAACCACAACACACACGACGAATGCTCGAGATTTGGACATAATGGGATTAAAATCTTTTGTCGCCACGCCACACGTCAACGACATTGCTCCGATAAAATTTCACTTTTTTAATATCTTAGATATTGACGGTTAATATCACGCAGTTTATACTTGCAATATAAGCAGATATTGCCCTTCAATATCTTGTAAATTAAGCAGAAGATATGAGATATTATGCCGTTATATCTAAATATTATGGTTAAATATCAAGATTGTTATTATCTACTTCTCAATATCTATTTTTCTCCGTGTTGGTCACGAAAATCGCGAAAGCATTATTGTGGCTTTTCCTTAAAGTAGTCCGGCTACTGGAAAAGCTAGTCAAAGCTATGTCCATTATTATTTTCCGAAATTCGGAATTGAATCCAAAACTTGGCCAGCTTATCAATTAATAAATTGAGTATTAAATTTGTATGCTGATCAATATAAATAATACATTTTTAAAATAATAATAAAATGTGTATTTGAATGTTGATTTGGTTTGATTCGAGTCAACGTCATTTTTCATGCTCATCAGTTGTCAGCGTAACCACATGTGGAGAAAGTAAACATAACCCTGGAAGCAAGTAAAAATAAGCAGTGATTTTAATTTCAGATTATATTTTCTGTTTCCAAAACAGTTTTCCTAATAATATTCAACGTGTTTCAAAGCCAAAATTAACAATGTATGGAGCCCGCGAAAGGCCTCTCCATAAGATCCCATGTTTTTTGACACGTCTTTAAAGAGAGATAATTCAAAATTTAACCTGGAAAGGACCAATAAAAAAGGCATTATGTGAAAAAAAGACATATTTCTGTGTAAGAAAACAACAACTAATTTTGATGATTTTTCATCTTACCCATCCAATAGCCGGACTACTTTAATGCCAATGG
>CAKNYM010054224.1:60472-72004 GCA_932195095.1 Andricus curvator | reverse complement strand
TTTTTTTTATGTTTTCCTTATTTTTAACTTTACGTAGTCCTCGGAATCATGTGTAAATAAAAAAAATGAAAACTATAAATCGTTTAAAATGCTGTTTAGAGCTTCTCTTCAGAGCTTTTTTCTTTTGAATCGCTTTAATTTTGGCTTGTAATAACTGCACTCTCAGTTCGGTCTCTGAGTATGAATCCGAGTCAGCAACCTGTTGTAAAGAATGTCAAGATTAACGACCCGGTAAGAAGGTACGAATTGAATTGAATAAATATGTGTGCACATATCGTAGAATTTCAACCGTTTTTAATTCGTAATTAATCGCATATTTGAAATATGCGTTTTAATACCTTTTATCGCGAAAGCATTGTGTCCCATTTCAATTCTATTTAATGTGATCAAAATTTCAGCGAAAAAGTGTATACATTTTAATTATGATTTGGACGATTAAAATTGAATTTAACTTAATACCGTTTAATACCGTGAGGCTAACTTGAATATTGAAGACAATTTAATTCTCTCCAGCGAGTGATGATTTGGAGCAAACCAATGCCATTGAATTGCATCAGGTGATCCCCGAAAGTTGAAGTCAGTTGAATGCTATCTGCTCGAGTACAAGTTTCGAGCAGACGATTAGTATATAATTCCGTACACAAAATTCGGAAATTGAATTCTTCCAGACCAGTTATTCAGTATTGTACAAAAAAATGACGTTTCGGAATCAGACCGATTCCCTCATCAGATTATCTATTATGAAATATGAACAATTAGAAACATATTATGATACCTTTAACATTTCGCAGATAGTTTGTTAGTATTTTGGAACCAATTATAAATACCTGTAATATATAAAATATATTATGGATGCTAAGTTAGTAAATCTGTTAATAAGTTTCTGATAAAAATGTAAATTTACCTTTGTGATGAAGAAGTTTGTAGAATTTAAATAATACTTGATTATTCGAAGTTGAAAAATTTTATATAATAGGTATGTTAAAAAATTTAATTTATAGGGATGACGGAGTGTGCACCCTCCGTCTCCAACTTAAGATATGAGCACTCGCTATATTAAGAACATTTATCTAAAGAATGATGCCTTGGTGCATGCGTAGTAACCCTTCTAAAAGAACACAGGCGTAAGAACTAGCAATACTATACGTATAATAAAATAAATGTGATTGAATAATAATAATTTAACAGTCGAATTGTATGAAAATCGAAGTGGTATATAAATTAACAGATGAACGTAGATAGAAATAATCAGAGGCGAGATAGAAGTGGACTTAACATAGTGAATCTAAAAAAATGTTGTAAGATTCATTGAAGAAGTCTAAATCAGTTACTTTGTTGAGTCAGTTTTCGCCTTCTTTTTTAATGAAAACCATTTCGGCTAAGGCACGCTTATAATAATTGGGTTCAACATGTAGGATTTCAACCACATCACAATTAATGGCAGTTGGATTCCTATTATGGCATTGAACCTAATGTTTAGCTATAACTTTATGATATTTTTCCACATGGTTGATGTTATTTTTATGTTCCTTTATTCTAAGGCGTAGGGGGCGTTCGTTTATCCTACGTAAGTCCTGCCGCAGTTACACGTGATTTTATAAACTGAGTTACATTGATCTAAAGTATCTAATTTATTTATTTATTTATTTTACATAATATGTTTCTCATTGTTTATATTTCATAATAGATAATCTGATGAGGGAATCGGTCTGATTCCGAAATGTCATTTTTCTTGTACAATACTGAATAAATGGTCTGGAAGAAATCGATGAAAAAAGTTTTTTCCTTACAAATTCCAATTTGTTATTTCCCAGACGTTAAATAGTGAACATTTACATCCCAAAGTTCTTTTCATACTTTTGTAGAGTTATTATGTGGAGAAAACCAATGATATTAGTTAGTTAGTTTTAAAACGGGCGGGAAGCCCATGGAAGGCTCTCCTGGCGCTCAAGCTATAAAGCCTCTTGTGCCACAAACTTACTTATTCGCTTTCAGCAGTCGACCCCAGACCTTTTGAAGAAGCCTAGTATGTCGACCACTGGTCGCGCTGTAATTTCCTCTGTTTCCATAAAATGGGCCCCGAGGGTCTGTTGTCTGAGCCTAGCTAATGCCGGGCACTGGCATAATACATGCAGGGATGCACGTACCACTGTCATTATATCTTTCTTGGGTAAGCCCAAGATTTCCCTAGCTCTGCCCATCCTATAGGTATAACCCAGGATGGATTTCGCCTGACGGCAACCCTGGATTTGCTCCCAGTATTCACGGTGTTTTGTTCGGATCCAGCTTTTAATGGCCATTCCGACACAGCAAGACGCTATTCCCAGTACCGGTTCCGGTTCTATGCATTCACTCGCTGCGCCGCGTTTTGCCAACTGGTCCGCCTTTTCCTTGCCCTTGATCCCTGTGTGACCAGGGACCCATGTGAGAGCCACTTGGTTTCTTTCTGCAAGTTGGTTTAATGCCTTTTTGCATTCCCAAACCAGTTTTGATGTTATGTCTGGTTGCCCTATTGCAGTTAGTGTCGCATGGCTGTCCGAACAGATCGTAATGTGTCTGCCAGCAGCGTTTTCTTCTATTAGTGTTTCAGCACAGCGAAGGACAGCCAGGACCTCCGCTTGAAAGACAGAAGCATGTCGCCCAAGTGTGATCCTTATCCCTTTCCCTCTCTTCGTGTCATAAATTCCTGCTCCTGACCCTCCCTCTCCCCTGGAGCCATCTGTATACCAGATTCCCCCCTGGAGAAGCGGGTTACCATTTGCTTTCCACAGATCCCTGCTTGGGATGCAGACGCGGAAAGCTTTGGCAAAGTTGAAGCGTTTTTATTTTTTATCTTGCCTCATCTGTAGAATCGGCAGTGCGCTGATACATCTCGGGAGCCTAGTGTGTCTAGTCCCCCCAGTCCATCTATTTGTTCTTGCCAGGCGGCCCATCGCGTATGCCGCTCTAGCGGTTATCGTAACATGTAGGGGTTCCTCACAGATCATGAATCCTATCGCCGCTGTGGGCGTAGTCCTCATTGCTCCAGTCAAACCCCTAAATGCTAGCGTTTGTAATCATCGCAGCCTGTCCTGCATTGTTTTAAGTTCCGCCCGTGGCCACCAGACCACGGCCGCATGTAGGAGCCTGTGTTTTAGGACAGCAGAGTAGAGCCACGCAAGCATTTTAGGCCATAGACCCCACGTCAACCCAAAGGCTCTCCTGCACATCCAAAAAGGCATGACAAATTTCCTGCATTGGGTCTCCAGGTGCTTTGCCCAGTTCAGCTTGCTATCTAGGATTACTCCCAGATATCCAACTGAATCTGAAAACTTCAGCTCCCCACCACAGAATACAGGAGCGTCAACTTTCGGAACTTTATAATTTCTCGTGAAAATGACCAGGTTGGTCTTTTCCGGATTTACCGAGAGCCCTGAGCTATCGCACCAGAGCTCTACGATGCGCAGCGCCGACCTTATAAGACCCATCAGCGTTTCCAGATGAACCCCCTGGCTAGGATTGCAGAGTCATCCGCATATCCCTGAGTGTAGTACCTCTCTTTATTTAGCCTTCTAAGAAAGCTGTCCACCACAATGCACCACAGGAGGGGCGACAAGAGACCGCCTGTGGGCAACCCCGTGGATCTATCCCCCTTACTAGGCCTTCACCCCATCTGGTTTCGAGTCTTCTCCGGCGTAGCATGCTTCCTGTCCAGCATACTAGCTGGTCCGTCACACCACATCTCAAAGCCTCTCGACAGATGATTTCTGGAGGAGTATTGCTGAAAGCACCCTCTATATCCAAGAAAGCGCCCACAGCATACCCCTTTTGTTCCAACTGCTGCTCCAATTTTGCCACAACAGCATGAATTGCAGTTTCTACCGAGCAGCCTGCCTGAAAAGTATGCTGCCCTCTATCCAGCAGGGTGGCCAAGAGCTCCTCATCCCTAATGTATCTCTCGACCAGCTTCGCCAGCGTTTTCAGGATAAAAGACATTAGGCTGATTGGTCGGAAATCTTTTGCAGCAGTGCAACCCTCCCTCCCAGGTTTGGGTATGAAGGCCACTCTGCCATCCTTCCATGCCGATGGCACGTGTTTAAGGGCTAAACTTGCCCTAAATAATTTCGTCAGAGGAGGGACGACTAAATCCATGCCTTTTTGTAAAAGCGCTGGATAAATGCCATCCACCCCTGGTGATTTAAAGGGAAAGAAGGACCCTACGGCCCATTCCACCTTTTTGTAATCAGCGAGCTTAGCGGCGAAATTCCAGTCGGCCCTTTCCACCTCTTGGCCCCAGCCTTCCTCCTCTTGGTCGGTTCGGATTCGCTGAAAACCCGGGAAGTGAACTTCCAACAGGTGATTCAGCGTTGCTTCTTGGTCTTCGGCAAACTCACCATTATCGAGCCTTATGAGCCCGAGGCGAGCTTCCGGATTTTCCGCTAGGATCTTGTGGAGCCTCGCTGTTTCCGGAATGTTTTCCGATTCCTTGCAGAAGCCCCTCCAATCTTCCTGCTTATACATTGCACAACATCCTTGTATTTTTAGGGAATTTCTCCAGGTGGGTATTCCACCATTCTGCTCTCTTCCTAGACTTAATTGTGCTTGTAGGGCAATTGTTCTCATATGATGTTGTCAGAGCCCTTCGCAGAAAACCTGCGGCGTACTTCAACTCATCAATGGTACTATATCTTGTGGGGAATTCCGCAAGCGTCCCTTTTAGTTCCTCTTTATATGAGTCCGAAAGTGTATTTCTGTGGTTTCTGATCTTCGAAACCACCGGTTTTCCTAGGGTCAATCGAAAAACGATATATTAGTGGTCCGAGAGAGACTCCTCATCGGAGACTCTCTAGTTCACTACCCTGCTCCTCAGTACACCCGAACATATAGTCAAATCGAGAACCTCACTCCTGTTTTTAGCCTGGAATGTGGGAGTGGTGAGAGAGAGCCCCTTATATATGGAGCCACATCCTGACAAGCTACAAATCCTTTCCCTGTATAACCAGTGTTCTTAGATTAGGGCGAGCCCTGTCTGCGCCACAGACATGCGTCTGGCTAGAACCGCCGAGGCGCCTTTGCTGTCTTGCAAGTTAATCTGCGTAATGGAGATTCCCTTCTCAGCCATTGAAAGGCTAGTTCGGGGCACCCCCGGACGCTTCTGATCCCCCGGCGGATCCCAGTTGGGTCACTCGGAAGGTAACCCCACTCGCCCCTAGATAGGGTTGATAATCTACAGCCGCATGGGCTCTGATTGAGGATTCGGGAAGACCAACGACTAGAATCCAGCCTCTCCCCTTCGGCCTGGATCCCTGCCTGTCGGAAAACACCTTCCACGAATCAGTTCGTAGAGACGTGTTCTCAAAGTTCAGGCGCCTCAGAACGGTCGCCGAACTCTCGGGGTTGCCGGGAATCAGTACGGTCGCTCTGCGATACCTTTGCAAGCACTCCGTCCCATTGACTTCCAAGTTTAGACCTTCTTTAAGCCTAAACGTTGGGGTTTTTCCACTATTCAGTCACGCGACCAGATGTCCGCGGCCTCCACAACGATGGCCCCCGACCTGATGAAGATGTCGTTGAATCTGGGGGCGCGTCCCTCGCGAGGTAACGCGTCAATCCCTTTAGAGATTTCATCCCTGAGCCTGTCCAAATCCTCGAGAGTTAGACAGTTATCAGGATAACCCGACGCAACGACAACTCTCACCAGGGCCGTTTTGACTCCCTGTTTGGGGGAGTTTCTCCGGAGCCCTTCTTCCTCTTGCCTATGGAATAAGCCTGAGGAGTTGCTCCGAGTAAAGATTCCGCGGCCACTGTCCCCTGTGAGGAGCCTTGGCTGCTGTTTGCGAGATGCGCATTGCGGTCTCTCTTCCTTTGTGCTCCGCAACGGTTCCTCTTCCTTACGGAGAGTTCCGTTAGCTGCACTTCTACGGCTTCGACAAGATTGTCTCCACCATCATCACTATTTCGCACCGCCTCTGGTGGGTTGCCCCCTAAGGAGCCTCCTACTTTTGGCGGTGGGTTAGATGAGGGTCCTGAAACGAATCCCTCATCGTTTGTGTTCTGTTTTTTGATTTTTTGGGATACATTTTTGTTCCACGAGAAGCTAGGGCAATAAGAAATACCCCCCACAGAGCCCCGATTACAGGGGGCGGGTCTAAATACTATGGGATTCGACCTGGTGTCCCAAAGTCTCCGTTAAGACACCTCCTTTGAAACCCCCGCCTGTCCGCCTCTACTGAGGGGGGCAGGCCGGGGTGTTCTAGGATATGTTGACCCTGGTGCCATTCAGCTCTTGACACGGCGATCACATCTTAGCTTGGGAGCATGAGAAATCGCGCTCTCGATATTCCAGGGGGCTTTGCCATTATTTTCTGGAAGGATCGCTCCTTAGTTTAAGTCTCACCGACCAGAGTCCGTCAGTTGCCCAGAGTAGCCACACCTCGCGATGCAGCCTCCAGGTTCACCTATTCCAGATCTGTGGTGTAATGAGCCCCTTAAGCTCTGCCACCAGCTACATGGTCCCGCGATCCCTAGGGAGGGAACCAATGATATTGAATCGTTTTAAAATTTGATGGCAATTTAATACGTTCTGATAATTGAAACGTCGGAGGTTTCAATTCGAACTGCGCGCTTCCGCGCGTGGACTGGGGAGAAACCCACAAACGTATAGTCGTATACATTGTATACATTCCAAGAAAAATTCCGATTTTTTGTAGAATTTTGGAGTTTTATAGTACGTAAATGATCATAAAGTACCAATCATGCAAGTGTCTGAACAGAACAATGTAAAAAATTATAATTTGAGCGCCGGAAGGCATAATAATATTATAAGTTAAATTAACTTGCAGCCTTATTACGGCAATAATGATAAATAATTACAAATTGAAAAAAACTTGAAACCTAAAATTTGAGGTTGTGACATTCACATTGTTATCATAAGTACAATAATACGACTACAAGTTAAATTAACTTATCAGAATGTCTACCTCACGGATGATTTTAAATTCCCGGGTTTCTCCTTATCAGTTTACCATTTTCGCGATATGGTATTAAACTTTGTAAAATTTTGATGCCCTAAACTCAGAATTTTAATACTTTATAAAATTCCCTGTTCCATGTCAGAATTATTATTCTTCGGGAAAATCCCTTTCCCAGATCTGCATTGTACATATAATCACATATAATTGTTTCGGACAATTTCCTGATACAAATGAAACCGAGGGGGAAACAACTACCAAAAATGTGGTTCAGCGGAGGTGGATCACTGCGGATTGTATTGTATTACCCTGGAATACCCAAGATTACTCCGGATTGTATAGGATTTCTCTGCATTACATAACATTATGGTAGATCACTCTGCCTAAACTATAGACAAAATTGTTCAATTTTCAAAAAAATGTATGAACTTTCAACCAAATTGTTGAATTTTAAACCAAAAACATGAATTATTGAAAATTAATTTTCTCCTGAAAAAGAGGAATTTTCAACAAAATACATGAAGTTTCAACGAAGTATTAAAAATTTCAACTATAAAAAGATAAATTTTCAACCAGATAGATGAATTGTCAACTAGAAAAAATCAACCTTCCACCAAAAATTGAGTGGTTGAATTTTGAATTAAAAAAATAATTTTCAACCAAAAAAGAATGATTTTTAACAAAATAGTTGATGTTTTAACTAAAAAAGACAAATTTACAATCAAAAAGGGAAAATTTAAGTTTTCAGTTTAAAAAATAATTAAAAATTCCAGAAAACTGATAATCAACAGAATGATTAAATTTTGCACAAAAATAGTTCTATTTTCAACTAAAAACATAAATTTTCAAGAAAGAAGAATTATTTTCTACCAAAAAATACAAATTTTTCACAAAATACATGTATTTTCAGCTTATAAGTTGAATTTGAAACTAAAAATGTTAATTTATATTCAAAAATGAAATAATTAAGATTTTTTTAAACAAATTGTTTTTTGACGAAAAAAAACGCATAGTCAACCAAATGTAAAATTTTTTTTACCGAATTAATTCCATTTTCAACGAAGAATATAAATTTTTAAATCAGAATTATTTTCTATTAAAAAAAAATTTGAAATAAAATACATTACATTTCAACTAAATAGTTGAATTTACAGCTGAAAAAATAAATTTACAATAAAGAATGGAATAATCAAATTTTCGTTTAAAAAAAGTAATTAAGAACAAACAAAAAACGAACACCCAGAGATTCAGCACGTTTCGCATCATTCTTTGCGAAATCAAGCCGACTACCTCCGGAAAAATGGATATGTACGCGGAGCGCTTCTCCAATCGCTGCTTGATCAAGCTGAAAACGAAGATGAGGAAGCGACATTAATACAAACCGCGGAAAGCAGGCACTAAAAGTGGTCAGGAACCACGAGATGATTGGCGAAGGAGAGTTCCATTACAAAGCCGCGGAGCAAGCGGCCGAGACCCTTGGCCTGAATTTTAACATCAGAAGTGAGGAAAGTGCATTAATCCATCTAGATGCTTCACTTCTAAAAGCCAAAGTGAAGAAAGCAGAGGTTGAAAAATTTCGCCAACAGCTACTCGACAAGAAAATGCACGGAAACTTTCACAGAAATGTAGAAAAAAAAGTCCTTGTTGAAGGAGCAAACTTTGCTTTCCTCAGATCATCAGGGCCTAATTCAGGTATAGAGGGTTTTATTTTCGCATACCAGGCCGGTGTCATTTCCACCTTAGAATAACGTGAGCGCATTTTATGTCAAGAAGTTCCCAATGATAGGTGCAGAGCGTGTCATGCACACGCTGAGTACCTAGAACACATACTATCAGGGTGTCGGACCCACGCGGGAACGACGTATATCTACAGACATAATGCGGCTCTAAGAGTGCTTCATTACCATCTTTGTCGCTCTTACGGTGTTGGCCGCGACCCTGCCCTGCCGAACGCTCCAAGGGAGATAAAGTCGATTGTCCGAAACGAGAAGTGCCAAATTTTCTGGAACTGCGATTTTCGGACAGCAGTCTCCGTTGCACACTCGAGACCTGACATCGTTCTCCAAGAGTTCGAGAAACAAACTATATTCGTGATTGAATTCTCGACTCTGTCCGAATAAAACATCACTGCCAAGGAGAAAGAAAAGGAGGAGAGGTATCAAGACCTTAAAAGAGAGCTGCAACGACTGTACCCAAAATATTTGGTACAAGTAATTGTCCTTGTGATAGGTGGTCTCGGAGGTGCGAATCTATCACTGGTTCGTAACCTTAAAGCCATACCCGCGTGCAAAAAATATGCCAAGGCACTTGCGAGATGGATGCAGAAAGCTGTCATCCTTGGGTCGCTTCGTGTCCTCAAGACACACGAGGGTTTCGCCGGCCTGTGGTTGTGATTTCATCGTGCCCTGTGACCACCCATCTCACGGTAGTGAGACGTGGCCATAAGTGTCATTTACGGCGGTTCTACTGGGAGCCAGTGTCATTTTTTAGATGGCAGTTGCTCTCATTGGGACCCTGCGGTGGTTGTTTAACCCTTATATATATATATATATATATATATATATAGCAGGTATACCCTTACGAAAATATATGACAGGAAAAAAATGACAGGGCTGTCATTTTCTTTTGTCATTTTAAAAGCAACGTACGTTTCGACCTCTTACTGCAGGTCTTCTTCAAAGGCAAATACAACCTAAGTCAAATGTAATTAAAGTTATAAATTGGTATATAATTTACCAAAAAATCTAGTTAAGAAATTTGTATAAAAAATCCTTTTACGTGTGATAAGATTGAAAAAAATCCTAAAAAAATTAGACTTAATTGGAATTGATAAGACAACACAACCTTGGAACAAACCAACAATCAGTTACTATATAAACGAAGTTTTAAACAAATAGTCCTTATTCATAATAAACAAGATTGGATTTGGTTAGGACAGACATTATAAACATTTAATTGAAACCATTATTTTAACAAATAACGAAGTATTGTGTTTAGGAAGGACAAACATAGACTAACGAATACATTAGAGATAAAGCCAGTTTTTCATGAGTAATTACACTGTAAAAAATGTCCTCGAAATTTTACATATTCTGTCGCGGTAAAATTGCACTGATGCATAAAATACGCCGCGGCAGCGCATGTTATTTCACATTAGTTACTGAAAATTACACCGTCGGTCGTAGGAAATAAAAGGACCCTGCACTAGCGTGGTAATTTTCCGCCAACTGTCGTTGTAATCTTACGGACTAAAGTATCAGGATTCCACGGTACCGAACTGAATATTACAATGTGTTGGTAATTTTACGTTTGGAATTATGTGATTTTACATTTGATGTTAACAAGTGTTGTAATAATAAAATGTGTTATTGTAGATAACCATGAATCAATCCAATGATCCAATGTAGCTTCAAACTTAATCGGTTATTCGCTATACGTGACAAAGCGTGTCAAAAAATTGTCCTTGTTTCTGTTTCTACAGAGATAGAGATATATATTAAGTGAATTTGAATAAACTCGCGTGGAAAAAGTTTGAAGCGTCTCGGCGTCCTTGTAGAAACATAACCTAAATTTATATTTGTATCTAAAATAATCTATGTACTTTATAAGTACTGCAAAAATGTAGAGAAAGCAATTAAAGACGAAAGTCAGATTTGCAAAGGATTCATTTCAAAGTTTTCCCATGAAATGTTTAGGTTATTGTTACTCTCGCTAGGTAAAACCCCATTAGCAGCTTCGAAATTTCACCACTGGATGGAAATGTTACGGTCGACTTTTTAAAATTCCCAACAGAGTGGAATTTTACATCTCGTCGCGGAAATTTACCACGTTCGTGCAGGGTCCTTTTATTTCCTACGCCTGAAGATGTAAAATTTCGTTGATTTTTTTTACAGTGTAACTAAGGTGAATATTAAAATGGATTCCCAAATGAAAAAGTGCGCCAAATTTAAATGATAATTAGAAATGATTTCAAAGAAGTTTAAAGACGGATCTATTATAAAATACTTTGATAAATTTTATTTATATTTAACATTTCAGATTTTTAATTAATCGAGATTGTATTATATTTATTTATGGAAATGGATTCAATGATTCTTCTCTTAAGAGTATTGTTTTCTCGAGCTAAAATTTTAATATTTTTACGTTCAAAATCAAAGTTTTTAGTCTCCTGCCAGTCTCACCAATATAAACCTTATTACAACATTTGCATTTTATAAGATATGCTAAAGCAGATAATTTTTCTTTATAATCTCTATCTTTGTTTCTAAAAAAAGGAAAAATGTTGGGTGTATAGTTGTTTGTGAAGTACACATTGATATTGTATTTCTTCAAAGAACTTCTGAGACGCTCAGAAAGACCTTTAACATATCAACACGTCAGAGCAAAAGAAGGACTCTTCAGAGTCGTGAAGAAAAACGAGACAAGTACTTTAGAAAGAGAAACTCTTACGCAGAATGCCTGAAGAGCAAGGCAGCGCAACGATAATTGTCTCGTTTTTCCTCACGACTCTGCGGAGTCTTCCTTTTGCTCTGAGGTGCTCATATGGAAGAGAGACTTTAAGGTCAGTTTTTTTGTAAGTTTC
>CAKNYM010054224.1:3652-55472 GCA_932195095.1 Andricus curvator | reverse complement strand
ATGCAGGAAGAGCGTTACTGGAAAAGTGGGTAGGTAGATTAGAGGAATTGCTACTGCACAAAATCAGGTAGCCGGTTAATTTATTCGAAAGTTCTACTCGTTTTTGATGACCTACAGTGCTTTCATGATTTGAAATTTCCGACTTGCCACATAAGATCGTTTTATCGCAAACTTTACAGTAAAATGTTGTATCATCCTCTAATCTAACTACCCATTCTCTCCACGACGGAAATTCGTCGAACCAATCCTCTTGAAAAGTTTTCGATCTACGCCTACGAATCTTTTTCGCTGAACTCATATCTTCGTTTGAGCCCGTGCAATTAATGGAATCGCGATCACTCATCTCGGAAAAACGAACAAAAAAACCTCAAATTAGATGTTTCTTACTCTTTCTTCTGCACGTGAAGGGATGAAGTAGATTCAATCGTTCTTCCACTCGCGAGACACTCGTTCACTTTCAAAAAATTGCTCGGGTTAAAATTAGATAGCTAGAAATCAAAGTGACTTGATTGCAGTTTTGTTTTAGAAATGCACTATGTATTTACGCTTGCGATTTTACCGGAGCGAGCGGAGAGGTCATTGAAGGACAAACATTGCACTGTCTCTGTCCTCTTCGCCACATTCGTAGAATTAGCTTATAGTTTCCGAAAATACGAAATGAAATAATATTTAAAATAAAAGATATCCGCCATCATACACTTTTTAATGCTTTTCAGTTTTAACATACATTCTATTATCTTATTTTGCAACTTGAATGTAGCTACCGAAACCGGAAAATGACATTGCATTTAGTGGACAAAAGATTATTTCTATGAAAAAAAGTCTTAAATCTTAAACGTTTAAAAATAGGCACAATTTTTTTTATTTTATTTTTTATATTTAAAAAAATTGTTTAATTTATTTCCTTCATTTAAAATAACGAAAATATTTTTAATTGCCGAAAACAATCACGAAAAATAAGAATCCCGAATTCCAAAATATCCTACATTTAAATTGATCGAATTACATAATTTCTGAGTTATTAAATTGAAGCAAATTCTAAGATTCAAATAAAGACCCCACACAAATCCACCGAGACCTTTTTTTACATATATACCATTAAACCATTTCCCTTTCAGGGTAGGCGTGACACTACCCGATTCGGGTAGTGTTTCTAGGTTTTTCTTGTAGTTATAAATAACTACAAGTGTGGGCTCACCACACCCACGATGTGCCAACAGCACTCATGTCAGTATTCTTGAATGGTCACCCATCCAAGTACTAACCGCGTCCAACGCTGCTTAACTTCAGTGATCTGACGAGAACTGGGTTTTTCAGCGTGGTATGGCCGTTGGCCATACATACAATTATTTCGCATATATTAAAAGTAAATTCCATTGAACGTAAAACAAAGTAAAATTGGAAGTAATTTTTTTTCCTTTTACTAATAATAAAAAATTTAAAAAATTTTATTTATAAGATAATAAAATACAGTTTTTGCTTTGTAGACAATATTCCTTTTAAAATAAAATAATTATTTAGCTCTAAAAATTGGGAAGAAGTTTATAAATAATAAATAATTTACTAAGATTATTTTTTTGCATTTCAGCTTTAAAATTAATTTCAGGTAATTCTCCTATTTAATATTGAAATTAATATACCCTGCCTCTGTCCATCACATAAATTTTAAAATACAAATTATGTACCCTGTTTCTTCGTTTTCCTATTGACAACATTGAAATTAAGCATTTTCCCCTGTACACAGTTTAATCAAACCTCATTTGTGATCTATTTCAGATCATTCCTATGAAAGTACATAACAATTGTGATATTTATAAGAATTAATTACATTCGATTTATTATTTCTTTATATACCGTGCCAATCTTATTCTCAATCACAGACTGAAGTATAATAAACATTAAACGAAGTTATAATTTTCAAGCATAAGAAGAAGATAAAGTAGATAAAAGTAGATTTTACGATGAAATAAAAAAATTCCCGGTCCTAAATAAAATTCTCGGGTTTATCACGGTTTTTCCTAGTTAAAAAAAATTCCCGGGTTTTCCCCAGTCTGATCGACACTGATATTATTTATTCCTATATTGATTTTTCTGTAATACTTTAATACCCATTTTCTATTAAAAATAATTATTGATTTATATATTAGCTACAACATAATGAAATTTCAGAATTAAAAAAGAAAAATATCATTACAAATAATAAAATTGCCATTTTACACTCTCATGAGTGAAAATTTTAAATTTCGTGAAGAATCTTTTTATATTATAATTTATAAATAATTTTTTATTTATAAATAAAAAATTATTTATAAATTTTTATATACTTATTTTTATATAATTATTTTATAATAATTTATAAATTATTTTAAACAATAACGATAATAAAACAATAGACACATTTCTGTAACAGGCTATATGTACCGTGTAAGGCTTTCTCTCCTGTAAATTATTATTTATTTATTAAGTATATATATACAAGTCATTAAAGGTTTTATGAAGTGTTTATAAGAAATAACAAAGCTGTGATTTTCATAATTTCATATACATTCTATTTGCCTTGATAAAATATTATAAATATTGAATATTTAATTCAATGAAAATTTAAGAAAGTATTATCATGAAAAAAAGTTTAAAATCTTTTTAAAAAAGTCTTAAAACTGTTGAAAATGGTTTAAAATATGAATATAGACTATTATAGTTTCATAGTTTTCATGCTTCTTTAAGAAAATATCATTAAAAGAAATGATGATTATTTTACTGAATTAAAAATATATATAAATTATTATCATTCTAAATTCACAATATTTAAAATCAATTAAAAAATGAAATACAAAATTTGAAAACCATTTGAGGCTTGAGAATGATATACATTATCAATCTAACCTCAACTTTTCTTTAAAAATATATTCCTTATATTACAAATTTGAAAACCTGTAGTAACTTATGCTATATTCCCTATAGATCCTATACTAGAAAAGATTCTATAATAATACCTGAAAAACATAATCATCATCTTTTAAAACTTTTTTAGCTTTTTTGAGGTTGTCAAACTTTGTTTGAAAAGAAAAGTCGACTCTAACCTCCAAATCCTCCAATTCTCCAAATCTGAAAAAGCTGAAAAATCTTGAAAATAGCCCAGTCGCCGAGAATGAGAAATTACAAGTTAAGAATCGTGCATCCTCGGCAATCCTCGGCTTTAACGCCGAACCCATCTTCGTGACTGACCCGAAGCCGCCACCGAAATCAATCGAAAGAGCACGAAGGAGACAGTGAAATCATCCGAACCGACAAATTTTCGTTGCCGCGGAGCGTGGAATCAAGTGACGGAGTGGTGACACACCGACACGCGGCGTTTACGTGTGTTGCCCCCACACGGGAGTCGTGGTGGGGGCCGCCAGCTCTCACAATCTGTGAACACTGCTGGGGGTAATTATCGGTGGTGATCCCCAGTAGTGCAGTTAGTTCGGGGGAGAGTTCATGCCCGATCGTTCGTTCGGGGTACTCGTTAGCTGGGAGTAATCCGGAGGTATCCACGTATGTGATTATTGCTGGCCGTCTTACGGGACTACCCAACCTTGCTGTAGAGAGAGGGGTCGACTCCTGAGGGGTAAGGAAACATGAAGGACTGCCGGGGTTGAGATCGAAGTAAGATGGATCGGTGTTGCGTGGATCGGGGGAGGTCCTAGGTAAGAGACTCGCAGAGTGTGTGCGACATTGTCGGATGTTGTCGCACGTTTGCGGTGGCGTGTGGATAGCACGGTCGTCCGTGGCTTGCGTTTGGCTTGCGTTGAGACTCTGGACTGGCTGTCGGGAGACAGGGGTGGTAGAGCGCTTAACGGGACCGTGACAGGAGCGCCTTGTCGCACGCGGTACGTAGCACCGGCGAGAGAAAGTGACAGGAGTTCATATACGAGGAGTGGGTTCGGTTCCGTGATGATACGGGGTTTCCAGGGGGATATCGGGTTTCTCGACGATGGCATCGAATTCCGTCGGTACGGGAGCGACTCTCTCCGTGGCGTCGACGGGTTTCTCCTGGGTGAGGGGGATCTCTGGGTACATGGGAGCGACACTCGTCGGGATGAAATTCGGTTTCTCTGTGTCACTGAGTTATCCTTCCGATACGGGAGTAATACTCTCCGTAACGGAGATCGGGTGTGACGTTGCTCTAAAGCCGGCATGCAAGCGTTAGAAACAGGGGGTCCAAGAATAAGATAAACGATGTAAGCTAAAAAACTTGCGTTTATTTAGGTAGCGTCGAAGTGTACACTACGGGGACTCGGGGATAAGTGTCACTCGATCTCGAAACGCGCTATACTTAACGGCTAGCTCGGGCGGCGGCGCACCACTCTTGACGCAAGTGAGTGGGGTATTGGCCCGCGGTCGCCAGTGACCCCAACTTTGGCATGTAGACACACTGCGCTTGCGCTAGAAAACGTAAGAGGAACACGACGCGATAAGCCGTTACCATGGCAACAGTAATTCACGTCGTGTTCCTCTCATGCATAGCTAGCGCAAGCGCAGTACCGCTACATACCAAAGTTTGGGGTCACTAGCGGTCGCAGTGCAAAAGTTAACGAGCGAGGATTTTTTGACGATGCTGCTGGATGCGGGTTTCGCACGATTGGCGTGTTTTCGCCAAGCAAAATTCTACGAGCGTGAACGATGATCGAAGCCTCGCCGCGCTTGCGTTGTCTATTGTCGCCCAGGCAACGAAAGAAAGAATCATGGATGTTTGCCAAATAGTATTCGTGGTTATAAATATTATTAATCATGAATATAATTTGGCGAACATCAACCTTTAATTAAACTGTCAACTAAAATAAGGAATACTCAACAACAAAATAAATTTGGAATCAAGAAGATTAAAAAATGAAGAATTTCGGTCATGAAAAATCAGGACATAGTACAAAAAGTCTGACTTGCTACTCTCCCAATCCTTGCTTGGCATCGTGTTTTGCCGCATGTGACTCACAATAGTTTTTCGTTCGTTTTGGTGGGATCAAAGTTTTTAATTCGATTTGATGCACGATTTCCGTAGTTTGGTGCTTTGCATCAGCATTCGTGCATGGAAAACTGTACTTAATGTACGCGTAGGACATTTTCATACCGTACAATATACCGCACATTGACTTATTAGAAAAAGAGGCTAGAAGATTGTACGACAGGTCGATTTATCGATCGATTTCATTAGTTTTTTGCACGAAGTAGTATAAGGAGACCCCACTCCCATGCGGCGTTTGGAAAATTTGGACGCATAGATTCGGATTTAGTTAGTTTGCATCGTTCGCAGCACCTCTTGCAGAAAAGGGTTGAAATACAAGATTTACAAATGGCGGCGCTAATAGTGTAAGCCGGGTGTAAAGAAACGCATACATGCTTGTCACGAAACACAGATTTTTACGAATGTGTATGCCTGTATGTATGTAGATCTGTATATATGTATGCATGTTCCCGCAAGAGGCGCTACGAGCAGTGCAAAGTAACTAAAACCGAATCCGCGCGATAAAATTTTCCGGGAGTGGGGTCTCCTTATACTACTTCGTAGTTTGTTGTCATTTGTTCTTGCGCCGGCCGGCAAAGTAGTCCCTGCCTCTTTGCGTATAAATACAGGGTGCACGGATTGGTCGATCACTGACGCGCTCTACGCACTCGTAAATTAGTACTTTGAAGTAAACGTTTACGCCAAATGAATGTTTCCGTGTCCCAAATAAGTCCCAGATAGGTCCCGGATAGACCCGGATAGACTCTTCATTTGAACTTATAGGAAATGATTATCTGTTCTCGTGTCCCGGATAAACGTAAAGTGTTGGACTTGTTTCTTTTTTCAACAGTAAACTCCCACATAGGTCCCGGATAGACCCGGATAGACGCTTCATTTGAACTTCGAGGAAATGAATTTTTGTTTCCGTGTCCCAAATAAGTCCCGTATAGACCCTGATAAACATAAACTGTAGAACTTGTTTATTTTTTCAACGGTGAACTCCCAGATAGGTTCCGGATAGATGCTTCATTTGAACTTAGAGGAAATGAATGTTTGTTTTCGTGTCCGAAATAGGTCCCAGATAGACCCGGATAAACGTAAAGTGCAGGACTTGTTTCTTTTTTGAACAGTAAACTCCCACATAGGTCCCGGATAGACCCGTATAGACGCTTCATTTGAACTTCGAGGAAATGAATTTTTGTTTCCGTGTCCCAAATAAGTCCCGTATGGACACGGATAAACATAAACTGTAGAATTTTTTTTTTTTCTCAACGGTGAACTCTCAGATAGGCCCCGGATAGACTCTGATAGACTCTTCATTTGAACTTAGAGGAAATGAATATCTCTTTTCGTGTCCCGAAAAGGTCCCAGATAGACTCGGATAAACGTAAAGTGTAGGACTTGTTTCTTTTTTCAACAGTAAGCTCCCATATAGGTCCCGGATAGACCCGGATAGACGCTTCATTTTAACTTCGAGGAAATTAATTTTTTCACAGTGTCCCAAATAAGTCCCGTATAGACCCGGATAGACTCTTCATTTGAACTTAGAGGAAATAAATATCAGTTTTCGTGTCCCAAATAGGTCCCGGATAAACGTAAACTGTAGGACGTGTTTCTTCTTTCAACGGTAAACTCCTAGATAGGTCCCGCATAGACCCGGATAGATCATCGTTTTGATTTAGACAACATTAATTTCTGGTTCCGCGTTCCGGATAGATACCGGATAGACCCGGATAGATGGTCACTGTGGTCTTTACTGAAATACAGGATTGGTCAGGTCTTCCTGATAGAACCCGGATAGTTCCGTAAAATTTCCGGATATGATAAAAGGAAATTAACAGAGTAGAAATAAAAATTACTTTGAAGTGCAAAATGGTTTATCATCTGATTGCCTTTTCCGATTTAGTCCTATTTCATTGAACCTATCATTTTTCTCTTGACATTTTATTCGAATTTCTATCTTTTGACGTTTCTACTCGACATTTGTGTCGATCGTTCGAACGAGGACCGAGATGAAACGAGATTATAATAACAATTGAGTATCTGAGATTTTTAATCATGGCAACATGTCGTAATCGAGCAAATTTGAGCAATAAAGCGAAAGAAAGTCGAGCATTCCTTATCGTCATGTATCACTACACGTAAATAGTACAAACGTTGAAGTTCTTTCAGTGTAATTCTATATGTTTGTACTAAACTGGACAAAAAGTGGAGATAGCTAAGTGAACCGGTTAAACCAAGTAAAATTCTATTTGTTGAGAAATCATATACTTCACTATGAACAGTTTCTCATTGAAACTATGAAATCTTATCCTGCTAAAAACTGATCAAATACTATGCTTTAGAATGCCGAATGTTTGTATCAAATTCTACACTTTGCGAAATCGTTGACTTTTCTATCAACAGTTTCTCATTGAAACACTATAAAATCTTATCCTCGCAGAACGGATTTTCGGAAATTTCTATCAAATGCTATCCACCGAGAAATCTTAAATTTTTCGATTAATAGTTTGGCACAGAAATTGTATCAAACCCCACGTTCTAGAATCTTGGATCTTTGTATCCGACTCTCTCTGTAGAGAAAATCTTATACTTTTTTTATGAACAGCTTCTCATTGATATTTTATAAAATTATAGTGTCACGCCTACCCTGAAAGGGAAATGGCTTAATGGTATACATACATACCAATTCCAGACATGTATCAAATCCTACGTATAAGAATCTCGTAAATTTCTATCAAATTGTATCGGTCGAGAAAAATCGTATAGCATATTCCACTGGGTACACAGGTTCTTCACTCGGTGTAAGAATTAAAAATTTTTTTTTTGGTTATTTTGAAAGTTCAGAAAACCACCGGTTTTCTGCACGACCTCATCGAGGTGGTGTTATTTTTTTCTTTATTTTGAATTTTGAGAATAACAAAAAAAAATGTTAATAGATAAATTCTTACACCGTTTGAAGAACCAGTGTAACCAGTGGATATGCTATTATTCTTTTCTATCAACATTTTCTGATTGAGTAAGATAAATTGCATAAGATTTTAGAGAGTTTGAATATCAATACCTTAGTAGAAAACTATCAGATTTCTCAACGAGTAGAATTCGATAGTAATTTTCTAGGTTATGGAAAATAGGATTCTATGCAAGTCTTGTGCGTTTAAGATCATGGGTTAAATATTATAGAGTTTTAATGAGAAAATGTTTATAGAAAAGTATAAAATTTCCCTGCGGATCGAATTTGGTAGGACGTTGTTTTGAGCTTGCGCAGTGAGATTAGCATGGAACACGAGCGCGTCTCGACACGTATACGGCCGTACATTTTTGTTTGTGAATAGAACAATCTCGTCTATAAAATTAGGAAAACTATAGTGTTGATGCCAATTTTGAACACAAATGAGTGCTGTGACTCTGGTGGCGCAATTGGTTAAACGCTCCACTCGTGAATAGTGGCGTTCCCGGTTCCAATCCAGGCCGAAGCCGATTTTTTCTCGTTTCTCCAAAAAAATTATTGAACTAGTACAATCGATAAAAATGTAACATCACAAATTTACTAATTAACCTGCTTGACAACCCAACATCAATTCTGTAAATTGTAGTAAAATTCGGGAATTATTCTGTTTAGAATTCATCACTACAAAATTTCACAGGTTATTAAAATGCTGATATGTGTCATCCTGTGAAATAGGAGAAACAAAAAACGATCTGCTGTGGCCCCGGTGGCGTAATTGGCTAAACATTCCACTCGTGAATAGTAGCGTTCCCGGTTCAAATCCGGACTGAGGCAGATTTTTTCTCGTTTCTCCACAAAAAAAAAAAAATAATAAAAAAGTTATTTGACTAGAAGAATCGACAACAAGTTAACATGAGAAATTTACAAATGAGTATTTTTGTGAATTTGAAAACAACATATAACGAGGTAAGTTTCAAATCAAATTTAAAAACTTTACTCTGATATGCATAGTCGCTGTGCAGAAGTTCTGGATATTAAAGGTGACATTCTTTGACGTATACGGGTAAATAGTGTCAGTTTATATTTTACAAAGTTGTTCAAAATTATTTTAGATAGAAAAAGCAGGATGTTTACGTAAAAGTATATCATATAGGTAGTTCGATAAGGTGGCAAGCCATATAACGTTCTAACCGCAATCTTAATTGTGTTTTTTTGGTTCTATAAATAGCCGAAAATATTTAAGATTCTTAGGGAATAGTCTTATACACGGCGCTGTCAGCACGTAGACTCATATTGAATGGAGGCGTCGATATAATTATAAAAATATCTTATTTAGTTTTTCTGTCTGCATTTTTATGAACTCATAGAATAAGAGTTTCGATTACTATAGCGATACGTATTACTTGATCGGCCCCTTTCAATATTTTACTGTTAACGTATTTTAAGCGCCTGGAATTCAACCATAACTTTTTGATTATGGTTTTTGCTCAAATTTGTACTTCAAAATTTAATACAATCAAATTAAAGATTCATCATTTTTGAGTCCAATCAAACAAGTTTGAAAATTGCATAAAGGAATTTTCGTTTTTAAGAAATACGATATTAAAGTTTGAGGTTGCCAAATGGCCCAACAATTTTCATACTTGCCCTTTTGAATTGAAAATACTTTAGTTTAAAAGTGAACAATATTTTGCCGCGCTCATGCCGTTTAGGAAATCTTGATCATATTTCTATTCTGCTGCGTACGTTTTCAAGATTACCTCCACGAAAGAAACTGAAACTACGATGGAATTTATTCAGTGGTAAGAATTTCTAATTGTTGTATTTTTTTTCAATTCCACATAATGAATGTTATATTTTTTAAATAATTAAAATTTATATCTATTCATGACGCCATAAAATAAACATTCTTGTAATTTTAAATTAGCTAATTTCTTTTTTGAATGCCCAGAGATTAATAAGAGTATCGATTGGACAATTTTTTCTTCCAGAAGCACGATTCCGACAAGTACACATCGAACTCGTGGGACATGTAAATAGTAGCAACGGTATTTCATGTCTTGACATGCATCGACCGATTCACGAGGTGGCCTGAGGTGATTCCAATTCCTAACATTTCCGCTTAAACTGTTGCCAAAGCTTTCGTTCACGGCTGGAACTCAAGATTCGGATGTCCTGAAGTCGTTTCTACTGATCAAGGAACTCAATTTGAATCGAATCTCCTATTCAGCTTACGAACAATTTTCGGATTCCATCGTATACGGACTACTGCGTTATCATCCTCAATCGAATGGGATGATCGAACAACTTTATCGACCCTTGAAAACTGCGTCAAAATGTCAAGCAAACTAACGTTGGACCCACTAGTTTTGTTAAGATTACATAGAGCTTTAAAAGAAGACCTACATTGTTATACATCTGAACTTATTTATGGAACTCTGCTACGTTTTCCAGTGGAATTCTTCGAGCACATTCCACCGATCATGCGATCGAACCAACAAAGTTGGTAGATAGACTTCGATCTCAGATGCAGAACCCAAAGCCATTGCCTACGAGGAATGCCTCAACGCAGAAGATATTCGGTCACGCAGAACTTGAAAGATGTTCGCATGTCTTCATTCGCCGAGATGCAGTTTGTCAGCCATTACAAGATCCGCATGATGGTCCTTTTGGAGTAATAGCAGTAATTAAAAGTCTGCAAACATCATCTCAGACATGTCTAAATTCAAAACCGTCTCTCATACCAATTGAAAAAGATACAACACCAAAACCTGAAGCTTATGCAAGATTCGGAAAAGGTTAGATTTGTAGATCATTCGTTCATAAAATCACTGGAGAAGTAGCGGCAGCAGCAGCTTCAAGCTGTTAACGATTTGTTCGTTTCTTTTATCTTGGCTTTTTTTAAATGTTTACCTATCTGTGTCTCATCAAGTAACCTGTAAAACATCTAGTTTTTGTATTTGAATTGTGTTTATATAGTATAGTAAATCGAATTTAACCCTAAAGTATTTTCAATTGATAAAGGCAAGTGTACCAATTGTTAGGTCGTTCGAAAACCTCAGACTTTAATATCATATATTTCCTCAGAACGAGAACTCGTTCATACAACTTTCATACGTGGGTGATTGGCAGGGACCCGCCCGAAACTATCGTTTCCGTTACGATACGTTATCCAAAAAGTACCGTAGTACCGAACCTTTTGTTTCCTTTTCGCTACGTTTTGACAGATTGGAACAAAATTAAAAACGAAATTGTTGTAACTTCATTTCAAGGCGTTGAAAATAACTTTAACAGCAAAATATTGAAAGGGGCCGTTCAAGTATTACTTAGCGCAATATTAATCCAAACTCTCATTCTGTGAGTTCATAAACTAGATATAGACGCAATATTTTTGTGCAGACACAAAAACTGTTTAAGATTAGGTTTGTATAATTATATTCTTCTCAGCAGAAGCACGTAATCGTTTTTCTTGAAAAACAAATGAAATCTAAAGAATCTTAAATATTTTAGGCTATTACTGAACTACCTGGATGATATACTTTTACGTAAACCTCTTGCACTTGGTTGATAAAATAGTTTTTTACAACCTTGTAATATAAACATCAAAGCTATTATTAACCTGTATATGGCACATAATGTAACTTAATCTATGCAGAACTTCCGCAAAGGGTCTGTGCGACTCAAAGTAAAGCTTTAAATTTTGGTTTGCAATATTCCTCGTTATATGTTGTTTTTAAATCCACAAACATACTCATTTGTGTTTAAAATTGGCATCAATACCAGTTTTGTTAAATGCATAGTGGAAAATGTTCTGTTTGTCACATTCACAAATACAATAGTACGGTCAACTGACCCACCGAGGCGCACGCCTGTTTCCAATCCATATCCGATCGTATGTGACACTACTTTCACTGCGTAAGCTCAAAACGTTCTATCGAATTCTACTCGTCGAGAAAACTGATACTTCTCTACCAAGATATTGTCACTGATACTCTATCAAATCTTATGCAATTTTAAAATTTGGAGAGGAAAGTATACGATTTCTTAACGGATACAATTTGATAGAAATGTCCGAGATTCTGATACGTAGTATTTGATACAAGTCCGGCGTGGATAAGATTTGATAGAATTTCAATGAGAAGCTGTTGATAGAGAAGTATAAGATTTCTCGACGGATAGAATTTTATAGAAATTTCCGACATTCCGAAACATAGGATTTGATACAAGTCTTGTGCCAATAAAATTTGATAGAGTTTCAATTAGAAACTGTTGATAAAAAAGTATGCGATTTCTCCACAGCTATAATTTAATACAATATATGTGCCAATAAGATTCCTTCCAGTTTCGATGAGAAACTGTTGATCAAAAACTATACGATTTATCAACGGTTAGAATTCGATACAAATGTCCCAGATTCCGTAACACTATAGGATTTGATACAAGTCTTGTACCAAATATATCTTGTACCAATAATATTGAATCAAATTTTAATGAAAATATGATGATAGACAAGTATAGGGTTTCTAGATGGATATAATTTGATAGACAGGAATTTTATTTCAACTAAAACTTTGTGCATTACCTTGGATGCCAATTTAATGTTTCAAAGCCGATATTTTAACTGAAGGGTGATACCTTTGATACAAAAATTATATTATATTTTCATTCTGTCTTTTTTTATAAATATGTCAAAATTATACATATATGTATTCCCAAAAAATTTCTTCTTTTGCATGATTTTAAGTTCATAGGCTCCTCTTTCAATTGGTCTATCGCCTTAATAAACTTCGATAAATTTAAAAAAAATTTGTAACAATTTAAAAAATAGCCAATTAGAGAGGGGATATTTTCAGAACATTTTCTGTTTCTTCTTACGAATATATATGCCAAAATGTGGCTTATACATACCTTTATATCTGCCTTAATACAATTCTGCCTGGTTTATACATAATATATACCCTGACGTAGGCACATATAATTAATAATTAATTTCGTAATATATAGAACTTCTAAACAAAATATTTAACTAGTGTTTGTAAATATCTAGCGAAAAGTTAAAAAGATAATTGTTTGTATATCCCTATTTCAAAGTGGATAAGAACTGGAATTTAAACCACCGATTTGTCAATAAAGACAATTTAGAAACCAATATTGAGAGATTCCTGGAGAAAATGCTCATTCATTCACTTCGTCGGAGTGTATAGAGAAAATATAATTGAATTCTAATTTTAATTATAGTTAATTATTAATAAAGTCTATTATACCTATTACTACGTAATTTTTTATCATAAAGTGAATATAAGTTTTTGGACATCTTTTTAACTGCTCAGAGCTTCCTACAATATTGTCTTTTTGAAAGAATATCACTTTTTATTACAACAATAAAAATACATCAGAGAGTAAATAATCTGACGAATTTTAATAATTTAATACTTGCAGATTTCACTTTATCTGAGAACAAAAAAAGTCCTAATGCAGAAAACATGTCGTTGACTGATTGCAGGGAGAAAAAAATCTAAGTGTAATTGCGAGTTGAGCTATTTCTATTAAAGTACGAATCTTCAACGTGCAAAATTAGCCCGAAGTTCTTGCTATATTTGCTCGAACTCGTATAATTTTAGCGTGGCAAGTCTCTTTACTACCACAACATACAGCTAATACAGCAGTATTACAGCTCGAGTGTATGCCTTGAAAGTAGTATCGCCTTGCGAAAAAAGCTTTTACTGGACCGAGCTATGGTTGCAAGAAACCCTTGCGATTTCGGTATGGGTTTCTTACAATGGAGGTCTTGAGCCACACCTCCCAACGCTTGCTGAGTCGCCGGTATGGAAACTGTGGAACGCATGCGTCAACACGCGCAAGTGATATTTTAATATTTTGTAGGTCAATAAAATAATTTTAAATATAAATAGGTATTATATTAACCATATATAAGTAGTCATTTTGAAAGTGCTTTGTTTGATTAAAGTTACTGTTTTTGGTAAATTTTTTCTCTATCAGGAGGATTTGTTTGGGAACAGGAATTCCATTACGACTTGAAATAAGTGTAGCAAAAAATAATATTTTATGGCTTATCTGTTTCATACTCACAAGGGGAGTACTGTAGCATTATTTAGCTTTTAAGATCATTTAACTTTATCAAATATTGATCTTTTATTCACTTTGGTTAATTGAGTCCTAATTCAACTGTATCGCTAAATCTTAGTTATAGAAATATATCTGTAACAGTTTGATTTTTTGACTGGTTCAAATTTCGAGACCATAACAAATGAGCTGCAACAAAAATGAGCCCACTGTTTTTGTGTGAAAGGGAAAGGAGATTTTTGAACTATTCTCTCATAATCTATTATTGATTTTTATTGGCTATACCGCTTTTCAAATAATAATTTCCTCAAATCTTACAATATATAATTTTCGTTTTCTTCGCGGAATGTCCAGGATTTATTTTTCTTTTGCCTGAATTTATTTCCCGAGCTTGAAAATGTGCATAATTTTGATTTGTAATATCAGATAATTTATTTGATGAGTTCGCGTACTTAAAATGGGTTAAAAATCCAATTGAATGTCAGCTATCACAAGACATATTTGCACTTCATTTAATTTTACGTGAATTAGAAACTATATTGACAAACCAGTCAGCATTATTTCAGAACTGCAAATAATTGATTTTTGAATTCCCATGTGAGAAGAAACAATAATTAATAATTCCGCATTTGTTTTAAAAATGTATGTTTTGCACTTCTTTTTAAATTTGAGGTAGTTATCGTGCCAAAAATCATGGTTGGATTTGATTAAAAGTCAACCAATTTTCGCAAATTGGTAAGAAGCGATAGTAATTTGAAATTCAGTTACCAAAACATTGTTAAAATGAATGTTTTTTTTTAAGTTTTAAAATTTTGTTAGTAAAAATAATGTTTTTTTATTTGAAATATCATCATCAGTCATATTATTTTGAAAATTTTTATCCAGACATCTGATTTTTGGCACAGGTACCTTAAGCTGATTCACTCACTAAAAATATTTGCATTTTTAATTGTTGAAAACTACTAAAATTCCAATTTTCAGTAGTACAGTTGAAAACCCTCGTGATTTTAAATTGTTTCTATATTTGCAAATGTAGCATTTTCAGTCCATGTGTCCGGTCTAAATACCTACATTACCGACTTTTTTGTAGAACAAGCTTGTTGAGGTAGATAAAAAGAATTATACCTTATTTATCTGGCCCAACAAAGGAAATGCGAGTTCACTGACGAAATATTAGGACCGTAAAGAACAGGGTCCAGAGGAGCTCTTCCTCTCCTGTGGTTCTCCGATCCTACGAGAGTATCGAGAGATAGTCCATGTGGACGTAATTTAAATGTAGGGTAAAATCCGGGACTTTAAGAGGTTCAGAGAGATAAGAGACGGGGTCCAGAGGGGCCCTCACTGCCGCATTGGTCCTCCGATCCTACGAGAGTATCGAGAGAGGGTTCAAGCGGATGTAAGTTAAGTACGGGGTGCAATCTAGGCCCTTAAAAGGCTCAGGGAGATAAAGGACAGGGTCCCGAGGGGCCCTTACTGCCACGTTGGTTCTCCGATCCTACGAGAATATCGCGAGAATCCGCCCCCCCCCCACCCCCGCTAGCCTTAAGCCGGCCAAAACAGGTTTCGGTGAGCCCTTTCGCGGTTAGTGATGACCGAGGAGCTAGCACTTCTGCTAGTGACTATGGCTCTTGGGGAACGTTCGCCTACGCGAACGACCACTGATCTTAGTATGGTAGGTGAGGGTGTGGGAGGACCGCCACGAGGACGGAAGACCAAAGAGATCGCCCGCCGCTTCCTAGGTGATTGTCGAGGTGATGATATCAGCTTTCGCGGAACCTCCTGAGGTTTGTCCACCAAACCTCTCGCTCTCGAGGATCCCCGATTCGAAGTTTCTATATGGGAGCTGGCCCAGACATTTGTGACTCGGTCTCTCGCTGAGATTGGCTTCAGTTGGGGGTCCCGGAGAAGGGTGACCCGTAGATCCCGCAGCTTCGCCTTTGGAAGGCCGGAGGATCCTGCTCTATCACCCAGGATCAACTGTCGACATTCAGACCCACCCTGCTTCCATTGCGGGGGGTTTTGTTGTCCGGGTGGCGAAGGCTGGATTGGAGAGGTCCTCAGCTCCAACACGTCGAGGTGTTGGTCTAGGTAAATTCGAGACTAGGTGGGACGATCGGTCGACAACACCGGTTCTTCTTTGTCTTCTTGCGCCGACTCGGGGGTAACCGTACTTCTGCCGTTGGGTTCCTCTGGATCTCCTCGAAGATGCGACGATGTAACTCGGTTCGTCGCTTGTTCTGGCTGGACTTCCGTGGGGGTCGTTCTGTCTATAGAGAGAGGAACAGAAGTAACGAAGAAAAAATTAGAACGGCGTTCCTCCAATCCTACGGTGAGGATCGCGAGGAGGGCTTAGGTTTAATTCACTCTCATTGTTCCCCGATCCTACGGAGAGGATCGTGAGAGGGGGATAGATTTTTAATTATATTTAAATTGTTCTCTGATCCTACAGAGAGGATCGTGAGAAGGGGTCCCGATGGAAAAAGGCACCATGTAAATTAATCTCCGATCCTATGGGGAGGATCATGAGAGCGGGGTAGATTTTCGGGTTACATTAAGTTGTTCTCCGATCTTACAGATAGGATCGTGAGAAGGGATCCCGACGTAAAAAGGCGCGATGTAATTTAATCTCCGATCCTACGGGGAGGATCGTGAGAGCGGGGTAGATTTTTAAATTACATTAAGTTATTCTCCGATCCTACGGAGAGGATCGTGAGAGGCGATCCCGACGTAAAAAGGCACGAGGTAAATTAATCTCCGATCCTACGGGGAGGATCATGAGAGCGGGGTAGATTTTGAAATTACATTAAGTTCTCCGATCTTACGGAGAGGATCGTGAGAGGGAATCCTGACGTAAAAAGGCACAATGCAAATTAATTTCCGATCTTACGGGGAGGTTCGTGAGAGTGGAGTAGATTTTTAAATTACATTAAGTTGTTCTCTGATCCTGAGGAGAGGATCGTGAAAGGAGATCCCGACATCAAAAGGCGCAATGTAAATTAATCTCCGATCCTACGGGGAGGATCATCAGAGCGGGGTAGATTTTGGGGTTACATTAAGTTGTTCTCCGATCCTATGGAGAGGATCATGAGAGGAGATCCCGACGTAAAAAGGCACGATGTAAATTAATCTCCGATCCTACGGGGAGGATCGTGAAAGCGGGGTGGCGATGTTAAATGGGTAATTTTAATTGAACTCCGATCCTACGTCGAGTATCGTGAGGGTGAGATTCATTTCGTTAGATTCCTAAGCACAAAAGGAAAAGCGGAAAAAAGAGAGAGAGAGTGAACTGGGGGGAGAAACACTGATTCGAACAAGTTACTTATTTTCTGCAGTTCCCATGGAAGCACATCCGATCGTAACGACGACATGTTGAGGATTCCTTGGGTGTCCCTCAGAGGTCTTGATGGGACTTGCTGGTAGGGGTAAGGAGTAAGATTGGTACTCCGGTACTCACGACCCCTTAGGACGAGGGTTCCCCTCCAAGAAAGAAAACCACTGTCTTTTTCTGTTGAATCAAAAATAATTTTTATTTCCCTCTAGGGGCAAGGGTGAATCGAAAAAGAACACACTAATTCGAAAAGTTCATTCCGAGGAAAGGAAACCGCACTTACAAAGAACTAATACGGTAACTACGGACGAAAAAAGGCACCGAGCAGCGAAGCCTTCCGCGAACCGAAGGGTATACACTCTGATGGCAGGTGCTGCAGGCCTTAAAGTCTCCTCTGCTCCTGGGTGTCCCGCAAGACCAGCGTCGTGATATTCGAAGGGTACACGTTGTCGATATCCCTCTGGAATATAGAGGAGCCACCGATCCCCTACCCGTTTGTGAAAGCCCTCATCGGTTAATCTCCACAGTTGTAGAAAAGCTTGCTCCACCAAAGTCGGTTGTGGTTTCTTTTCGATTCCGAACCATCGGGTTACCAATCCCGTAACATAGGGGTCCTCCTCAGGATCAACGGCATGCCGGGTAAGTTGCCGCGGCAACTTACTCGGCTATGCTCGCCACACTCAGGTGTGAGGAGAGCCTCACTTTTCTCTCTCTGGAACTAGTGGTTCAATTATGAGAATTATTCAATTGAATATTGTAAATATTTATAAAAAAGATATTAATTTTCAACCCAGAAGAATTATTTTCTAAGAAAAATAAAAATTATCAAGGAAACTTTTCAATTTTCATCTCGAAAAAATAAATTTGTGAAACAAAAATATTCAATCAAAAATAAAAATGAATTGTCAACACCAAAGACGAATTTTCAACAAACTACTCAACTGTTCAAATTTAATACTTGAAATACCTTCATAATTCCTTTCGCCTGGATCGATTCGAAATCGATTTAACATTGAAATTTGCCCATTTCTTTTAAAGTTACAAATTGATACAAATTCAGACCATTTAAATTACCTATACTTTTTTCTAATTCAGATTACGTCCTGACTGATGAGCGGCGTTTCTTTATCCACATGAGTGTCATAGCTTTGCACAAAAGAGATACAATGGACAAATACATAATTACTAGATACAAACTTAATTATTACAGTACATTTCTCTACGAAACCTATTCGTCCTTTTCAAACTTTGTCCTTCTGAAATGCAGACTTCTTTCAGAAGAAGAAAAAGTAACTAAAGCTGTCAAATATGATAATCGGAGATCCTCGATTTTCGTGTACAATAATGGAAAATCCGCACTGCAAAAAAATATTATTGCGTTTCTTCCATTTTAACAAAACTCATTAAACGTAAACTTTAAAAAAAAACTGTCACTAAACCGCTAGGAATTTATTCCGCTGTTAGTATCAAAAAATCACGGTACATCGAATTATCCGATCGGGTGGAAAAACGACTTAGGTCTTAGTGCCTCTGATATAATATGGCCGTCTCGGTAGAACTTGAAGTGGAGCAGGAGCTGCCGCAGGGCCCTTCCATTTCATTGGTGGAAAGGGTATCCCCTCTCCTCCTCGTGCTGCAGATACGCCGCCTAACGTACATAGGCCAAGTGCCATTACTCTGATGTCGATTCTTGTCGATTGCAGATGAATATCGGAATTCTTGTGATCCGAGTTCCGTGATTGGAACTTTACTGCTGTTTCCCAGTATGTTTTTCCCAGTATTTTCCCAGGCAGTTTGCCGAAAATGTTTTTTTTTTTTGCTACACATTTCGCAAAAATTAAAATACACACTGTGTTAGAAGGCTTTGTTCGAAATCGTATGAACTTTCATGAAGACGTATGTCGGTTAAATGAGCTCTAAATTTATTACGAAGGCAAATTTCTTATTTCGCTTTTAAAATACTTTCATGTGGTGTCAGCCATCCACGAAATTCTGCCATATCACACCAAGCTGTACGAAAGGTTCTTACCCTTTTTACTGCAATTTTCTTTCTACGTTTTACGGCCGGCCTCTGAGAACTTGAAGAGCGATTTGAATGCGACACAGAACCCTCTTCGCTGAAAACCATTATAATGGGATTAATTACTTCTCACCCTAAATTCTCCAAACTTCTCTTTACCGTGATAGAAAATCTTTGACACTGCTTAAATAGACACTTTTTAAAAGCCACTATATTTTCATTCCACAATCTATGTAGGTCAACAAAAATTTGATAGATGGAAAGACAGCTGACTACAATAATCGATTATTATCGAAATCGCTTAAAGAGGTCTACATATATTTTTTTACCTAAATATACCCAGATAACAAAATGTGCGCACGATGCGCGTATGGTGGAGGCACGCGTGCGTATAAACTCGCATGACGTGCGCGCACCTGATCACGCAGGTGCGTTCTCAATTGCGGGTCATATCGCTCGCACGTCGTGCGACTCTCACGCGTGGCGGAAAAATGCGATTGCATTGAAAAGGATAATTTTTATATTTAAATGATATTGTTGCTTGTAAAATTGAAACCAAATTAATTTTATAGAAAGTTTTTATTTAATTTCAAGTAAAGTGATTGTTTGGGTACAAAATGTCATGGAAATTAATTTTTCCAACAAATATCTTTGAGACTGAATTTTAACACATAGTGAGGTTATCATTCACATTCTTCTGATCTGGATTTTTTAAGTATCTCTAATAATGCGAATATTACGCGCTTAACAAAACCTTAACATCATTATTAATTTGAAAAAAACTTTGGCAACGAAACTACTTTTATATATCAACAACTGTGTAATAATTCTCGTCGAAAAATGTATTTTAAAATTAAATTCAAAATATCACCCACCAAGATGCATAAAGGCATATGTTTTCCTAAACATTTGTTTCATTTTTTCTGAAATAGTACGCATTTCTATTCAAAAGACTTATTATTCAAGCTTTGTAAAGTCTAAAATCTAAAATTACTTTTCTCTTCTTCTATAAAATGAAAGCTTTGTAGCTTTTGAAATAATGCATCAAGGTATACGATATTTTAACCGTCACTCGCGATTAACGGATCTATTTTGTCTTTGGCAAACTTCTCCTTTTTTTCTCCACGATGAAAATCTTCTATTATTTTCTCCAACTCGTTTATTCTCCCTTCATAAATACCTATAATTTTTCACCAAATTATCAGGGTTCGGAACTGCTCAAGCTTCAAAAAATAGTAAAATAGTAACCATACTTCTATCAAAAAAGTAACAAAAATGTGGAAAAAAAGTAACCGCAAAGAAAGATTTTTTTACCAAAAAAGACGAAGTTTCCACCAAAATTATGAATCTTCAACAAACAAATGTATGTTCAAGAAAGTAGTTCATTTTTAACAAAATGGTTGAATTTTTCTGACTAAGGAAGATGAATTGTTAACGAAGAATGTAATGGTTTATATAATAACGAAAAAATATTTTAATTTAATATAAAAAACAGTACAATTCATTTAAAAAATACGATTTTTCAGCAACATAGGTTATTTTTCAACCAAATTGTCGAGTTTTTAAGCTAAAAAGACCAATTTTTACGAAACAGGTGAATTTTCAACCAGTAAATATGGATTTTTGACAATAAAAGTTATCTGTCAACCAAATAGTTGAAATTTCTACGAAAACAGGGGAATCTTCAACAGAAAAATACGAATATTCAACAAAATAAGTACATTTATAACCAAAAAGATTAATTTTCAAATAAAATTATGTATTTTTAAAGAAAAGGTTGATTTTTAATCAAGAAGATTAATTTTCTAACAAAGAAGACGAAATTTCAACTGACATGATGAATTTTCAACAACAAAATAAAGTTTTAACAAAAGCTGTTCAACTTTTAACCGAATTTCAACTAAAGAAGATAAATTCTCATCGAAAAATATAATACATAGTTCGATATTTCAACAAAAAAAATTTAAATTTCAAATTAAAAACTAGCAATTTTAGCTAAATTGCAATTTTTATGGGGATTAACAATAATTCAATTGATAGCCCTTTTCATAAATTTACATACGAACTAAGTATTATTTTATTGTTATCCCCTAATTTTCCCGGTTCTAAAGTGCCAAATTTACTGAAAAAAAATTGATTTTTTTTACATTTTTCATAAGTTTTTGAATAATACGATTAATGAATTAATTCATTTCGTTATTTCGGGCAAAAAATGTAACCAAAAGTAACTTTTTCATAAAATAGGTAACTTTTTAGTAACCGCGGATCAAAAAAGTAACTAAGTTACTAAAAAGTAACCCGTTCCGAGCCCTGCAAATTATGTAAAAATATATTAAATTTATCACTTAGGGTCAATATGAAACGAAGACCAAATTTGACAACAATAATAAAATTACTGTGTAATATCAACATCTTAGTTTTTACATAGGATATGCTCCCTCTATCTCAAATTCAAAATTTGTTAAGGGTAAATAATAAAGAAAGCTTATTAGCCTTACCCAACAAAAGAAAAAATTGCTTCGCTGATCAAGTGTCAGGGCCGTAGAGGACAGAGCCTCCGATCCTACGGGGAGGATCGCGAGGAGCGTTCAGATTGCCGTTTTCTCGGGAATCTCCGATCCTACGGGGAGGATCGTGAGGAGAGGTCTGACGGTTAAAACCCAAGGGCGGGTTACCCTCCGATCCTACGGAGAGAATCGTGAGGGGAGGTAGGTTTTTTCTCAAATCTCGTCGATTTGCCCTCCGGCCTACAGAGAGGATCGGGAGACGGGTTCCCGGTCTACGAAAGGTCGAAGGTAGGGCCTCCGATCCTACAGGGAGGATCGCGAGGGAGGGGGACCAGGCTGGCGGTACTCACAGCGGTCTCCGATCCTACGGGGAGGATCGTGAGAATAGATCTGGCGGCGAGAGCCGAAAAGGCGATGAACGTTGTCCCCGATCCTACAGAGAGGATCATGGGAAGGGGTCCCTTGAGGACGAGATGGAGAGGTAAAGAAACGGCCCAGGGCCAGAGGGAATATAATAAAAATCATAAAAAGAAAAAAAATGATGACTTACTTGGATCTAATATACTGAAGAGTAAGGGTATGGAAAGAAGGGTTTTTTACCATCCCCCTGGGTTTCCGATTCTACGAGGAGGATCGAGAGCTTCGGCTCCCGGGCCGAATTTACGACGGCCAAAATAAACTTCGGCGGGCCTTGTCGCGCTTAGTGATAACCGGGGGCCTGATTGGCCGTCCAGCGTCGGTAGCCTTGGGTGAACATCCTCCTACGCGAACGACCACTGATCGGAGCCGAGTCGGAGAAGGGGTAGGAGGACCGGCCCGAGGGCGAAAAATCAGGGATATCGCCCGCCGCTTCCTCGGGGTCTGCCGTGGTGATCCCAACTTTCGGGGAACGGCCTGATGTCTCGTTGTCGGTTCTCTCGCACCCAGAGTCTGTCTTGGATTCGGGATGCCGATAAGGGAGCTGGCCCAGGCTTTGGTGACTCGGTCCCTCGCAGAGATGGACTCCAGCTGAGGGTCACGGAGGAGTGTAACCCGCAGGTCCCGTAGCTTCGCACCCGGGGGTCCGGAGGGCCTTGCCTTATCCCACAGAGGTAGCTGGTGACGTTCTAGCCCATCCTTGTCCCCTGGCGGGTTTTTGTGGGAGCCGGGGGGTGAGATCTGGATTGGAGAAGTCCTCAGTTCGAGCACGTCGTCGTCATCTAATGGAGGCCGGGTCGGAGTGGCCGCGAGTGGAGAGAGAAGTCCTGGTGGTGGGGACAAGGCTCCAAAAAACTCGAGGGCCTCCTCCAACGCTACGTCCCCGGACTCCGTGGGAGTGGATTCGTTTTCCGGGTCCTTCGACGGGGTGATGCTCCGCGGGATTTCGGGTTCAAGTCTTAAGGGCGGTCGCTGCCTCCGGCTCTTCTTAGTCTTCTTGCGCCGTTTTGGGGGCAACCATAATCCCGCCGTTGGATTCCTCTGCAGTTCCTCATAGATCCGGCGTCGGAGTTCGGCCCGTCGTTTATTTTGGCTCGGTTTCTTAAGAGGTGGTCCTACCTATGGAAAGAGATACAGAGGCCACGAGGGACGGGATTAGATAAAGGTCCTCCGATCCTACGGAGAGGATCATGAGCGGGTCCGAGTCTATCCAAAATTCTCTTATTCTCCGATCCTACGGTGAGGATCGTGAGGAAAAGCTAGATTTACTTAAGTTGGCTCATTCTCCGATCCTACAGTGAGTATCGAAAGAAGGACAACGATCTTAAAAGTGTAATTTAAAGAACTCCGATCCTACGGAGAGGATCGTGAGGAAAAAACTAGATTTAATTAAGTTGGCTCATTCTCCGATCCTACGGTGAGGATCGAGAGAAGGACAACGATCTTACAGGTGGAAGTTAATGAACTCCGATCCTACGGAGAGGATCGTGAGGATGAGATTTGCTTGACGGGAGGCTTGAATACACAAAAGAAATTTAAACTAACCGTAGGGTCACTGAGCGGAACAAATTACTTACGTGTTTCGATCCCGAAGGGAGCACATCTGGAGGCGGCGACGACATGGTAGGTGCCCTTCAGGTATCTTCCGGAAGTCTGGTTGAGACCGGTCGCTAATCCGTGGAGCTAGGGGGGAGGAAGGGGTATCCTCGAATAACGGGAACGATTAACTTTTCACTAATGAAACTTTGTCTTTATTCGTGACAAAAAAACTACACTGTGGTGGATGGTCCCTGTACAGGGCAGGGAGACCGCACAAAAATCCGATTGATTCGATATGGCTATATGGCTAACCGGCGAGCCTTCCACGAACCGAAGAGTATACACGCGGGTGACCGGTACTTCGGAAGAGGTGAGATGCTCGCTGGGTCTCGGTCGATGTTCAACTGACGAACTGGCCGCGGGACTCAACCTCGTCCCGTGGCCCGCTCGTCACGCCGCGCGTGGCGGAACTTAGTACTAATCGAGGGTGGGGAGCGGAGCGCGCCAATATTTGAATTCGGGTATCGAAGAGAAAGAGCTGAGAGCCGTCGCTCTTTGGAGGGACGACAGAAAAACCGAAACCGCCATTGTTCTAACAATTGGCGGGTTTGTTGTGTAACAAATTGAGCATTTTGAAAAATGATTTATGAAATATCAAGGAAATTCTCATCCTTAAATGTTACCTCAATGTTTAAGTAGGTTCTTGAAAACAAATTAGTAAGTGATTATCTACAATTATTATTTACATTGAAAACAATTTTCTCAAAATTCTACCCAAACAGATTTTTAAAGAATTTTTCAAGGAACAAAATGAGCCCAAGGTCATTAAGATTGCATGAGGATTACAACTTTTCTTCAAGCCAGGAGCCAAAAAAAGTTTTCCTCAATTTGATAAATCCTTCTCAAAAATGCACAATTTTGAGTTTGAGATGGAAGAAGAATATCATTAACTCTCGTAGAACAATGTATCTTGAAACTGAATTTAAAATACCGTCCACCTAGATGCACGAAGGCTCAAATTTAAATTCAATTTCTTCCTTTTCTGTGAAATAAAATCTTTGTGGCTTGTGGCCCAATTCATCTAGGTGGGCAGTATTAGTTTCTTCAACTTTCTCTATTTTAAGCACGCGTGAAAAAACATTAATTTAGTATTAACTCAATGCAAACTTTGGCAACAATATTACAACTTCCGTGTAATCTCAAAATTTCAGTAATAATTATCGTGTAACTATGTATGGTAAAATTCAATTTTAAATATCGTCCACCTAGATGTATGAGGGAAAATGATTATGATAAAAATTTTAATAAAGAATATGACTTATTTGAGCTGCATAAATACGCAAATTTAAAAACAGTTTCTTTTTTTTATATAAAATCAAAATTTTGTGGGTTATGATCTAATTCATTTAGGTGAACGATATTTTCACAATTTGTACTTTGAAGCACTTCACGGATCTCCTTCGTCATGAGCAAACTCTTCGTCATCTTCGTCATTACAAGATTCGTCTTCGAAATTGTTAATTTAATTTTCCAACTCGATTCTCCTTTCCAGGATTTCTTCTTCAGTCGGCTTTTTCGGTGTAGACTTCTTTAAGGAGTTCCGAAACCTTTGTTTTGTCGCTCTGAGGACTTCCTGCATTTCGGAAGTAAATTGAGCTTGGTTTGTTGGACCGGCAAAAAAAAATACAATCTTTGGCTGCCACCGAAATAAAAATGAATTATTATTCATATAATAAAAATCTTTATATTCAAGATAGGTAGGGAGGGAGGTAGGTAGTTACGTAGGTAGGTAGGTAGATTTCACAGAAATTTCAGACTTTCACTAAGGTTTGTAAAACTTCAAAAAATTCCAACGAATTCAAAACGATTTCACAGAGATTTCAATGATTTCAAAGACTTTACAAAGATTTGAAAATATATCCAAAGATTTCACAAAGACGACTTATGTTCGCAAAAAATTTAGAATTTGTGGTCTATTTATGATTCGGCTTTATTTAGAAATTGTTGGGCAATAAAAAATGAAGTGGCTCATTTTTTAAATGTATAACAAACGTTTACTTAATTATTTAATGTAAAAAAAGGAAACCTGGAAAAACTTGATTTGTTGACCTGGAAAACATTATTTTTATTTCAAACCATTACAGTGAAAACGCAACATTTTTCTGAAAACCTTGGAGTAATATCAAATTTTAAAAACAAGAAAAAAGGATTCCTCAATTTGTGGCCACAATATATTTATAATTAATTTTTGGTAGTCTTTATTGCACCAGTACAACACTCTTCCAAACAAGTCAGGTTACATCACTGAATTATATTTTAGCTCTATATTTCAAGATATATTGGCATTTCATTTTTACACTTTTTTTTGTTGTGAAAATGAGCACAGACACACGGACACATTTCTTGAAAACATATGTTTTGCGGATTCAGGGGGTCACAAAACGTAGACATTTGATAAAAACTGGGAGGGGGGGGGGGGGCGAATTTTACACAAATCTAATACCTTCCCTGATGAGAATGTAAGGATGCATTGTAAAACATAGGAAATATTAACGAAAAAATGACCTGGCTACTCACGCTAAAATTGAAAGATTTTTTAAAAGTAAATATGTGACCGTCCACGAAGAAAGGGACCTAATGCGGAAAAAATCGATTATTAGTTTTTTACACCTATCGATGGTTTCTCATTTTCTCTTTCACGAGGAAAAAATATTATTACTATATCTGAAAAATTCAATTTGTTATTCGACTACAAAGTGAGGGCTTCTTATGGAGTTCCTGTGTTGGACCGCCTATTCAATCGCTCTTCCTGTAAAATGAAGCTGCCGCGCATTAGGTCTCTTTCTTCCCGGACGGTCACATATATTTTCAATTCAAAACGCGAAAATCTCGTTCAGATTTTAAGAAAGTGAGGTTAGGTTTGGCGTTTGCGGTAATAAAAAATATAAATTATTAGTGCTTACCTCTAGTTTCGTCGTCCCTAGCATAACAATTAAATCATGGGCTGCAGCAGAGACGATCAACAAAATAAACAGTTAAACACTGTATTCACATTCACTAAGTCACCATGACATGAAACCGCCGATGAGAATGGGTGCATGCGGGAAGCAAGTCAAGCAAGACATTGCAGGGTACCGCGTGTCTCGACTGCGCGTGAAACGATGAAAACGTTGACACAGCAAAAATTAAAACTGTTGAGAAAACTCGGGAAATGATCTCAAATGAAGCAAAACTTAGCAAAACGATCAGACGAGACCGCGGGACGTGAAGACGCCATAGAAGTCGCGGAGACACTCGTGGCGCGTTGGGCATTTCCGTTGGATTGACGAAAGCTGGTGCGCCATATGTATTGTTCGGCGACAGCGCACGGTTTTTAAATACAGCTTTCTTCATTCCTCTTGGAAATAGTAAAAATACATACAGTCCATTAAAAATTAAAGACGCATTTTTCAAATTTCTTAACCAATTTTTTGAAAATTGATTTTAAATTTGATTTTAAACTTCATTCAATATTAAACATGAAATTCAAACTACAAATTGAAGTTACGCAAATAAAAAATATTTAAAGTTGAAATTATTCCAACAGTTTCATCTTTTTAAAAAATTCCTTTCCAATTCAAATTGAAAAATTTTGAATTATATAAATTCAAAACGAACATTTCTGGCTAATTGGAATAATTTTTATGGTGGATTACGTTTAATAGCATATTCCACTTTTTAACTTTTAAAGTTTTTTTTGTTCTTTTTAACTTTAACCATACAAAAATATTTCAAAAAATTCTTCACTCGGTGTAAGCCTTTTTAGAAATATTTTTTAACTATTTTCTTTTATACTTTATTATTTTATAGTTTTTATAAGTTTTAGAAGTTGAACCTTATTTTTTGCTTTTCAAAAACTTACAGAATAACGAAGAAATTTTCTTTTTAACCTTACACCGAGCGAGTAAAGGAACATACTATTAAATTATAGTTTCAAAATAAATAAAAAAAATTGCACATTAGGCAATTTTACAAATGCATTCCATAATGTTATTAATACAAATTTCCTAATTTATGCTTTCGATAAAATTGGGAATGTTTCCAATTTTATGAATAAACCATTTTAACAGTAATTATAGTTGAAATTATAGTAATAATAATTATTAATATTGAAAACTACGCTGCTCACTTATGTATTCATCCTATAAATAATGCATCTCACGAAGTGCGACGCACATGCGCCGCAAATCATGCCTATCACGAAGTGTGACTCATATGCCTCGCACGTGCGTGCCCTTTATACAGTGCGGCGCATATGCCTCGCACCATGTAGGCACGGCGTGCCTCGCATTCCGTGCGGGTAACGTGTCTTGCACGATTGTTATCTGGGTAGAAAACTTGTAATATTGTCAAACAAGTGATAACCAGGGAGTCGATTAGAGCCACTGTGAAGTTAACCCTTAGCCTACGCTAAGAAATCCCCACTCTGTAACTGTAACCTGTGTCATGTGGTCACCTCACTGACATGAAATACCTAATTGTTAGTCACGAAAGAATAGTAAGAAGTGATAATGTGGTATCGCCCCATGTGTTTGGTGAGCAGAGGTGGGAGACACAACCTCCAAGAGACCGTTAATGTTTGCCAAGCTTACAAACCTTGCTCGCCACCCTGCACATGCCCATTGCTGTTGTGTCACGTGTTATACAAACTCCCTTATGTTATATTTTGACATCTTGATGCATTTGTAGTTAATGTTCGTTTGTGTTTTTATTTTGTAGAGTGTATATCACGTTCGCGCGGCAGAAAACAAAACACGTAGTCAAACTGGCAACCGCTAGTGGGGATAACACATGATACAACAGCAATGCGCATGCGCATGGTGACGATCAAGGTTCGTGCCGTTGACAAACACTAGAGAACTCTTGGAGGTGGATCGTCCCACTTCCCACGTACAGGGATACTACTTCTTACTACTCTTTCGTAGTGTTGGTGTATGGATTCAGGACCGTAATCTTTTCCAACCGCATAAGTCCTACCGGATAGAAAATGATCAAATAATTATTCAGTTGTACTCGTAAAATGGGCAAAATGATGCATCAATTGAGGGTCCAGGTGCAGTAAAGGGACGAGCGCTTGAAGACGCGAAAAAGTATTGTCCTAACGTCTTGTGATATCCAAATTTTAAAGCTCAAACAAATAAATAAAAAAGTTAGGCTTGTAGAGAATGACCATACGGAACTTTTTTCCATTTGAAGTTTTTCTTCCCGGTGTATATTTTTAATAATAAAGTTGAAAAAGTGATGAAAAGAATTCATTAAATTTAATTCTATTTAAAACATAAATAGTCTCCACTCAGACAAATATTATTGAAACTGTTTGAAATTTGGTATACATACGCATAGTGCCTACCCTAACGATGCTTACAAAATAAAGAAATATCCATTTTGTAAGAACGCACGCGACGACGTCTACGATTGCATCATTATCAGATTCATTAGTACTCTCGCCTGTACACTCTCCTATAAAGGACTAATTTTTTCAAAAATTAAACTTTTAAAAAACCTACCCTTTCCCCAATTAATAGAAAATCGACTGATTTATATTTTTGGACATTTTTTTGTTTCCAGTGAATTAGCAAATAACTGAAAATAGGAAAATTTGTGCTTCGCGAGTTGTTTATTCCTCAATTATAAAACACATGGTTACAACTGTTCATTATCATTTCTTATGATTTATCATACATTTTTTTAAAACGTTTTAACATAGGAACGTTAAAATGAGGGACTTTACTATTTTGTAAAATCTATATAATTATATATTTGGGTGAAGTTTTTCGGATGAAAAAAATTCAACAATTTGTCATACGTTTTCTTTACCATTTTATCACAGGAAAATTAATATTATATATACCTTTCATTTTTGCTAAATCTCTTTTATGCTATATCACAAATATTATCACTTTTTTGTTAACAGATTATCTATAATGAATTTTAATGCTTCGTAAAATATTTATAATTATATACTTTGGTGTAATTCTTCGGCTGGAAAAGCTAAGCAATCTAAGTTTCAAACAATACTCACATTATATTTATTCCAACACCTCCAGCCAACGGAGCACGTTTCAGGGAATCGAAACAATCAATGTTTGTTGCTGAAAATCTGACAGGCTTCTCGTCATACGCGTGATAAATGTTTATTTTACCATTGGAGAAGTAATAAATTTTAACAGCATGACTGATTTTAATACTTTTCAGGTCTTTGTTCATTTCCAGGTTTTTTTCAAAATCTTTAAGCTCTTCTGACACGTTAATCATCGTGAAGGGATTATTTGTGGAATTTTTGATTAATTCGACACACTTTTCAAACTTTTCGATTCTTTCTTTCATTTTCTGTTGCTATATAATCCGAAATTGACGTCACATATGCAATAAGAATATTCACGCACTGGGTAGAGGTGTTGAATTTTTAAGTGATAGAAAGGAAACCAAATAATTTCTATTTTGTTCTCTAGTGGTGTCAGAGAACAAGACATTTTTTTCCTAATGATCTAGTCCTAGTTCTTCATGTATGGCATTGTGGACTAAGTTACAAACCGTGTTTGTGCCTTTTTTAACGTGCTTTCTTCTTTTCAATTGTGGAAGATTCTGAACAAATTCAAATTCGAGATGCAAGACATTGTGGTGTGTAACATTTTTGTTTTCAACTTCTTATATTCTTCTACACACTTTTTATGATATAAAAAATCTTGGATCTTGATTTCGTGTGCATCATATGCAGAGCAAACATTAGGAACGTCTGTTGGCGGCAATTTAAATGAGGAGTTGGCGTCATGGTTATAATATTTGGAATATGTAGACACGTTTATTGGAACTTCCAAATTTACTGTAATTGCCGCATAATAATCCAAAAACAAGTAGTGTAACTCAAAACAATTTAGTTTTGAATTTTCGCGAGTGTAGTGTGATTCTGTGTGAGGTAAGCTTTCACAATGTTTCTAAATTAATGTTTTTAGCTCGTCAGTTATTTTCACTGCGTGATTACTATGCTTTCCTCGATTATTTGCAAAAGTCTCATTGCTTACACATTTTTTTTGTACGGTTCCTAATCTTCGTTTATTCATACCGAGATCTTGAGAAAAAATGTTTACAAACAAGGTTGACCTTTGTACTTGCAAAATAATAGGTCCATTTTGCAATGCTACCCAGAAAGCAAAATGCGCGCATTGTCAGACGCACGTTTGTCGCACGCGTGCGGATTTTCTCGCGCGCATTGCCCCCATAGAACAAGACATTTGCGTCATCGATTGAGACGCATATCGCTCGCACGTCGTAAGAAACACGGACGCGACACATACCGCTCGAACGTCGTTTAGGTTCTTTGAGGGTTATGAATAATATATTATTAATTTTATAAAACAAAGGAAAACATCTTTATAGCAATCAAATTTTATTAGATAAACTTTTATGCATACGTATCTTGAACTGTTTTTCTTGTAGACTTTCTTAGAAATATTGATATAAAACATTTGAAATTCTGAGATCACGAAACATATATCTATTAACGTAAATCACTAATTTTTCATATATGTGTTATTAAATTATTTCCGCAAAAAACATTTCTTATATTTAACGCTGCATCTAAGAATGCAAATCGAAGAGCATACATACATATCACACTATAATTTTTGCTCTAGTATAACATTTACACGAAACTTTGAGGTTATCGGCTAAACATGAAAATTCCTTGTACTCAACTAGTACTGTAGCAGCGTACCTGGATAGTGAAACAGCGGATCTTGATCCTTCCTGAGCTGATAGCTGTTCGGTTGGATCATCCGGTAGTCGACTTCGGTTTCCCGTAGTCGACTCTAGAGTGTCCGCTTTGGATCTCTCCTCCCTTCTTATACGCTCTCCGGTTGAGGTAGGTCGCGGGAGAACCGCGGTACACCCTGCGTCTTTGTGTAGCCTACTCTCAGGCGTAGACTAGAGTGATCGTTTCATCTGCCCCCTTTTCGAGAAGAGTCCTGCTTAGGGTGCTTCTAGAAACATTAGTAGTTACTATTTAGATCGACGTCCTGTTCCAATTCCTGTCGTTCCTTGGAGGGGATGTGTAGCACCATGGAGTCTAACTGATCCTCCTCTGAGTTGTCCCCAAAGATCTCCTCGAATTTCCTCTGGAGGGAGGATTTTTTGTTAACGATCCTCTTGACCCTTTCATTTATGGATCTTGTCCGTTTGAGCTTGACGGGGAGCGTTGGACGTTTTGTCAATAAATTTCAAAAAGCAATCTTTAAAAATACAAAAGAAAATTCAGTAATATACGCTTTCAATAGTACAGGCCCAGAAAAAAATGAAAGTGGCATGTTTAGTTAACTAGACCGCCATACCTATATGTTTTTAGGGTCACTGAATCCGAATCTCGTGTCAAATTTGCTCCATCGGGTGAGGTTTTTGAGAAAATTAGCCTTTTCGGAAATTTTCCAATAACAACATAGGGTGCGAATATGACGTTCTAGAACATTAAACCTCGTATTTTAAGGAGATTATATTGAACAAATTATTTCCGTCGCGTATCTTGAAAGGTGACAGGTTTTTGCTGCGTGCCCGCTTGTTCGCCACTTTTTATCACTCGGGCGGCGTGGTGAGCGAGCGGGCGCTCAGCAAAAGCCTGCCGCACTTTTTTTCTCAAAAACCTGACCTGATTCGGATTAAGCGGCCCTAAAAACATATAGGTATGTTGGTCTGGTTCACAGTACATGACACTTTTATTTTTTTGTGGGCCTGTGCAGTCAATCAGTATTAATATAACTTACCCGTACTTTTCTCATTGAACTTTCTCCTTCGAGATCCCGGAAGTCTTCGCATATCTGAGATTTTATAATTTATAATACGGCCGATCTTGTCTCTATAAAATGCGATTGCTACCTCATTGGCTCCGAGTTCCTTCAGGTAAAAACGCGAAATATCTGTTAATAAATATAATACCAATAACCTTCTCACCTTTAACGTAAAGTCTTTTCTACTGCTGAATTATATAATATGTATATTTACCGTGAATCGCTGATAATTACGTGCTGTCTAATGCAGGATGCGAAGTTTTTGTTCGGTTGCATTTTATTCCTTCCACGCTACTACTTATTAACACTTGTGGAGTGAAAACAAAAACAGCTATATTTCGAACAAAGATACTGAATTTACTCTTGGCGTTTACTTTAGCTGCATCATAACACAGAAGCGGCATATAAATTTCTCTGTCGAGATGTATCTGTAATTTTGAAAAATAATGTAACGAGGGCTTGGTACAGATTATTTCTTATGTTTTACGAAACAAAATATATACGCACGTGCTTATCAGATTGTCTGAGTGATAGAGATGGACAGATCTATTTGTCTCTTTTACTCTCATTAGTTTCTACTTTACGCCGACGTTTTCTGCCCACATGGGACTGCACCTTTACTTACCTATGACACTGAAGACCTTTTGCAAAACTCGCTTGCCGGCAGTGGCAGACAGCCTGCCTGCGGAAAGTCCACAAATGTGAAAAGAGATAGAGAATAGTCCGTCTCTTTCACCGCTGTGGCCGCCTGTCACTGTCGGCCAGCACAGGTATGAAAAGGCCTTTACATTTGTGACAGTTATTCGAGTCGGTAACGGCCTTTTCATACCTCGATTGCTGGCAGTGGCAGGCAGTCACCAGGAAAAATGCGAGAAGAAAACAATACTGTAAAACGCCATGCAAAAGGTTGCGCATGCGCAATGAGTGCACTTACCATCAGCGAGGAAAACGTATGCTTCCTTCCAGTTTCCGTCTGATGCATCGTACACGTTATAAAATTTCTTAACTGGGTTCTTCACATCGTAATTAGAAACCCTTTCGAAATAAGATTTTATATTAGTGTCCTGCACTTGACCGTATACGTAGACCATTTGTAACGAATTTCTAACAGCTTAACCGCGCCGAAAAAAGCCTGATGCCACAATGGCCATGGTGAGGCGGATACAGAGGTGAAACTGTGTGTGTGATTGAAAGCCCACCCGGCTTCTAGTGATCCCAACTTTGGCATGTCGAGCTACTGCGCTTGCCCGGCGCAGCGGCTCTCATTGGTCCCTGTTGGCGCGCAATTTAAACCGAGTATATGTATACCATTAAGCCATTTCCCTTTCAGGGTAGGCGTGACACTACCCAATTCGGGTAGTGTTTCTAGGTGGATAGTTTTCTTGTAGTTATAAATAACTACAAGTTTGGGCTCACCACACCCATAATATGCCAACAGCACACAGTATTCTCGAATGGTCACCCATCCAAGTACTAACCGCGCCCAACGCTGCTTAACTTCAGTGATATGACGATAACTGGTTTTTTCAGCGTGGCATGGCTGTTGGCTAATTAAAGTTGGTATAATTAACAATTATTGAAATTAAAGTGGATGATTATTATTAATTGCACATTAATATCAGAAATTACGTAATTTGTGATGTAAGGTTAGAAAAAAAATACTAATGCGTATATTTTCTTAATAATAGCATATTTTCTTTGAATACAAAGGATAAATTTATATTTCATTAAAAAAGGTGTTTGAATAAGACAAAATGTTTATTTAAAAATTTTAAAATACTTATTTATAATATTTTTGAAATTTTTTATATATATATTTCTAATCACACTAAAGGTGTTGTATAGTTCTTATTTGAATACACATATTTTATATTGAGTATATTGTTATCACTTGTTTCACAATATTACTATCTTTTCTACATTTAGGTAAAAAAAACATGCAGACCTCGCTCTTGAAAGTAGATTTCGATAATAGAGTACCTAGTATTCTTGTTTTTTGTAATGGAAATTTTTACATGAAGTTATGCAAAAATTGATACATATTATATTGGATGTTAAAAATGTGTTTATTCAAAATGTACGCATTATTTTTTTTCTCAATTTACATTAATTATCTATTTTAATTTCAATAATGGTTAATTATACCCGGTTTGAATTGCGCGCCAATAGCAACCAATGAGGGCCGCTGCGCCGGGCAAGCGCAGTAGCTCAACATGCCAAAGTTGGGATCACTGCCGGCTTCTAAGAGAGCACAGACGCAGACTCGAATTCCTGTATAATGTGACGTCCGTTCGCAAGATGGCCGCACACCAAGGGCGAAGCAATAACACGAATTGCATAGGACGAAACTTTATTCATGAAGCTAACGTGAATGAAGAAGCTGAGCTGGTTTCTATGAGTTTCTGGTGGTATTTTTACTTGATTTGAGGGAATGCCTCATTGGTCCCCATAGACCCTAGGGTCTATATGGGTCTATACGGAATTACCATTAGTAACTGAGTTGCTTTCTATGGGTTTCTAGTGGTATTTTCACTTAGTTTTGGAGATTGCCTCATTTGCCCTTATAGACCCCTGGGTCTATATGGATCTATACGGAATCACTAACAGCCGCTGAGCTGGTTTCTACGAGTTTCTGGTTGTATTTTTACTTGATTTGAGGAAATGCCTTATTGGTCCTCATAGACCCTAGGGTCTATATGGATCTATACGGAATTACCATAGGTAGCTGAGCTGGTTTCTATTGGTTTCTGGTGACATTTTCACTTGGTTTGAGGTAATGCCTTATTGGTCATCATAGACCCTAGGGTTTATATGGATCTATACGGAATTACCATAATTAGCTGAGCTGGTTTCTATGGGTTTCTGGTGGTATTTTCACTCGATCTGAGGAAATGCCTTCTTGGTCCTTATGGACCCTTGGGTCTATATGGAACTATCATTAGTAGCTGAGTTGCTTTCTATGGGTTTCTGGTGGTATTTTCACTTAGTTTTGGGGAATGCCACAGTGGCCCTCATAGTCCCTCCGGTCTATATGGATCTATATGGAATTACCAACAATCGCTAAGCTAGTTTCAGAGGGTTTCTGGTAGTATTTTTACTTGATTTGAGGGAATGCCTTATTGATTGATTTATAAGAAAGGTTTACTTAGAATATTTGGTTGGAACAAATATTGTAAAGAATATGTAGTTGAAAAGAGACTGAATAAATTATATCATGAAATGTTAAAAGAATAAAATGGCTGGAAAAAACGTTGGAAAATATTTGGAGCATTTTAGCCGGTTAGGAAATTCTTTCGAAAATCTCGTCTAAAAGGCTAACAATTTTGGCAGTCAACCATAAGTAATTTTTTTAATGCGCCCTATTTACTTTGAACAAGCTGCCAGTAGATTAAATAAAAATATTCAAATTTAAAAATGATGTAACGGTATTACGAATAGAAGAACATTTTAAACTTTATTTTCTATAAACTGATAAATCTGAATAACAATGATTTAAACCGTAGCTTATTAAGCAGCATATCACATTCCTCTTTCTTTTAGGAGACTAAAACAAAAATTATTCAAACCATAACTTTTTACGCAGATGACATTTTTCTTTCTTTTCTGCTTTACTTTAAGCATCAATCTACCATAAGAGCTTTTGAGGGGATAAATGGACCAGAGAGGTGTTGCGTGGAGGGTTAGGGGTGAGAAATGGGTGCAGTGGGGGGATGTGGGTGCAGAGTGCAGTGCTACGTTACATAGGCGTAAGCAGTACACTTACATGGTACGTGAGGGTGCGCGGAGAGGAGAGGAAAGGGGACAAGTAAGGAGGGAAGTGATATGAGAGAGGAGAGGAGTGGACGGAAAAGGATGGATGGGGAGGAGAGGGTTGAGAAGGAAGAATGAAGGGGGCAGGGGTTAAGAGAAGTGGGATGTTCAGGTAGGGGAGTGGAAAAGGATGGGTAGAAGGAGTGTAGGGCAAAGGGAACGCTCGACGAGAGAATTTAGGATATGTGAAGGATTAAAGGTGAGAAGGTTGGGAGAGAAGGGACATTAAGGGAGGAAAGTGGTGATGACAGAAAAGGGGAGGAAAGGATAGAATGGATGGGGCGGAGACAGTAGCGAGGTCATAAGAATACGCAGTATACTTACATGGTAAGTGAGGGTGCGTAGAGAGGAGAGGCGTGGAAAGGAGGATAGGAAAGGGAACAAGGAGAAGAAAACTGATATGAGAGAAGTTGTAAAGAGAGGACAAAGAAGGATAACTGGTGAAGAGGGGGGGGGTAGGGCGACAGGGGATGAGAGAGGTGGTACTTTCAGGTAGGGGAGTAGGATAGGATGAGTATGGAGGTGAATGGTGAGGAGGGGATGCTCAAGGAGATAATTTACAAGAGGTTGACAGGGGTCCGGCGAGGAGTGATACGGAAGGGACGGTAGATGAGAGAAGTAACGTTAGTGGATTTTGAGTGGGTGTTAATGAGGGGAGGAGAGAGAATTTGGGAGGGAGAGGAAGGTATCGTAGAAGTCAACTGCGCACCCTCACGCCCCTCCCTGAACATCCCACCTCTCTTAACCCAGGGCACTCTAAAGTCTTCCTCTTCACCTCCCGTATCACTTCCTTCCTTACTTGTCACCTCTCCTCTCCTTTTGGCCACCCTCATGTACCGTGCAAGTGTACTGCGTACCCCTATGTATCGCAGCACTGTAATTTGCACCCGCCCTCCCCCCACTGCATCCATCTCTCACTCCTATCCCTCCCCGCAACGCCTGTCTGATCCACTTATCTCCTCTAAAGCCCTGATGGACGATTGATGCTCAAAGTAAGGCAGAAGTTACCAAAATTAAATTGGCTGCGTAATTCAAATAAATCACCAATTTGAAATATAAATCACTAATTTGAAATATAAATCACATACAAGTATTTTGTCATTTGGGTAATTTACATTGCACCACATGTTATTGCCCTCAATTATAATTCACTTAGGTGGGTGTAAGCCATTGAGGGCGCTGTCGATCAAAATTACCTTTTGCCTACAAATTTGTTAAGCATTGTGCATACACAATCATATTGGGCATACACTATCTGCAATAAACTATTTAAATCTATATATTAATCTATATAAAAATATTATCACCGTCTTCGATGTTTTCCTCGTCGCGCTTATCATTATCAGTCTGGGACTCACTTCCACTGCTGCTGTTTTCATTAGAGGAATTTATTTCGTTCTCTTCCTCAGCTTCCAAAACAATTTCTTGACCGCTCTCCTTTTGTTTAGTGAGAGCACCTGCACCTTCCGAACAGTGGCCCACAGGGATTTCGTGGTCGCTCTCGTAACCTGCTTCAATAATAGGCCGACCTGCAAAGAAAAAAAGATCCCAATATGTTACTCTCAAGCTCAGAAAACATGTCTCTGCGATCCTTTAGGGCGCTTGATCCGTCTCAAATCTTGTATTTTAGAGTTAATATTTTTTCCTGCTATGGCAAGTTTTATGCCAATTTCGACCTTTCTTTTCCCTAGCTCCTGCATGTAAAAGCGGGTAATATCTGAAAATAAATGGAAGCATTAGCTGTACAAAAGCAAGACAGATAAATTGTCGAAGAAAAATGTAATAGTTGATATTTCAATCAAACATGACGAATATTCAACAAAATATTTGAGTCCTCAACCAAAACATATTATTTTTAGCGAAACAGTTGCATTTTCAAACAAAAAGGATGAAATATCTCCCAAAAAAAATTTTTTTTAATAAAATAGACGAATTTTTAACCAAAAACATCAATTTTTAATCAAGAGAATGCATTTTTTAAGAAAAAGACGAATTTTCAACAAAATACATGAATTTCCAACCAATCAGTTGATTTTTCAACCAAAAAGATGAGTTTCCAACCAAGAAAGATAGATTATCAAGCAAAAGATACGAATTTTAAACAAACAAGTTCAATTTTCAACCAAACCGTTGAAATTTTAAGTTAAAAAGACAAATTTTTGCAAATATAGCAAAATAGTTGAATTTTCAATAAAATAACCTGGGCAATTATCAGAATTTCGTTTGAAATCAATAACGCTACATTTACCTGGAATCTCAAGCCCATTCTGATTGTATTATTCTTACACTGCTTAGAAATTATAAATTTAAAATCCAAGAATCGAAATTATTAAATATGTTAATGTAAAGTGAAAATTAATGTATGTATTATAGCTTAAAATGATTGCTCGCTTTTTTCCTTACTTCATTTTTATAATACACGGACCAATAGATATAGCATTTTTCTGATTTGAAGAAAATGTAATGCATGTTATTGATTTAAAATGAAATTCGTCTCATTAATCAGGTTACATTGGGCATTTGGCCGTTAGTGCATGCAGACGTCTAAATTCCACCTTGGATTCAGGGAATTAGATTATAGACCAATAAGCCAATAATACCAATTTGCATGGAACGATACTTTATTTCTTTAGTAACTTGAAACAAAATATTTTTCACCGTAAATGTATTTAGATTTTATTTGACAAAAACTGTACAAATGATTAATAAAATCGTGAAAAAAAATTATCGATTTCATTATTTGATTGAATAGCGATTGATTCGATTGACTGGCGATTGAAGAAAGGCAATGGGACTAGGCCACTTCTTAATTCTTGTTTCTAGTAAACAAAGTGTTATTTTCAGGGAAAAAATGGAAATTAAGACAATGTTACTCATTTCATATTTCAAAACAGTTTTTTAAGCGATTTCTATGAATATTACAGAGAAAACATGAATTATTAAAACGTGATCCAATAATCTTGGTTAAATGAAATATAAGATCTGAATGTGAATAAAAAGTTAAATATGATCCTTTTTATTTCGGAAAACAAAATAAATAATATTTATAATAAAATACAAAAAGAATTTCATGCTAAACAAATTTACAAATATGCGAGTTTAAAGTTACCTTTTGAGCGTTTAGCGCGTACTTGCACTTTCTAATATAATGGATATAATGTCATTGAAATTGAATTTAGATATATTTATGAACATGTAATATGATAATAAGTTAAGAACATAAAAAGAAATGTATTCAATTAGTAACATTTTTGGAAAATTATATTTCGCAGAGGAACAAATTATTTATTGAACATGTTTGGAAAACTGTTTTGAAATATTAAATATTATTATTAAATTATTTAAAAATTAATGTTATTAGTCTTAAATAAATATTGAGTACTAGTTAAAATCTGAAATATGGAGAGACACACAGGGAAAATATGTAGAAAACTAATAATAGATTAAATGCTTTCACGATGATTCATTATAATAAATATAAAATTTAAATCTTTTTCGGGTTTCAATCGTGTGCGAAACTACGGCAAACGTCGGCAAGATTCATAGTTTCGCACACGATTGAAACCCGAAATAGCTTTAAATTTTATATTTATTATGTAGTAAACTAGTTTGCAGAAAATTTTTAAAGTCTGCGAAAATTTGTTAACCAGTATAGGTTAGTCACTGAGCCGAGAATGGCGTTTTCATACCTCTGCTTGCCGGCAGTGGCAGGCAGCCTGCCTGGAGAAAGTCCATAAGAGTGAAAGAGACGAACCATTCTCTATCTCTTTCATTCTTGTGGTCTTTCCGCAGACAGGCTGCTTGCCACTGCCGGCAATCGAGGTATGAAAAGGCCGCGTAAAGTCTAGTTTGCAAAATTATAGGATTATATTCTGCGTATTGAGAAATATTTGCTGTAAACTTCATGGTCACACAGCAAATGGTGTGTTTCATTTATATATTTCAGTTTAACCGATCGGAGCTAGCTGACAAACGTTTTTGTCGGCTGGCTTCGATCGGCTTTGCAAAAGGGATTGGAACCTAAACATACCCAGATAAAAAAATTCGAGCAATATGCGACGCATTATGCACGCACGTCGTGCCGATCAACACGCACGATATGCACTCAACAAAGCAGACATGTGTCATCAATTGAGACGCATATCGCTCGCATGTCGTGCGGGTCACGCGTGCGACGCATATCGCTCGCACGTCTTGATTAGTTATGCCCTAAAAATAATAAATTATGTAATATTAATATTTTTATACGTCCAATAAACCAAAGAGCCCATTTTATCGGTCGTAAACAAAGGTCAGTTTTATCCGGCGGAATTCCGGTAGAAAATATCTTCTTTTAATTGACAAAATTCAAAATGAGCCCTTTTAATTCGTTTGGTCGTACTTATTTCATTATACATATATTATGAAAAGAGGAAACGAATATATTTAATGAAATTTTTATTTTCCAACTGTCCAAATTATTAAAGTAACCAGTCTTTCAAAATTGCCTAGATTAGGCATGAATATATAAAGCTAATATTTGGCTAAGATAAAGCTAGTATTTCTCTAAAATGTTATGAACATATAGTAACCAGTCTTTCATAATTGCCTAGGTTAGGCATGAATACATAAAGGCTTGTATTTGGCGAAGATAAAGCTAGTATTTCTCTAAGATGCTATGAACATATAAATATACTTTTTTAAAGTATTCTTAAATTTATGAACTCTTACATTATATGTGAACTATAAAATTAAAAAATTTAAATTACTGCCAACTGGAAAACGAGCAAAACGACTTTGGATATACATATATCACTCTTCATCATCTCGATCGGATCCACCAACTATATCATCATTTTCGGGCTCGGCGTTAGTCAATCTATTAAGTAGGGCCAATTGGTAATAATTAATGATGATCTGAACCTTTGTTTCGCCGATCGAAAAACCTCTTTCATTTCCTCTCTGTAGCAGTTCTTATTTCGTGGTCCTTCAAAATAAGGGCAATCTTTTGCAACCTCTGAAAGAAAAAAAAATTAGTATTTACAGCAAATGATTTGAAATAACTTTATTGTAAATAATTTAGTTGAAAAATAAAACCGTACTATATATAACTTTTGAGATTCTTGTATCTTCAAATTTGGCAGTTTTATTGCTACCAAGTCATGTGAACTGAGAAATTAATTCGTCAGTCATGGTAATTTTCAATGCCAGACTAAACAATTCTCGCAATTTAGCTGCACCTCGACCTTTTAAATAGTCATACTGAAACAAAATTTTTGTATTTATATACTGCATCTAATAATTCTGCATGTTTACAACGGCTAAAATTATGAATACAACGAGTTTAATGATCCTTTCAAGATTCGCATATATTGTTTATGCGCAATACTTCTTAGATGAGCTTCTTCAATTTAAAACATTTATGGGATTTTAATTAATGAAGACTGATTTTTAGGGTGATAAAATTCCCTACGACTTTGCCATATTCAATGCTATTGTAAATAAATTATTTGACAAACATAGTTTTTGGTTTAAAAATCTAAACATTTGAAAATTTTTGGTTATGAACTATTTCTTAATGATTTTGAACATTAAATTTTTTTATCAAAATATGATATGGTTAAGTCGCAAAGAGTATTTTTACTAACAAGATAATAAGCTTTCATTACTTAAAAAATCGCATAATTTTGAAACATTTGATGAGCAGCTATGTGAAGAAAAGCCCTCCAGAGATATCAAGAAAAGCTACTGAAAATTTTAGTAGAAAATTGAGAGTGAAACAAATTTCTCTATAAATTTTGTTTTATCTCCAAAAGTTAAAAACAAATAAATTTTTAAACTTCAAAGAATTAAACATACCTGCTTAACGAAATAATACATGAATTTCAATCTCTATGTGCTTATTTGAAAGTTTAATTGTGATCAAGTCGGACAATTCACCGTACAAAAAGTCGTCCAAATTAAGAAGCTGTTTATTTATTTAAAATTTAATTTTTAAAAATCTATTGAATTCCCGGTAAGAAGGCTTGTATTCAAAGGTATTGAAAATTGCAATACCTATGAATGCCTTTTCCGTTCCTTTTTCTTGAATCCCCGATTAGGCAGCAAAAATATTCAGATTCCAATCCCTTTCAAAGCCGATCTGATCTGTCAAACGTAACCTAAACATAATTAAAAACACCATTTTCGTTTAACGCATTAGATCTATTAGAAGGCGCTTCAGAAGCAAGAAATTGGCCAAATCTAGTAGGATTATGCATAACAATACATCTCTTTATCACAAAAATCTCACCTGATTCAAATGGGATCAGTTAAAAAAATATAAAATCTTGATAAACAATTTAAAAAAATTAGTCGCCAGAAAGTTTAGATGGACCGAGGGGTTCTTAACGTGCGAACCTACAAAGGCAAAGTTTGAAAAATGTTTATACATTGTTTTATTTATAAGCTATACAAAAGTTATAGTTGAATTATGTAAATTAAACGAGTGATTTTATGTTTTCTTCTACAATTAACAGAGAATGAAAAAATTCTATTACGTTCGAAAATTGCTTATAAATTCATGAAAACTGTTATAAATTTTCTTAATAAAATATGAAGATTTTGTAGCAAATGTTATTTAAAATAGCTCTAGTGACATTTTAGATTATTTAAAGAAAAATTTTGGTACAATTTTTACCATTTAGAGGAATAAATATTATCTTCATTTCCATAAAAAGTCGAACCATGCGACGATAGTATTTACTTTAAAAAATTGCATAAAAACATTTTTTCTGAAAATTCTTATTTTTATAATTTTAAGGAAATGGAAGTTAGTACCGTCGCAAAGTTTAAACTCATCTGATTCGTTTATTCTTCAACATACGCTGTATTTTTTCAATAAAATTGCCAATTTTTATCCAAAATATTTAAGAAGATAGAAGGGAGTCAACTAAATTGAAAAATATATTTCAATTCTGTATAGAATAACATTTTTAATTGAAATGAACCTACTTTCTTTTAAAAGTATCACACTTTAAGTAAATCTGAAACTATTTTATTTTAAAAACTAAGATTCGTTCTCTATAATTCTTGAAAATCTGCTCTAAAAATGAAATCTATTTTGTGAAGTAAAATTTTAACTATTTATACTTAAATACAAGACTAGGATAGTTTCAGTTTAACATTTTTTAAATATTATTTTATAGAATTAAGAACGATCTTTTAATAAATTTGTATAAATCAACTTCAGATTTCATCATTTGTGACCGTCCGCGAAGAAAGGGACCTAATGCGGAAAAAATCGATTTTCATTTTCTCACGACAATCGATAGTTTCTGAGTTACTCTTTCATTTCCAATAAACAGAATTGTTTTAAGTTAATTACTTTTCTTGTTATTAAGCTGCAAACATAGGCATGATAAGCGTACGCGGAGACCGAACGAGAGGTCTACGAAAGCCAGCCCCACCACTAACCACTACAGCTGTACGCGACGTGTCCCTGAGCTCCACTGGCTCGTGCTTAAGAGTGTAGTGGTAAGTGGAGGGGGTGCTTTTCGTAGACGCATCCATACTACTCAAATGCTGGATTGCGGGCTCTGCTACGATCGCCCGTCCTGTAAAATTCAGCTTTGACGCATTAGGTCCCTTTCTTCGCGGACGGTCACATTTATTCAAGCTTTCAAGAAATTAAATAAACGGATTATTGAAAACATTTAAAGAAACTAAACAATGCGACGGTAATTCATTTTTCCTAAAACCTTTTTACTGTTCGACTCTTCGTAGAAATAATTTTCAAAAAGCACTTCTAACACATAAAAAAATAAAATAATATGAAAATCGATTTTAAATTATACTTATTCATCTAAAACCCAAAATTCCTGCAATCCTCATTTAATAAAAAAAATTCACCTAAGTAAATATCGTTTATCAATTTATCTTGATATTCCTTTAGGAAATTAATCATTACAGACTTTCACTCAATTTTGCTTGTTGCCTAATTTTTCTGATGAAATGCACTATTCAATACGAAAAATGAAATATACAAAAATTGGAGACATTTAATCAAATGAATTTTGAATTGGACTTCGAGTTTACACTTTTCCCAATCAGTTACTAGAGATTTTTCTATCATTAGAAAGAGTATATTGTTTTAGGTTTAAAAATTCATAAAAATTTTTATGTTTAAAAATTGATCCAAAAATCAAAGCGAATTAATTAAGAGGTTTAGAAACAGTTGAACGTATAGTATAGTATATTACACTACACTACACTTTCGGCCCGCGTAGTGTATACGATTTTTCTTCATAGCCGGTCGAAAGTACGTTATTAATTTTACTTTTTTTGACTTTAAATGTTGATAAGCATGTTATTGATGCCTGCCCCCGACATTTGCGGCACGAGCGAAGCGAGTGCTGCTGGTCGTGGGGGGCAGGCATCCAATACATTCGAAGAGTCAAGTTTAATAATATTTTTCTAAAATAAATTAATTCCACTTTGTTAAAGATGTCTGTATTTCACTAGTCTAAACATTATATTATATTTATTATAAAATTTACAAAATACAACATATTATAAGCTAAAAACTCTTATTGCTGGTTATTTTTATCGTTTTCATTCTCATGTGAATGATTACAATTGTTAATAATACTTCCATAAAAAACGCAGTTTTCATACTTAATATTAGAGCAGTTAAAAATAATATCTCCGCTAAATACACAGTTCTGATAATTTATAACTTGATTATTCAAATTTAAATTTGTAGATAAGCATTCTGATGATAGTTTACTGGTATGAGTACTAGTTTCATAATTTTTCCTTATTTTTAATGGTGGTCCATTTTCTTGTTTTTTAGCAAAGACTGAAATCGGTGGTTTTGCCATAAAATGAGTTGAAGTTGACTGTTTATTATATTCTGTTAGTACTTGCTTCTTTTGTTTGTGTTGTTATCGAGGTTATTGGAGGTTCCGGTGTTGTCGATTGATTTAATTTATCAATAGCTACTAGATCATCTTCACTTATTACAAAATCATCAGAAAAATCAGCGGAAAAATCAATGGAATTAACATCTTGTCCAGGAGATTCTAAATTTTTCTTTGTAGTTACTGTGCCACTAGAGTAAGTTTTACTAGTTGATGGTTGTGTATTCAGATGATCATTAGATACAGTAGCATTAGTAATACAATTATAAATTTTTTCTCTGTTTTTCAACGAATTGTCGACGTAACCTGTAAATAATTAAATCATTTATAGGTAAGATCTCAAAATAAAAATGTGTAGTATTTGAATATTTAACAGAGTATTAAATTTTTCTATATTTATACAATGAGTAAATGATAGGAAATATTTACAATCTAAATAAATAAATAAAAAAGTAACCTTGTGCTACTGTAAGTGACTTCCATCCACCTAGTTGTTTAAGCATGGTAGTGCTTGCTCCTGAGTTGGACAAAAGTGTTGCACCCGTTCTACGAAAGCAATGACCAGTATACTGTTTTGGATTTTCCAAGTTTAGATATACAGCTATAATTTGAGGTGTTTCCCCAATTTTATTCTTGCCAATAACTTGACGTTGACACTTCCCTTTATGATACTGGATAAAAAATCTATCAGTAAATCGGTCATCAGGTCTTAGTGATATGTACTGAGTAACTTTCTTGTAGAAAGGGTCACCGATAATAAATTTTTTGTAATTTTTGTAATTTTTATAGAAATAGATTTACATGTCACGATGAGTTGATTATTATTAATTAAAGTATGCATTAAAAGATAAAACGCTAAGCAATAAATAAAAATAAATATAAATACTAACCTTTGAAGCTAAGTGAACATAGTCTGGTGCATTATTAATAAATGTTATAATTTCATCCCATTTTAAAACCAAGGATTTTTTCGGCTTGTAACCTTTAGAGTTATTTTTGACTAAAGCTTTTAAGTTAAGAAAATTATTCATGTTAACATTGTCTCTTAAATTTAATGTTGTTTTTAAAATTGACCAAACACTCCATATAGTTGATGGTTTTAATTTTTTAGTTAGGTCCTTGAAGTACACAATTAAATTACTTTCTTCAGAGTTTGACAGTAAAGTTTTGTGTTCTAGCTTCCACTTTTTGTATGAATCGTAAACAAGATTGTAACGATCAACAGACTTCTTTGGCAACGTATCTGTATTTACTATCAATTGTGCTTCTGCATCGAAATTTCTCACAACATCTTCCTCGTCTAAGGAATCATCAGATGACAACGTATTATTCATTTTTGCTGGGTTTTTGAATTAATATTCAATTAATTGACGACAAAACAGCTACTTCTAAGGTTAGAGGTAACAACAGCAATGACAGAGGTTAACAATTAGTATAATACACATGAGAAATTCTTTCCTCCCGCCGTTATAGAGGGCACGCGTGTACTTTCCACAGGGAGTAAATGTTAATGAGAAATTCTTTCCTCCCGCCGTTATAGAGGGCGCGCGTGTACTTCCCACAGGGAGTAAATGTTGAACTTTCGTCTCTGATATTAGGGACGAAAGTACGTACTTTCGACCGAGGTATGAAGAAAAATTATTTTGCTTTACATTAAAAATATAGGTTAGGTTTACTTACTCGTTATAGGTTTATATTTACTATTTTTTCGATTGTACTTACCACAAGTCTATTAATTTTCGGAATGCCGGATATAAAACACGATAAAACACGATAGTAAAATTCTTCGACAGATGCCAAAAGATGCTGAAAACACTTTTACTGACTTTTACAAAAACCTACGATGGTCAGGCGTCATCAAGTTGATAGCGTGTATGAACAGTAGACTGTCGTGTAGAAGGAAAACGAACCTGACGAACGGATACAATATATATAACACGACGCGCCACTGATCTGCGCGTTTTATAAATATTCAAATTCGCTCATATACTAATTCTATGTGATTTTGATGTCGGAAATTTAATGTCGGAAACATAAATTAAATTTTCACCTGCATATCATTTTTAATATTATTCGATCATTCTTCATAAATATTACAAATTAAAAGTGCAAAGAAAAAATAAATTTCACTTGAAATTTATTTGCGATTAGAATTATTGAAATTTTTTAATGTAATCAATGTATGTAATTTAAAAACAAGTTGAAAAATAAAATAAAGACTCATAAAGCTCGCAGCATGTCCCATGTTCTGTGCTAGCGAAATTCGACTCATACCGCTCGCAGCTAAGTGACCATCATATATTGCTGGCGAGAAGCACGCGTTCTCGCACGCATTGCATGAGAATCACGAAATGCGGGTTACGTGCGTCGCACGCATTGTTATCTGGGTATATGCCTTATCGAGGATTCAAAAAAGGACAGAAACGGCATTCCTAGGTATTGAAATTTCTAATACCTTTGAATGCAAGCTACTAAATGAACGTTGTAATATTTCGATTTGTTGGGAGTTGTGGCTGAATAACTTCGCACTTCACTAAAAAATACTTTTTCGGTCGCGCCGCGAATTTGCCCGTAATGGTGCTTGCACACCTCTACCTTCCCTCCTGGGACAGGCAGAAAAGTTGTAAGAGTAAAAGAGATAGAGAGCGCAAAATTGGACAAAGAATATACTCTATCTCTTTTACTCCTACAACTTTTCTGCCTGTCCCAGGCAGGCAGGCAGAGGTGTGAAAGCACCATAACTGAAAAACATTTGACCAACAAATATAACAATATAACCTCGATCATACGAACACACGCTCATACACGATTCGCGGGACGCGAGAGGAAGAAGCGGAAAGAGGCTCCCACCGGCCGCCACGGATCACGCGCAGTAACAAACGATATTTCAAAGAATGACGTCAGCTTGGAAAATGGCCGCACACTGAAGGCCAAACAAAGCCATGGAACAAATGGACCATAATTGTGTTTGAACATTTAAAAAATCTTACAAGTCTGATGTGCACTGAGAGACCTTTTTTTAGAATAAATGAAAAAAATGAATTAGAATTTGGTATAAAATCGTACCAAAATAGGGAAAACCGAGGTTTTATTACACTTATTCGTATTACAGTACCGAAGTTTAATATTATCATACGAGTATTTAAAACACGAAGACGACAAAGTAGTATTCTAAATACGCAATATTATGAATCTCCATTTCAAGAATTAACACTATGAAAAAGTGATATTCTTTTTACTGAGTTATCGAAAAATAATTTGAATAAGAAAAATAGTGAATATCATAGTCTCGAAAACGTATTTTAGAAATTGATATTGTCTATATGAAGTTAACAGAAACCTAAGACGCATAGCAAACTATGAAATCCTTATTGTTGATTTTTCATATAGTTTCGTGTGAGAATGCTACTCGAGTGTTTCTGCCGTTTTCCGATCGAGCCCGATTGAGCAGAGCCGTATATGGAACGCATGGAACACCGGCCGCGGTCGGTCCAAATCCAATTCGTTTCAATTAGATTAATGCATGTAAATATTGTAAAATCCCATTATTATTATTTTTAAGAAATTACTTGAAACAAAAAATTCGCTGAACGAGAAAATTAATTATACCTTTATTTTATTTCTATTCTCTACTCCAATCCCTGTCCAGATTTTTCAAAACCAAAAGCGTTTTCTGATACCAAAAATGGTAAAAAGAGCATTTAATGCGTTAATTTTCAAAATCACAAACTTCTTTTTTAAATAGTCAACAATGTTTTATTACTACAATTTTTTAACTGTCAGAAATTTTTTTTTTTTTTAATTAATATATAATATTGTACACATTATTCATATCTGACTCCTTAGTTCTGTCAAAAGATGCTTGGTTGTAGTGAAAAAGGCGCTTTTATCATATGTATACCGAAAGGTTATGTTTCACAACATTTTAAATAAAAGTTAGCTATTTATATTTTCAATTCATTCATTTACTGTGGGATTCAAAACATGAGGAATTTTTTCTCGAAATTTATACACTAAGATAATAAGATTTAATTAAATGAGTACAATTTATAAAATATGACATCTAAATACACTCAGGTTTATTATAATGAGTTACTGAGATTTCAGATTGGATAATGTTATTCATACAAGCATATTATCAGTTCCTTTAAAAAAAATGTATTTTATAAAAAATCAATTCAATCATTGAAAGTGATAAAATGTTTAACCTATCTGTTAACCAAATTTTTGAAGCAACAAATCACTCGTGAAACAGGGCCCAGATATTTTTCATACTGCCCTGAATTGTCAAGCGACGCAGCTTTGCCGAGATTTTTGCCAAATATTCCATAATATAAGTTAGCCGTGGGGTTTAGTTGTTAGGGATAAAATGCGTTAGTGCTTTGGGTAAGTTAGGTTCGAATCTCGCCGCAGCGGTTCCGATTTTTCATAGCGATTAAGCGTGCGATTATGTATGTAGTGAATAAATTAAGTTTATAATCATACAAATTATAATTGTAAGCGTGTTTCCGTATATAATTGTATTTAATTTGTGTATTTAGTTCCTCCTTCTGAAGGTTGAATCTTTTGGTGGAGTGAGTTATTTTTCATATAGTCGTTTGAGATTCTCATATGCTTTGTATGGCAACTTCAAAAGATGTTTTCACTCTTTCGAATAAATTGTATTACTATCGTTTTACTTTCGCTTGTCAACTTTGATATAGTGAAAAAAAAACGGTTGAAAAATTGTGGAAATGGCAGCGAGTTGAAGTCAACACACGCTGCCGCTGGAGCGCTCTGATTATCGGCCTTTGTTACTTCATGCGGTGTTTCGCGAATTGCGATCAACAGGGCATAGTTAACAAAGGCAGAGCGCTCCAGCGGCAGCGTGTGTTGACTTCAACTCGCTGCCATTTCCACAATTTTCAACCGTTTTTTTTTTCAAATTTTCAGGAAAATTTTCCCAAAGTCTAGTCAAAAACTTTCTCGCGATAAGTTATTTCAGCTAGCATTTTTTCGATGACCTGCCCGCTGGTTGAAGTTGGCAAAATGCGGTTTTCGATCGGAATTAATTTGTTATTAAACAAAAACAAACATATCACATTTTTAAACAAAGTGCGTTGCTTACAGTCATCGGGTATGTATTGAGAATACGCCATAAAATTTTTAAGCATTTTTATCAACAAACGGCCGAATACTCGCGAGTTGTGTTTTATAAAACGTCGATTTTCGATCGAAAAATTTTGTAAGTTTTTGTTACTTATCTTGAGTAATAATTGTCGAATGAAAAAGTTTGATAAGAAAAATTTGTCGTTCGCGTCAATGTGAATACGAAGGTATATTTTGTTTTGCGTTTCGGCCACTTTTTTTTCATTGATGGATTTTGCCGAGTGGTCAATACTTCTACGCGGTTGTTGCATCCGTCACCTCAATTTATGCTATTCTTGCACGTTAGAGTGACAGAATGCGAGGTTTTCCAACAGAGGTGTGAATGAGCCTTCATTCAAGAAAAAGATTTATTTAAAAAAAAATTAGCACAGTATAAAAGAAGTTTTTTTGCGGAAAGGCCGATGAAAATAAGAAAATTTCATTTTTGTTTTTTCAATCGAGGATAATAATTTTAAGAAAAAGGCTCCGTGAAAATTTCCTGAAACTTGCAATTTAAGGTTTGGAATATTTCATTCGATTCTGAGTAGTGTTGTTCTATGCGACCTACAGCTGCGCAGTAGTTTTTTTGGCCCTCCTAGTATACCACCAGACACGCTTATCAAAATTATTACCCGTTTTTATAAAAAAAACTTCAGTTCGCAGCCGTAGACGCCATAGAATACTACTGTCCATCGAATTAAATCAAATAAATCTTCCAAACTGTCCCGAGACTTGGCATGCACTAACCTCTCAATGCAATATTCCCAACCTTACATTGCAAGTTTGACGGAATCTTCACGGAGTTTCTTGTGCTATCAGGGATAAGATTTGTAATATTTCTCTAGAGTTCGTACAAAACCCGTTTCAAACGCACGATGCCAGAATAATTGTGTTCGGAATATACATATACAATCAGTTAGAATTACTGTTTGGAATTCCATATAGAATACATTTGTGTAAATTTGTATAGAGGTCGGGACATGGCAAGATGTCTTAAAAATCCTGTAAGAAATCTCCATATAGAAACTAGTAGAATTTCTGTTTGGAATTCCATATAGATTACATATTGGTAACATGCATATAGATCCGCATAGAGGTCGGGACATGGCAAGATGTCTTAAAAATCCTGTAAGAAATCTCCATATAGAAACTAGTAGAATTTCTGTTTGGAATTCCATACAGATTACATATTGGTAACATACATATAGATGCATATAGAGGTCGGGACATAGCGAGCTGTCTAAAAATCCTGTAAGAAATTTCTATACAGAAACTAGTAGAATTTCTGTTCGGAATTCCATATAGATTACGTATAGGTAAAATCCATATAGATCCGCATAGAGGTCGGGACATAGCGCAATG
>CAKNYM010054223.1:46660-61114 GCA_932195095.1 Andricus curvator | reverse complement strand
GGTCAAATTTTACACAAATCTAATACCTTCTCTAGATGAGAATGTAATAAATATTCATTCGAAATTTGTGTTTTGTATTCAAAACCATTTATTCTTTCAAATTATAATTTGTGTGATTTTTTTCTCTCCTGACTGAGATATCTGAAAAAGCCCTGTTTTTCTCTACTAATTCAATTGAAACATCGAAAAATAATGTGACGATTTTCTTTAAAACTTTTAAAATAAAAACGTTTTTAAACTTATCTCAAAGTCATTCGATATTTTTTACTTGAAGCATTTTGTAAAAATATGAAATGCCAATATGTTTTCATAATCGAAACTCATACGCGCGCGTCGCGCGCTTTTACCACTTGTCCAATCATTAAAAACCGCAAGGCGCCATTTTCGATTATTTCTCGAACCATCTCGAAATTACTCGAAACAATTTGGAAACTATTGTTGCCGGGAAACCCGTGTTCGTGATTGGATGAAGCTTTAATTTTTTTTTGCCATTTAAAACAAGAGTCTGGCAACTTCAGTTTTATGAGAAATGTAAGGTTATCTAAATAACATATATTCGATAATAATAATCAATGTATTTTTCAAGATTTCAAAAATGAAGAAGCTTTTTAAAAATTTTAAAAGGTTTCAAGATAATAAAAAAATTTCATAAAATTGCTGGGTAAAAATGTAAACTGAATTTTTATTTTGAAAATAAATTTTAAGAGAAAATTGACAAAGATTTTTGATTATTTTATAAAATTTCGAAAAAGAATGGGAAAGATTTTCAAGAAAAATCTTTCAATTAGCAAGATTATAAAGATTTATAAAAAATGCCAATAAGTTGAAGACATTTCGAAATTTTGAAAAGGTTCAAAATTAATTTAAAAGTTGATAATATTTCAAAAGTTCTGAAAATTGTACATTTTTGATTATTTGGGAAAAAGAATTTGAAGCTTCTCAAGAATTTTGATAGGATTCACGATAATAAAGAATTTTTCTTACAATTCATGGAAAAATTTGAACTGAATTTTCATTTTGAAAAATTAATTTTAAGAGAATATTTAAAAAATTATCAAAAGATTACAAAAGATTTTTAAAATCCGCATAACAGATTCTGGAAGATTTTAAGGCAATTTTTGTAATTTTTCAGAATTTGAAGAAAATTTTTAGAAAAATTTAAATAATTCTAAAATATATTTAGAAGGTATAAAAGTTTTTAAAATGGTTAGAAAATTATTTTAAGTTTGAAAATATTTACAGAAATTTAAAACAAAATGTAAATTTTTGAAGATTTCGAAACATACTTCAAAGCTTTTCAAGAAGCTGGAGAAGTTTCAAGAATATAAAAAAATTTCTTGAGATTCCTGGGAACATTTTTAATTACTTTTTATTTTGAAAAATTAATTTAAAAAAAAAAAACTTGAAAAAGTTTCAAAATATTTCAAAATATTTCTACAAATTTCGAAAATATCTGAAAGATATGAGGGCAATTTTTTTAATTTTGATCGATGTTTCAAAATTTTAGGAATGGTTCGAGTCAGTTTAAGAGAAACTCCAAACTTCTAAAAGTCCGAAATATCTTGCGAACTGACTCGAATTCATCCTCAAATTGTTCAAAATCCTGAAAAATAAAAAATTATACTTTTTCGACATATCTGAAAGCTTTCAAACTGATTTTTTAATTTTCTCAATAATCTTAGGAAAATTATATATTTATTTAACTTTAAAAACAAATAAACTTAAGAAAGAAATGTTTTTTTCGAGATTTTTATTTTGTATTTCTAATTATTTATTCCCAAAAAATAATAATTTGGGTGAATTTTTTTTCAGTCATGACTGAAAAATCTTTTAATTAATTAATTAATCTATTCCATTAAAAATGCATATTTTCGTTAAAAATTTGTATTTTTTGGGATGAATTCAACTACATTTTATTTAAAATTAAAATCTTTTTTGGTGAAATATCATTCATGTTATCCAAATACTATACTCAATAATTCAATAATAATAATTATTATTAACAAAATTTGTTTGTGTTTAATAGACTATACAACGGATTCACTGAATGTCTTTATTTTCACACCAAATAGACATTTTACAAAAGATTAAATGAACAAGCCATCTTTCTTTTTCGTTTTCACAGAGAACTGACTACATTTTTACATTTCTTTATAGCGCCCTCTATCGTTCGTTTTCTTAAGCTTAGAATTTGAATATTAAGAATTACAATTAAGTTTCAACATACTGCCCGCCTTGAAAGCAGCGGCTTTCAATGAAAAATAACACGTAGAGCTTATGTAATTAACAGGATATAATTACGTCTCAATTGGTAGTACACAAATTTTAGGTAATGATCTTTCGACGAGTCCCGAAGCAGTTCGCACGCTCACTTTCCTAATAAGCCCATCATCGCCCGGATATAATTTTTCGATCCTTCCTAACTTCCACGATAATGGTGATGTATTTATTTCTTTCAATATCACCATTGCGCCTAATTTTAACATCTCATTTTTATTAATCTGACTCCACTTTCCACGCTGCTGCAACTGAGTTACATATTCCGTTGACCATTTCTTCCAAAAATTTTGATACATATGCATAAGTAATTCATAACGCGACAGCCGATTTAATTTAATATCAGGCACGTCTTCCCCAGGAAGAGCATGCAAAGAAGCTCCCAGTAAGAAGTGATCCGGCGTCAGTGCGGTGAAATCGTTCGGATCTGACGTCAACTGACAAAGAGGTCGCGAATTCATACATGCTTCCACTTGACAAAAAATCGTTTGAAATTCCTCGAAACTAAGCAAGGTGTCCCCTATCGTCTTTTTGAAATGCGTTTTTGCAGACTTGACTGCCGCTTCCCATAGTCCACCTACATGTGGAGAATAAGGAGTAATGAACTCCCATTCAATTGATTGATTCGCTGCAAAGTTTACAATTTCGGATTGATTTTTCTTTTTGCCCAGGAATTCCCTTAACTCCTGTAGCTTATTTTTTGCACCCACAAAATTCGTTCCGTTATCGGACATTACCTTTGTAGGTTTTCCACGACGAGCGATAAATCTTTTGAACGAATTCAGAAACGCATTTGTTGTCAGGTCAGACGAGACTTCTAAATGAACCGCCTTAACCGCCATACAAATAAATATACACAAGTATGCCTTCGCAGATTTATTTCTAGAAACTTTAATGGTAAATGGTCCTGCATAATCCACTCCAGTAACGCTGAATGCTCGACTAGGAGTCACCCTCACCGACGGCAGATTACCCATTAATTGTGTTAAAGTTTTAGGTCTTACACGAAAACAAGTTACACATTTTGAAAGGACCCGACGAATCGCGTTTTTTGCGGACAATATCCAATAAGTTTCCCTTAAAGTAGCTAAGAGCGTCTGAGTTCCTACATGCAACTGTCTATGATGAGCGTCTCGTATAATTAATTCCGTGAGTTTGTGTTTAGATGGAAGAACAATAGGAAATTTGCTGGAGTAATTGATAGGTGCATTTTTTAAACGACCGCCAACTCGAACTAATCCCTTCTCGTCGAGAAATGGATGCAATGATAAAAGTCGACTTTTCGAACTCAACTCTAGTTTTGAATTCAATCTTTGGATTTCCTTTGAGAACTGTTCCATTTGAACTGACTTGACAAGACTATATAATGCGTGACTCAGTTCCACTGCTGATATTTCTTCCATCAAACGAGGTTTGTTTTCTATTTTGGCTCGCAGATTTTTTATAAAACGCCAAACATATGCTGTAACTCTTTTAAGTTTATTCAAAGTCGAATAACGTGCAAACATATCATTGTCAATTACTTCTGCTGCTAGGTTGATCAGCTTAGTTTTTCTTTTTTCTGGAACGTCGATGCTATTTTGCGAAGTTCTTCTAGGCCAATCCTTTTCTTCTAGCTGTAACCATGCAGGTCCTTGCCACCATAATTTATGTTCCTTCAATTGACGAGGATATAATCCTCTTGACACGATGTCAGCAGGATTATTTTCTGACTTAACATAATTCCAACTATCTTTGTTCGTGAGTCCTTGTATCTCTGTTACCCTGTTGCTAACGTAAGTTTTCCACTGTGAAGGCTCTTCTTTAATCCAAGATAACGCAATGATGGAATCTGACCAAAAATAATCCGCATCAATTTTAATTGTGAGCGAGTCCTTGACCTTTTTGTGCAACCTGGCGAGTAAAACTGTTCCTTGCAATTCGAGTCTAGGCAACGAAGTAAATTTAATGGGAGCTACTCGCGATTTCGCGCAAATAAGCCTTATCATCGGTCTTCCTGAATTATCAATTGATTTGCCGTACAAACAGGCTCCGTATGCTTCTTCCGATGCGTCACAAAACCCATGAACTTCAATGCGAACAGGATGAAGACATACTATTCGCCTTGGAATTTGAATTTCGTTGATGTCAACTAGTTGCCCTTTATAGTCCTTCCAACTGCGTTGAATATCATCCGGAAGAGGTGCATCCCACTCCAATTTCATTTTCCACAAACTTTGAAGGATTATTTTAAGCTTGATGATGACAGGTCCGATAAGTCCCAAAGGGTCGAATATTTGAGATATAATTGAAAGGATTTTTCGTTTCGATGTTTCTCTTGATTCCGACAAATTTCCAATGTTATAATGAAACTGATCCGAATCAGCCATCCACAAAAGTCCTAATATCTTCGTCCCTTCTCCAATCTCTCTTGCATGCATTTCTATTCCTTGCTCTTCTAATACCTCCCTTGAATTCGAATTCCATTTTCGTATATTAAAGCATCCCGATCTTAGAATCGTTGTGATGCCCTTTTTTAGATCTATCGCTTCTTGAACTGTCGATGCTCCAGTAAGCAAATCATCGACATAAAAATCATGTTTTATAACTTCACTTGTTTGAGGATATTTATCTTCGTTCTCCAAAGCCAACTGATGAAGACAGCGTGTTGCCAAGAAGGATGCCGTTGCTGTTCCAAACGTTAAAGTATTAAGTTCATACTCTTTCACTGGCTCATCTTTGTTTGATCTCCATAAAATTGTTTGAAGCGATCTTTGATGTTGTGATATTTTTACTTGGCGGTACATTTTTTCTATGTCACCTGTTATTACCAATGGATACTGTCTAAATCGAATTGTAATGTCAACTAAGTCCTTTTGAATCACGGGTCCTATCATTAACAAATCGTTTAGCGATTTTCCCGATGATGTCTTGCACGACGCGTCAAGGACCACTCTTACCTTCGTAGTTGTTCTGGACTCTTTCACGACCGCATGATGAGGTAAGTAGTTCCTTTTTGAAGCATCATTGCTTATTGTAACTTCTGACATGTGCTGTAATTCTTCATACTCCATTTGGAATTTGACATATTCTTCTCTTAAATACGAATCCTTTTCAAATTTTCTTTTCATGGAATAGAGCCGTTTTAAAGCAGTCAATCTTGATTCTCCAAGAACCGATGCTTTCTCACGAAGAGGTAGCTCTACTTCAAATCTCCCATCAGGATCCCTTTTGTGATTTTGTCGAAAGCTTTCTTCACAGGCAAGTTCTTCTTTAGATAATGCACGATGCTCCTGATATTCTTCTAATTTCCAGAACCTCTCTAATTGCTCTTGAAGGCTGATGTCTCGTAATAGTCCACAAAATGCTGCTGAATTTTGTTGCTGCTTGATGTGTAATGGCAACGTGCCACCTATTATCCAACCCAACTTCGTTTCACGCATCACTGGTTGATTAATGCCTGCGCTCATCTGTTTAGGACCAATGAGATGCCAAAATATGCCTGCACCTAATAAGACATCTATTTTTCTCGAATTTGCAAAGTCAGGATCTGCTAGCTTTATGTTGTTTGGAACCTTTATAGAATCAGGATTAAAAATTGATAAGGGAACATCTAGAGTGATATCGTCTAGGATGGAAAAGTGAAGTTTGGTTGAAAAAGAATTAACCTTTGACTGTATTGTTGCAATTGTCCACTCTGGAATTGAAACTAAGGTTTTCCCTATACCACCTATTGACTGTTCCGATTGAGTAGTAGGTAATTTGAGTTTTCTGCTAAACTCACGACTAATCATATTTGGCTGTGACCCATTGTCTAAAAGCGCTCTAGCTTCTTGTAACTTGCCGCTTTTATCTTGAACATATATCAACGCTGTTGATAATAAGTTTTTCGAAGCGCAATTTGTGACGCATGCATTTAAAGCCTGATTTGACGGTTGGCATTGATTTAAATCGCCGGTTGAAGTTACGAGCGCTGCACCTTGAGATTCTGATTTTTGGCGTAAATCGTTTCGATGTAACAATGAGTTATGTTTTCCATTGCACTCTTAACAATGGCGCGATTTGCAAAATCTTACTGAATGTCCTATACCTAGACAATTTAAACACCTTTTGTGTTTTTTAACTTCCTCATACCTTGCTGTTGTTGGTAAATTAATAAAGACTTGACATTGATAAAGTTTGTGTTCTTCGTTACACAGAGGACATTTTGTGGATTTCTTTTCTGACGCTACATGAGATAAACTGCGATCCGACTTTTTATTTAAAGCTTCAGATTTTGTTTGTTTGTTAGTTTGCACCGCTTCTAATATTTGACATCTATCCGTTAAGAAAGTGGTGAGCTCATTTACACCGTCTAAGTTTTCGTATATGACTCTTGATTCCCACTCGCGTTTTGTGGTTGAATCCAGTTTTGAGGAAATGAGATGCAAAATCAACGTATCCCACTTGTCCACTGGTTCGCCTAAAGCTTTTAACGCTCGTAAATGTTTAGAAAGATTATCTATTAAAATTCGAAGCGAGCTAGCCGATTCCTTTTGTATTGGTTCGATATTGAAAATTGCTTGAACATGTTGACGTATTGTTAACCTCTTATTTTCGAACCTTTCTTTTAGCAGATCTAACGCAATTGTGTAATTATCGTTTGTTATTTCTAGCGATTTTATTACTTCTTTGGCAGTATTTGATAGAGCTGAATTTAAATAATAGCATTTTTCTACGTTTGAAAGATTCTTATTTTCATGAATTAAAGCTTTGCAAGTGTCATAAAACTGTTGCCAATTTTGATAACTGCCATCGAAAGTTTCTATACTTAAAGGCGGCAATTTAACGGAACGCTTAGAATTGTGATCATTGCCTGAGTTATTTGAATTCGCTGTATTATTATTATTAGTGGGATTGTTTATCCGCTGTTGATTAGTGTCTGTTATTCCCAAAATACTATTTGCGTTTGCTACGGCACTGAAATACGAGTCCTCGAACTGCTGACGATCCGCTTCTTGCTCTATTAAGAAATCATTTGTATCATCTAATGATTCAATTTTTGACTGAATGTCTTGATAAGTATCAAAAGCTTCGTCAATTTTTTGGAGTCGGGCTGGAATCTGACCAGCAGTTTGAGGATTGGTACTAACATTATCTAAAAATGTTTTGAATCTTGTTAGTCTAGCCTTTTCTATTTTTCTTTTTTGTTTGAGATCTTCTAGATCCATTGTAAAAATAAGCGCCCTAAACTTTTACAATCAAACTACGATTCACCTTTGAATACAATGAAGTGTATACGCTAATAATATTCTACGTGTAATTAAAGTACTCACAACTGTTTTATTTTACAAATGTTGAGGTTTAACAACTTCTTTTCTTGCGCTCATACGATGCTTGTAGATTCTCGATGTGACGTGCTTTGAGGTTATGCTGACCTCGCTACAATGGACTTTTATCTGGAAGGGTTCTGCCTTCTAGGTTATGATGCTTTACTGCGATGTAATGACTGGCTACGATGAGACTGCGAGCTGGAACCCACTGGAACTGAGATTGTAGATTCGCTTTCCTGTCTGCTTTACCTTTTTGATTTCGAGATTTTGCTATCTTATGCTCCACCAAGGCTCAATTTATTGCCTCGTGTGGTTATGATAATGGAGACCACGTGCCAAATTTTAGATCTTTGCTGGAATTTGAGCTTCCTCGGATCTTTTGAGTTCACTTTCCGAATTTTGACACTTTAAAATTCGATTCTCTATGTGTTCATGAAGTTTAGAAACTGTGTCTTTCTTGAACTATATGTTTTCACGATGAGTTTTCTGATCCATTGTTTGATGCGTATGCCACGAGCGTTCGTTTTATATGTGGTGCATACGTCGTATCTACTGTCTATTCGTGTGAATTTATCACTCTCGAAGGACCAAAATTTGTTTGTGTTTAGTAGACTATACAACGGATTCACTGAATGTCTTTATTTTCACACCAAATAGACATTTTACAAAAGATTAAATGAACAAGCCATCTTTCTTTTTCGTTTTCACAGAGAACTGACTACATTTTTACATTTCTTTATAGCGCCCTCTATCGTTCGTTTTCTTAAGCTTAGAATTTGAATATTAGGAATTACAATTAAATTTCAACAATAATTATTATTAATGGAACAAAGGTCCCTAACACTTTGAAACACAAAAGTTAATATTTTCCGTTCGAGAAATATAAGGTAGAAAAGAATCTGTTAAATTCTTAAGTTTTCCTAATTTTTTAGTTACAAATATTTTAAACACATCACAATTTCCAAGAGTTCAGATCAATTTGTTGAATTTATTTTAAATTTTGTATTCAAGTTTTGGATCTCAAAAGATTTCTATTTTTGATCCACAAAATTAAACATCTCTTTCGAAATTTCTAAAAACCGCATGGCGTCATTTTCGATTATTTCTCGAACCATCTCGAAATTACTTGAAACAATTTGAAACTATTGTTGTCCAAATATGTCCATAAAACTTGGTGAATGGAATCTTATAGATAATTCGAATCAAATTCAAATAGTATTTAATTCTACTTTGACAAATAGTTCATCTGGAAATACCTTGAAAATGTATTTTTTATGTTTTTCAAATGTTGAAAAAGTGCTAACAGTACGGCTAATTTCAACAAATTTATGTGAATGAAAATATTTTTTTTCTAAAGAAAGGATAAATAGTGCGTGCATAGCGCGCACAATGTTCTAGTTTTATAAAATGTCAAACTGAGATAAAAGATAAGCTGTCACACTGCCATGATTAAAAATTTGCGGGACTAAAAACAACAGAAAAGATAGTGGAAACAGAGGATCTTCAATGTGGACAATGTGAGTGAATAATTGGATGAATTAATTCGAAGATTCTTGTTACTAACTTTAATTTTGCACCATTAGGAATGGAACAATTTTAAATATGGAAACTTGAAAATTTAATGCAACAACTTCATATTGCTTCAAATCGGGACAAATTGAATGAATGGATGAATGAATGAATTCCTGGATTATTATTATTATTGAGTTTAAATTTAGGCCATCCGGTAAGAAGGTGTGTATTGCAATAGATTAAATTGATTTCAAATATGGCAAAAAACGACATTGATTTGATTTCAAAGTGTTGTGAAATCACCTGAAGGGGGAATTATTCAAAATTGCCTTGAGGGGACTCCGAGCCAAAATGAATTCTTCTGGATTAAAATATTGACAATTATACTTAATGGAAGGAATTACCTTGTCTTCAAAATTCGTCATTATCGTACGCATTTAACACGATTGACTTGGCTTCAGTTTGTACCTTCTTGAATAAAATTGAAACGTATTTATTCATTGCCAGGAATCATCATGGAATTGAACAGGATTGAAGTGAGATGCAAATATTTGATGTCCATGTAGTAGGAGTAGTGCTTTATTTCTTTGTGAATCATCTGATTCATACAAATAGGTGATAGTTCAATTCTGAAACTAACTGTTATTTTGATAAATGAAAACAAAAAACTAAAATTAGAGGTTGGTGGTAAACAATAATTCAGAGTAGATAAACCGTACTTACAATGAAAGCAAATCAAGAAACATTCAATTATATAATGAATTATAATGCTCATTCGTGAAACTTACCAACAAACATGATACTTTTTTTGATAGAATTTTTTTGAACGTTATCTAGAATATGCAGCCAAGCATTCCTTTTGACTGTTTTAAGCTTGAAATAGCTTCATCAAGAGTTATATGTGAATCAATATAAGGATTTCGAAAATTATTCTGAACTGGGTTAAGAGATTTCAAGTACTGTTCCTATATGTTTAAATCTATATCATCTTTATACGAAGGTTTGAAATTATAGCTATTCACTATCTTCCAGAATTGTTTAGAGTCGATTACATTCGCGAGAGAATCTAATAAGGAATTTTTATAACCTTCTTTCTTGGAATCTAATAATTTTGTGTGTATCTTTGTACAATTCGTATAAATCGACACAACATCAGGATTGAATTTTTGATGCTCGCATTTTTTTTTTTTTTGCTTTCTGAATTGTGCATCAAACCATGGCTTCGAACGATTCATTTTTTAGTCGGTTCTACAGTCATGTTAAGTTGTGTCACTGTCTCTTCAATTGCTATTATTAAATTGTTTGAAGGGTCATCTATCGAAAACATTGCAGATGCTTGAATGGTTCGCATAATTTAAAGTCGAGTGATCTGATAACAAAAACGCTATAGGAAAATGGTCCGATCGAGTTGGAACCCCCAGCACTTGGAAATCCTCTACTGACTAAACTCCCACACTATTAGATCAGGCAAAGTGATTCATTTGGATTCAAAACGTTGTGAATCTTCCCATATTTAAAATCATTTAAATCTATTTTAATGCATTCATTATTACTGGGCATTATGATTTTTTACAGTTTAAAGTATAAATCTTGAAACGTTAATTCAACAACTTCATGCTGCTTCAATTGGGAAAACTATTTTATAAGATTTAAAATTGACATATACTAATAAGCTGTCATATTGACATGACTGAAAAATTCGCGGGATGAAAAATACCAGACAAGATAGTGGAAACAGAGGATCTTCAATGTGGACAATTTTAATTTTGAACCATTGGGAATTAAAAAATTCTAAATATAAAAAATTAGAATTTTCATTCAACAACTTCATGTTGCCTAAAATCGGAAGAAAATTGTATAGGATGTCAAACTGATGTATACTAATAAGCTGTCATATTGACATGATAGGAAAAGTCGCGGGAAAACAAACACCGGAAAAGTGGGCGAAAACATAGGAGCTACAATGTGGGCAAATTGAATGAATGAATGGATGAATATTGAATACGAAGATTATATTATTATTGATTTCAAATTCAAACCATTACGACTTTTCACCATTTTAAGTATAAATCGTAAGGATATAATTCAACAACTTCATGTTGCTTCAAATAGAAAAACAATTGTACAAGATGTTAGATTGACCTATACTAATAATGCGTCATATTGAAATGATAAAAAAATTCGCGGGACAAAAACACCAGGAAGGATACTGGAATCAGAATCTTCAATGTGGACAATGTGAATGAATAAATGAATGCATGAATTCAAAGGTTATTGTTACTAGTTTCAATTTTGAATCATTAGGAATTGAACAATTTTAAATATAAAAACTTGAAAATTTAATTCAACAACTTCATATTGGTTCAAGTCGGAAAAAATTTGTGTAAGATGACAAACTGGCGTATACCAATATACTGTCGTTTTGACATAATGACATGAAAGAAAAAGTCGCGACATAAAAAACACCAGAAAAGATAGTGGAAACAGAGGATCTTCAATATGGACAGTGCAAGTGAATAATTGGAAGAATGAATTCAAAGATTATTGTCATTAATTTTAATTCTGCACTATTAGGAATTGAAAAATTTTAAATATGAACACTTGAAAATTTATTTCAACATCTTCATATTGCTTCAAATCGGGACAAATTGAATGAATGAATGGATGAATGAATTCAAGGACTATTATTAATATTGAGTTCAAATTTAGACCAACCGGTAAAAGAAGGTGTCTATTGGAATGGATTAAAATGATTTCAAATATGGCAAAAAACGACATTGGTTTGATTTTAAAGTGTTGTGAATTCACCTGTAGGAGGAATTGTTCAAAATTGCCTTGAGTGCACTTCAAGTCAAAATGAATTCTTCTGGATTAAAATGTTGACATAAAATTGACTTCAAAATTCGTCATTATCTTACGCAATTTAACATGATTAACTTGCCTTCAGGTTGTACCCTCTTATATACAATTAAAACGTATTTATACATTGACCGAAATCATCATGGAACGTTGTGTATCCACCCAAATGTGAAATAATTTTAATGCATTCATTATTACCGGGCATTACGACTTTTCATAATTTAAAGTATAAATCTTGAAATTCAACAACTGAATGTTGCTTCGATTGGGAAAACTATTTTATAAGATTTAAAATTGACATATACTAATAAGCTGTCATATTGACATGATTGAAAAAGTCGCGGGACTAAAAGCACTAAACAAGATAGTGGAAACCGGATCTTTAATGTGGACAATGTCAATAAATAAAAGCATGAATGTATTTGAAGATTATGATTAATTTTTATTTTGAACCATTAGCACAACAACAAACACCCGAAAAGTAGACTACAACTTAGGAGCTTCAATGTAGACAAATTGAATGAATACATGTATGAATGATTGAATTCGAGGATTATTATTATTGAGTTCAAATTTAAACTATTACGACTTTTCACAGTTTTAAGTATAAATCTTGAAGATTTATTCCAACAACTTCATGTTGCTTCAAATAGGAAAACAATTGGATAAGATGTCAGATTGACCTATGCTAATAATAATCTGTCATATTGACATGATAAAAAAAGTTGCGGAACAACAAACACCAGAAAAGATAGTGAAAACAGGGTAGTTTTGATGTGAACAATGTGAATAAATAAATGTATTTGAAGATTATTATTAATTTTTGTTCTGAACCATTAGCACAACAATAAACACCCGAAAAGTGGGCTAAAACTTAGGATCTACAATGTGGACAAATTGAATGAATAAATTGATGAATGATTGAATTCAAGGAACATTATTATTGATTTCAAATTTAAACCATCCCACATAGCACACTTCCCGAAAAAACCTGGTCTTTTATTAGGACTTGGTCCAAGTGGCCGGGAGAAAAAACCAGGTCTGCCCTAGGTTTAGACCTATACTTAAACCTAGGTTAAAACATAGGTTCATGTCCGTCACAATTTTTTGGTTTTTAAACAAAGTAAATTAATGCGACGAATTCTTGACAGAGAATTCTACTTTTTAAATGAAAATATCTCTAATTCCTACATATAATCGAATCAGAAATCGATTTTTTATTAAAAATTTTAATTTGTGTAAAAAAGTGGCAGACCTGGTAGCTACTACTTTTTAAATTTTGTTATTTTTTTGGGGGGGATTTTGAAACATTTGTGAAAAATGATTAAGTTTTCTTAATACATTCTCAAGTGCATGCCGTTAGGCAGAAAATGTATTTATTTTAAGTTCGAAAACGTCAATTGACATCTCGAACATGAAAAAGGTACGGCGATTGGCAAGCCGCGGCCGCCTCGCAAATTAATTTGAGGTTTGGAGTTGAAGCATTCTTATATCCTTGGCGATTAATCTATGTTGCGAGAAAGGGTAGCACTAGCGCTGCACACCGACCAAATGCGGAACTAATGCTCGCAATGGGCCTGCGCGGCTGAAGGGGCATTAGTAGAGGGAAATTTAAATTAGTATCCCACGCAGTATAAAGATGATATCATTTAAAGCTTCCAAATCTAATTGATGTTAAAAAGTGGGAAATTAGCACCACATACCTTTGTTCAAAAATACACTATCGTGCAAAAGTTTACGGCCACCTCTTTTTTGATGTCTGATAAAGTTCTCTTAATTTTAATTATGTCAGAGCTAAAATTTGTTCTCCCTAAAGAGTTGAATGCTCTAAAAATTCTGTATAAAATGAGCCCAGGATGAAGCCAATTTATCTATCTTCTAAATAGATATTGCAAAAATAGTGTAAATTTCAATGTTTTCTTAAATTTTCAAAAGCTTCCGTAATAATCAATATTTGTTAATGTTCTTGTTTGTGCTCATTTTAAACCTATGTTGCTAGTTTGTAAATATATTAAACATATAACCATAAAATTTCTATAAAAATTCCCCAAAATATATATGTATTCAATTTTTATTTTTATTTGCCTACAGATAAGATGTTTTAAAATTTTTCCAAATTCATCCTGGGCTCATTTTATAAAGAATTTTGAGAGGATTCAACCCTTTAGAGAGAACAAATTTTAGCTCTGACATAATTAAAATTAAGAGAACTTTATTAGTCATTAAAAAAGAGGTGGCCGTAAACCTTTGCACGGTAGTGTATTTAAGCAATGGTTAGAGAATATTTCATTGACTCAAATAATTACTAAAAGATAATGTTTCCCTGGCAGTAATGGTAAATTATAACAACAAGAAAATAATTCAGTGATTCTATTAATTCAATTGCATCCGAGCAGGTCAACATATATTAGGTTTTAATTTAATTTTAATACTGTGCATGTTTTAAACATTTAATTTATAGAAAAATAATAAAAAATGTGTAGCCCTTTTTTGGGTGAATAACTTTTGTCTGTTC
>CAKNYM010054223.1:26757-46560 GCA_932195095.1 Andricus curvator | reverse complement strand
TTATGGCTCTTTTTTTGGTTTACACTTTTTTTTTATTGATCTTTTTTGGAATGTTGCATATAGTCTGACCGCAAGATTGAACTTCGGATTACTTTTTTTATGGTTAAAACCAGAACCACTGGTCAAAAAATGCTGGTTAACGAACTCGATCTTTCTTTTTGATCCCTTAATTTATTGTGTTTAAAATTTCAACATAAGGGAGCCATCACATATTTGATATTACGTATAACATTAAAAAGAGGGGGGGTCGTGTTTCATTACGGTCTGTTATGTGTGTGTGGGGGGGGGGGTATTTTTACTCGATTATGTAACATTTTTAATTTATGAATTTTCTGCACCATCAAATTTTTATATCAAAATTTCGGAATAAATAATTTTACTTCATCATGAAATTTATTTCTAAATGTTTCTAAACATTATTGATAGAAGATAAATTTTAAATTGTAAATGATTGTTTTATAGTGGGAAATGATTCTGTTCTTAACATTTCGCTACCACACTATAATTTGTAAACTTTCTTACATTTTCAAAGAGATAAGAAAAATTAAATTATGGGCAAAAACTTATTTTGAAGAATTCGAAAAAAATTAGATGCTTTTTAATAATTGTGAAAGATTTAAGGAGATTAAATTTTTCTCAACATTTCTGGACAAATTTCAAATGGTTCAGGTTTTATTTTAAACGAATAATTTTAAGTTTTGAAGATTTTAAAATGTGTGGAAAAAGAATATGGAAAAAGACTTTGAGACAATTTTTTTAATTTTTCAGGATTTAAAAAATTTTTAGGTAAACTAAATTTTGCAGGGTGTCAACAGAATGAAAAAAATATTCTTAAGATTCATGGGAAAATTTTAAATGATTGTCTTGTAATGAATTCTAAGATAAAAATGAAAAAAAATTAAAATTATTTCCTTGTAAAGATTGTTTAAGAAGTTTGTAAGGTTTCACGAAAATGAAAAAAAAATTAGGTTCCTAGGAAAAATTAGAATAAAACTTTTTATTTTTAAAAATTAATTTCAAGAGATTATTTAAAAAGATTTCGAAACATTTTAAAAGATTTCAAAAATTGTCAAGGAAGAATCTGAAAGATTTTAAGGCATTTTTTTTAATTGTGCAGAATTAAAAAAAACTAAAATTTCGAAATAGAGTGTAGAAGATTTTAAAGCAAAATTTTTCAATTTGGTAAGATTGAAAAATCAAAACAAAAATCGAGTAAATTGTAGAAATATTTAGAAGAATTGAAGAGATTCAAGAAGAATTTTAAACTTTACAAAATTTTTAGAAATGTAGATTCTTAAAGATTTCAAAAATAATATTTAGAAACTTTAAAAGAATTTCGAAAGGTTTCAAGTGAGAAAATTTAGAAGCTTACAAGTCAATTTTTTTACATTTTGAATGATTTTTCGAAATTTTAAGAAAAATTCGATTCGGTTAAAAATATTTTTAGGATTTTAAGACATTTTAAATAGGATAGAAATATTTAAAAACTTGTAAACATTTCCGAAAATTTATCAAATATTTCTTGATTTCTTCCAAACATCTAAATGTCCTAAACATCTTTTAAAAAGGCTGGAATTTTTCCTAATATTTTGTAAAATCCTATAAAATAAAAAAAAGTTTAAAAAATCTTATAGATTCTTTTTTGACAAATATGAAATATTCAAAAATCTTTTTTAATTTTCTCAAAAATCTTATAAAACTTATATTTATATAAATTTAAAAACTAACTGATAATACTTATTTTCTTGTTGTCAATTCTCACAATTTAATTTCAGCTCGAATTTAAGTGTTCAAAAACTTTTAACAAATAAATACTTATTTGAAATTTTTATATTGTATTATTATTAATATAATTTTGTATTCTTTATGGTATTGAAAAATAGTTTTGAATTGATGAATTTCAATTAGTATGTACTTGCATTAAGTAACTTCAATATTTGTATGAAAAAAAAATATGGAAAAAGCATTCAGTGTTACATCAAAATATTGTTTTATTTATTTCTGGACAATACCTAATCTTAAGAAACCTTTTTTTATTTAGAAAACGTGTATTATGTTTTAAACATAATAAAAAAATGTTACGTAACGGCTGTGAAGGGAGGGGGTACAAAGGAAACGTTACGGTCTGTTACATTGGGGAGAGGGTGTTAAAAATGGTCGAAAATAATGTTACGTAATATGTGAATGCTCCCTGATCTAAATAGTCTTTTGAAATTTATCTGGGTACTAATTTAAATTTCCCTCTACTAATGCCCCTTCAGCCGCGCAGGCCCATTGCGAGCATTAGTTCCGCATTTGGTCGGTGTGCAGCGCTAGTGCTACCCTTTCTCGCAACATAGATTAATCGCCAAGGATATAAGAATGCTTCAACTCCAAACCTCAAATTAATTTGCGAGGCGGCCGCGGCTTGCCAATCGCCATACCTTTTTCATGTTCGAGATGTCAATTGACGTTTTCGAACTTAAAATAAATACATTTTCTGCGTAACGGCATGCACTTGAGAATGTATTAAGAAAACGTAATCATTATTCACAAATGTTTCAAAATCCCCCCAAAAAAAAAATTAAAAATTAATATCTAAAGGTCTACCACTTTTTTACATTAATTAAAATTTTTAATAAAAAATCGATTTCTGACTCGATTAAATGTAGGAATTAGAACTATTTTCATTTAAAAAATTGAATTCTCTGTCAAAAATTCGTCGCATTAATTTACTTTGTTTAAAAACCAAAAAATTGTGGCGGACATGAACCTATGTTTTAACCTAGGTTTAAGTATAGGTCTAAACCTAGGGCAGACCTGATTTTTTCTCCCGGCCACTTGGACCAAGTCCTAAGAAAAGACCAGGTTTTTTCGGGAAGTGTGCTATGTGGGCATGATGAATGTTCACAATTTTAAGTATAAATAAATCTTAAAGCTTTAATTCAATAACTTAAGGTTGCTTCAAATAGGAAAACAATTGTATAAGATGTCAAATTCACCTATACTAATATTGACATGATAAAAAGACACATTATTCAGCTATCATATTGACATGATAAAAAGAGTCCCCGGTAAGAAGAGAAGAATAGAGAAAAATTAATATTTTCAGATATAAACGAAAGAGTGAGCATTATTTAATTTCTTTGAATGTGCTAATTTTCCATCGGGAGAAGTGCCCAACGAAAGAATAGGTTTATCTACGAAACCAATTCTTTTCTATTTCCTTAACGATTGCCACTTGTGTTGTGTTCCATGCAGGCGAACATATTTTCCATTTTTTTAATTCCTCTTAATGCGAGCAGTAGACACACCTCTCATGGTTATTTTCAATTCCATACTTACATGCTGTATTTTCGATTAATTTAATTCTTTCTAATCCGTCCACAAAATGTGTGTGCTTACATGGTTTCTATTCCTCCGTGTGCAACATAAGTTTAGAAATTTCAATTTTCTTTTGTCATGGTTATTTTTAATTTCATTCTGACATGCTTCTTTTTCGATTATTCTAATTCCTTCTAATCTGTCCACAAAATATCTGCACTTGCATAATTTCTATTCGTTTTTGTGGAATATAAGTTTGGAAATTTCAATTTTTTTGTCTACCATAACGGTGGAGTGATTGTAATAATAATATTTTATATTGCCTTAACCCTAAAAACGATTTCAGATGTTTAGCAGTCAAGTTACAAAAATTTAACCTAAACCAAAAATTCAAAGTAAAAAAAAAAAATGGTAAGCAGAAAATTAAAAAAATTTGGATTTCGACTATGCTGGACCAATATTACTACAATGTTATATAGATCGTTTTTTTGACTCCGTATACTTTTTTTGGGTGGCTGTGCAATCCATGCAAATTTGCACAGCAGTAGTGCGTGCTCCAAGACAGATTTCATATGAAATCAGTCAAAATATGTTTCTGTTCGATAGATTAATAAAAAAATGTTCACATAATTTACCCAAATACAATACTTATTTATTTAAAAAATGCATTTATTTCAATTTACAGTTTCGCCTTGAAAGTTACATTAATCTATTCCTTTTTATTCTTTCTTTGACATTTCTCCACTTTTTAATTCCTTCCAATAAGCTTTCATTAAATTTTTCTGAGTGGATTAAAAAGACTAGATTTTGCGTTTTCAAAGTGACATTATTCTCTTTCTTTCTATTCTTTCTTTTGCATTCCTCCATTTTTTAATTCCTCCTAATACACTTCCATTAAATTTTTATAAGTCAATTAAAAGGAATAGGTTTTGCTTTTTTTTCTACTCGTTGGTGGAACTTTCGATGAAGGAAAATTCACGTATTAATGGGAATTCAGATTCTGAATTTTTTTGAATTCTTCTCTTCTTACCGGGTCGCCAGGCAAAAAACACCAGAAAAGATAGTGGAAAAACGGGATCTTTAATGTGGACAATGGTTATAAATGAATGAATGCATGTATTCGTAGATTATTATTAATTTGTATTTTGAACCATTAGGAATTGGACAATTTTAAATATAAAAACTTCGGAATTAAATTCAACAACTTCATGTTGTTCCAAGTCGGAAAACAATTGAATAAGATGTCAAACTGATGTATACTGATAAGCTGTCATATTAACATGATTGAAAAAGTCGCGGGACTAAAAGCACTAAACAAGATAGTGGAAAACGGATCTTTAATGTGGACAATGTCAATAAATAAAAGCATGAATGTATTTGAAGATTATTATTAATTTTTATTTTGAACCATTAGCACAATAACAAACACCCGAAAAGTGGGCTAAAATATAGGAGCTACAATGTAGATAAATTGAGTGAATGAATGATTGAACTCGAGGATTATCATAATTATTGATTTCAAATTTCAACCACTACAACTTTCTACAATTTTGAGTATAAACTTTAGAGCTTTAATTCAACAAATTAATGTTGCTTCAAATAGGAAAACAATTGTATAAGATGACAAATTGACCTATACTAATAATCTGTCATATTGCCATGATAACAAAAGTCGCGGGACAAAAAAAAACCAAAACAGATAGTGGAAACAGAGGAGTTTTAATCTGGACAAGGTGAATGAATTAATTCGAAGATTATTATTGTTAATTTTGAATTTGAACTACTAAAAATTAACCAATATCAAATATAAAAATTCAAAGATTCAATTCAACAACTTCATATTGCTTTAAGTCGGAAAACAATTCTATAAAATGTCAAGCTGATGTATACAAATAAGCTGTCATATTGACATTATATAAAAAGTAGCGGAACAAAAAACACCAGAAAAGATAGTGGAAACAGAATCTTCAATATGGACAATGTGAATGAATAAATGAATGAATTCGAAGATTATTGTTATTAGTTTCAATTTTGTACCATCAGGATCAATGGATTGAATGAATGGATGAATGATTGAATTCGAAGATTATTATTATTGATTTCAAATTAAAACCAATACGACTGTTTACAATGTTGAGTATAAATCTTAAATTCAACAACTTCATGTTGCTTCAAATAGGAAAACAATTGTATGAGATGTCAAATTGACCTATGCTAATAATCGGTCATATTGACATGATAGAAAAAATAGCAGAACAAAATACAACAGATAAGCTAGTGAAAACAGAGAATCTGCAATGCGGAAATAACCAAATAGTGATTGTAGACGTAGATTATTATTGTTCACTTATTTTACAATTAGAAATTATTAGTGAACATCGAGGACCGTTTCCAAAATCATTTTACTTTTCTGCTGGCTATAAAGTTGCTACCTTCCCTAACAAAATGAAAGTGAGAGATTTCTAATCCTCGTTCAAAGAATTGCACACAATACAGGTTTCGAAACTTTCGTGCTTATCAGTGTTTACAACCTGATTGAAGAAAACGAGGTGTGCATACAGTAGTAATGAGGTTAAGTTTATGTACAAGAATTTTTTCTTAATCATTATTCCTGACTACATGTTTATCTTTTCTTTAAAATGTTGCATAAACCTAATAATATATTTTCCATAGATGATATCTATGTAATGAAAACTAGAATTAAATCAATAATAAATAAAAAATAAGAATTCTTCTTCAGGTAAAAAATCTGTCAATCCCAAGCATAAGCCAAAAAGAGGAACTCTTTGTGTCTGTCATCTGGTAAAATGCTAAACAAATGATTGATGAATGCATACATTATTCTCTAATAATTATAATTTGTTGTTTATATTTTACGGCTAAATTATGGAGATGAAAGAGAATACAAATAATATGGAAGATTTTTCCGGAGACTGTGTAAATTATAGAGAGCAATTCGTTCTTATTGTCTTTGTTTGTTGAGTGAGAAGTACGTGACACGCCTGTCGCTTTTAAAGCACGTGACACTAACGTGGTCGGGACATGCATTCGTTTCGCACATACGGCTTTTACATTGGTGTTTGCATGCTAGAGAATCCATACATATAACGTACACATTCAAGTTATTAACGCAATTCAATGCCTGGACAAACTTAAGTGATGTTCGGAAATAATGTTAAACAATATTCATTTTCACGAGTCGAACAAACTGGAACAAACATAACTAAAAATATGAGTCTTTAACGCCCGAGTATCCAAAATAGGAGAAAAAAGAACAAAGTTGTATCAACTCTATCGGACAAGTTTATTAAAATCTTAAAAACCCAACGTTTCGGAAATACACCATTTCCATCATCAGGGGAACCAATTTATATACATCTGAAAAAATGTAATAATAATCTTACTGATATAATATGAACAATTTTGAAAAGGTGTAAATAACTAGGGTGAGCAGCCCAAGTGGAAAAAGGAGGACATAACCTCGCCACACCGTAATAAGAGAAAAATAAAAATTTGTTTTTGATTAATTTTTGAAAATATCGACTTGCCGACACATGCAATGAAATATAATTAATACATTCGATTACTTATTGAAATTAGCATATTTTTCAGAACCCTAAAATAACACACGAAATAGTTACGAAAGTCCTAGCCATCTTTTTGGAGTAGAGTTCAATGATTCAGATCAATTTAAAAAGTCAGTAGTAAAGTTAAAAATATATATCAACAGATGTCGATTGAAATTTAATGTATGAAATTTATGTAAAAAGAAATTACAATTTGTTCAGCAAATAATATCATAATAAAGGTAGAGGTTAAGTTCAAAATGATACAGAATTATAGTTACCATATTTAAATTAAAAAAAGACTTCAAAAAATTTGTGTGGTGAATTAAATAAAAATAATTTATAACAGACTCTTAACTAAATATAATTTATAAATTTAGAAAATATATTTTTTATTATTATGAGAGCAGGATGGAAAGGCATCCTGCTCCCATAAAGATATCTCCAAAAGTGACTGTCAAGAAAAATCAACTAACCTAACATACAGTAGAAGTGAAGGAAAAGGCGCCAAAATTTGAAAAGTAATATAACAGCTGAAGTGTTAAAAACGGTCATTTAAGAAGTAGAAACAAGCAAGATCAGTTAATTTTTGTATTTAATATTGTAAAAAATTAAAGAGAAGCAATTTATTGTTGGGATTATTGAAATTAATTAATTAATGAATTTTCAACGAAACAGAATTAATTTTCTAACCTAAGAGGTGAATTTTCAAACAAGTAGTTGAATTTTTAACAAATGAAAAAATTATTTTTGGACCAAACAGTCGCATTTAAGACCAAATAGTTGAACTTTCCAACTACAATGACAAAATTTCAACCAAATAGTTAAATTTTTAAACAAAAAAGAATTAACTTCAACCACAAAGAGTTGTATTTTCAACCAAATATTCGAATCTTATACCAAAAAAGATGAATTTTCTAGAAAACAGTTGAATTTTCCATGAAGAAGTTTTCTACCAAAAATATGAATTTTCTGCCAAAGGAGATCGATTTTCAACCAAATTATTAAATTTTCAAAAAAAAGTTGAATTCGTAACCACATAGTCAAAGGTTCAACATGAAAAATGAAATTTCAAGCAAATATGTAGCAGAATTTCAAAACAAAAAAATTAATTATTATTTACAACCAAAAAGTTGAATTTTTTAGCCAATTGAATAAAGGGTTTGAATTTTAAACAAAAAAATATTAAACCTTAAACAAAAATAGTTGCATTTTTAACCAAATAGTAAAATCTTCAACCTAAAAAGACGAATTTTTTAGAAGACAGTTGAATTTTCAACCAAGAAGCTCTTTTACGAAAAAAGATTAATTTTTTATGAAAAAAATGAATTTTCAAATTTTCAACCCACAAAGATTTATTTTTAACCAAATAATAGAATTAAAAAAAAATTATGATTCATAAATAAATAGTTGAATTTTTAAGCCAAAATGATACATTTTTAACAAAATAAATAAATTTTTAACCAGGCATTTGAATTTTCAACCTACAATGATGAATTTTCATCAAAAGTGTTGAATTTTTGAACAAAATAGGTTCAAATTTAACCAAAAACAATTTCGCTTTCAACAGAGCAGTTACATTTTCAACAAAATAGTTGAAATTTTAAATAATTAATTTTTAATTTAAAAAAAAAAAAAAATTTTTAACACAGAAGTTTAACTTTCAATCAAGTAGTTGTATTTTCATTTAAAAATGATTTTAAAAATGAAATTTCTATTAAAATCTAATAGCTGATATTTCACCCAGAAAATATTTTTATATAAAATAAAAAAAATTGAATTTAACCAGAAAAGAAAAAATTTCAACAATTGGGTTGAATATTTAACAAACTGAATCAATTTTTAATCAAATCGTTGAATTTTCAACACACAAAGATGGTTTTTCAACCAAATATTTGAATTTTCAAACAAAAAAGCTTCAACCGCAAACAGGTGCTTTTTTAACCAAATTTTTTAATCTTCAAGCGAAAAATACGAATTATCTAGAAAACACATGAATGTTCAACCAAGAAGGTTTCCACCAAAAATATGAATTTTTCAAAAAAAAAAGAAAAAAAATTCGACAAAATATTCGAATTTTCAAAAAAATAATTAAATTCTCAATAAAAACATTGAATTATTAACCACATACTTGAATTTTTGACCTAAAAAGATAAATTTTCAACCAAAGAAGTAGAATGAAAAAAATCATTATCAGTTGCAAACAAATAGTTAAATTTTCAAGCAAAAATTATAAATTTTTACCAAAATAAATGAATTTTTAAACACTTAGTTGAATTTTAAACTTAAGAAGATAAATTTCGAACCAAATGGTTGAATTTCGAAATAAAAAAGATTCATTTCCAACCAAAAACAGTTGCATTTTCAAAAAAATAGTTGAATTTTCAACTAAAATGATGAACCTTCAGAAACAAAAAATAAATGTTTAATACAGAAGTTCTACTCTCAACCAAGTAGTTGGATTTTCAATAAAAAATAATTAATTCTCAATAAAAAATATAATAGTTGGTATTGCAACCAAGCAAAGATTTTAATTTTTAATCAAAAACTGTCGGATTTAACTACAAAGATTAATTCACAACGAAAAATGTGATATTTGATATTCAAACCAAAAAAGGATTCAATTTTAAATAATAAAAATTGAATTAACAAATTAGTTGAATTTTCAACAAAATCATTAAATTGGCAACCATATTTTTGAATAATTGTCCTAAAAAGATTAATTTTCAATAAAATAATTGGATTTTCAAACAAAAAAGATGTCTTTTTTACAAAATAGTTGAATTTTCAACAAAATTTTCAAATCTTCTACAAAATAGTTCAATTTCCAACCAAATAGTTGAATTATCATCTGAGAAGAAAAAATGGGATTTAATAGAAAACCTCATTTTCTTCAACATTTTTTAAAATTTATGTTCATGTAAAAAAGAAATTTCGAAAATTAAATTTTGCTTCCGAAGAATGCAAGATATCACAAAAGAGTAAGAAGTGTTTTTTGTAGGAATTTTTAAAATGAGTAAATTTTTTTCTTAAAAGTTTGTTGAATTTGTTGTTGTTTTTATAAAAATTTCGAAAATTGAGTTCTTCATTGAAAAAAATTCTTGTGGACATTTATTACAATATATTTATCTTTTTAATGTAATATCCTGTTGTAAATCCCAAGCTGGTTTATACTTTTATAGACATATAAAAATATTCTTTAATTCATTTCAGTAATTCCAGAAAAATATAATTATTTATGAACTTTGAATCATAAATTAAAAATATTGAATAATTAATTAATTAATGTCATAACACTCGCCAGAATTTATTGGACAGGGTTCATCAGTCTGACAGTAGATATGTACGAGTATAGTCAGCCAGAAGCTAGAGATGCGATATTTTTATTCTTTCTATTCACTTTTTATTTATTTTAATTTTCAATTGATCAATTGTTGAATTTTTACGTGAAACTATGAATTATTTTATAAAAATTATTTAAATAAATGAAATTCAACAGGACATTTTTATTTGATTCCGTAAAAAAATTGAGGACATTTATCAGAAAATAGACAAACTGTAAATTTGCTTATGATAATTGTTTAAACATTGCTGAATCACGTATATTTTCAATTGGTTGTAATCAAAAATTAATTTGTCTCACAAAATTTATACCAAAACTATGGATTTAAATAAACTTTTGACCTTAATTTTTGTATCAGAAAACAAATAGACGAAAAAAAACTTTCTCGTGGAAATCAGCCAATTTTTTTAATTTTTTGAAAATGTGTGCCACTTGGATCAAAATTGGCAAATTTGTCAATTTTGACAAATTTTCAACAAAATAGTTCAATCTTAAACCAAAAAAGATTAATTTCCGACCAGTTACATTTTGAACCCGAAAATATCAATTTTCAACAAAAATTAATTTTGAATGAAATAGATGAATTTTGTACAAACAAACAAATTTCCAATTGAGATTGTGAATCTTCAACAGAAAATTTTTTTTTTAAAAGATAAATTTTTAACAAAAAATATAATAGTTGATATTTCAACTAAAAAGAATTTTAATTTAAAATCAAAAAGATTTGAATTCATCAATAAAGATAAATTTTCAACAAAATAGTTGAATCCTTAACAGTTGTATTTTTATCCATTAAAAGGTGTATTTTCTACAGAAAAGATTAATTTTGAAGTCAAATAGACGAATTTTCAACAAAATAGTTGAATTTTCAGCCAAGAAAGATTTCTCAGTCAAGAAATAACAAAAATTTCAACTAAATTATAATTTGAAAGAAAAATTATTTTTTTGAATAAAAAATAAAAATTTGGAAATAATATTTATTTTCTGTGTTTATTCATTTTTGAGTTTATATAAATATAATTTTCCTATACATCTTGAGAAAATTCAAAAAGATTTTTGGAAATTTCCCGATTTGTCGAACAATTATCTGGAAAATTTGAAACAAATTTTGATTTACAGGATTTCACACAATTTTAGAAAACAATCTGCTCAGTTCAATAAATATTTACGAATTGTAGAAGTTGAGAAGAAATTTCAAAACATTTGATAAATTGTCAGAAATGCTTTAATGTTAAAATAATTTTAATTTTAATTTAATTTTGAACTGAATCGAATTTTTTCTAAATTTTTTTTTAATTCTCTAAAATTACAAAAAATGGCTTAAAATCTTCCAGATTCTTATTTGATATTTTTATAAATCTCTTTAAGTCGTTTTTCATTTTCTACCAAACTTTATTTTTCAATTCTGTTAAAACCTTTCAAAATTCCTAAAAAGCTTCTAAATTTTTTCTTCGAAATCTTCAAAAATCTATATTACGCTTAAAATTTTTTTAAGTCTTCGCAAGATTTGCATTCTTTTCGTATTTTTTCCAATCTTCGAAATATCTGCTAAACTTAATTGAATTTTTCTAAAATTTATTTTGTTGTTGTTTAAAAATGATTTTTTAACTGAAAATTTAACTATTCCATTTTTAGTTGCAAACTTATCTTTTCAGTTATAAATTTAACTATTTGGTTGAAAATTTATGTATTTTGTTGAGATTTGTATTTTTATTTTTTTAGAGGAAAGCGTGTGATAAGTGTTTTGCTGATATTAGAAAAAAAAATTACTTCATTTTAAAATTAGTTTTCAACAATCAAATGAAAATAGGAAGAAGATTATAAATAAAAATTGTTTTATGAAATGAAAGTTCAAATGTTATTTCGAAATCAGCTTGAACGATTTCAGATGGTTTTAGTATTTTTCGATGGAAATTGGATTTTTTATTAAAATATCATTAGATTCAAAGATGATTAATATTTTCCAGCAATTTTAGGTAACATTAGCGTTTTCCATCGAAAATTGAAATTTTATTTAAAAAATTATTTTAATTTGAAAAAAATAAGCTTTTAAAAAAAATTTGGATTATTTATTTGTATTCAATTATTATAAATAAATTTAATTAATAAATAGCCAAATATTGTAATTTTTGTTAAATCAAAATTTTTCTTAGCTTAAAATGCTTTAAATTATTTTGAGAGTGATTGTTATTCACAATTTCTATAAAACATTGATAGTTATAATTGTTATAAACAATTTTTGTGGAAAAATTTGGAATTTATGGTTTTTTCAATTTCGGATTTCCCTTTATCATCTGAATTGATGCAGATATTCTTAAAAATAATATATGTTCAATTATATTTGTTGAAATGCAACAATTGATGATTTTATAAACAAATTGAATAAAAAAATATAAAATACGGCACTTTGGCCTAGAAAAGAATTTTTTTCCACTAAAACTAGTTGAAATTTTTGTGAGAGAGTTTTTCAGTGACTATTTCTATATAAACTTAATTAATTAATTATAAATTGGGAAAATATTTTCTTCAACAAAAATTGCAATATTCTTTTAAATACATGAAAATTTCGTGATATCTGAAATATCAATAAATAATAACAATTGTTCATTGTTTATTTTATATAGATATAGTGACTGCAAATCTCTCTCACAAAAATTTAAAACAGTTTTAGTGCAAAAAATTCTTCTCCAGGCCAAAGTGCCAAAGTTTTATATTTATTTAATGAATTTGTTTACAAAATCAACAGTAAATGTATTTCAATAAATATAATTGAACATAAATTATTTTTTAGAATATCTGCATCAATTCAGATGATAAAGGGAAATCCAAAACAAAAAAAACCACAAATTCCAAATTTTTCCACAAAAATGTTTTATAACAATTAAAATTGTTTATGTTTTATAGAAATTGTGACCAATAATCACTCTCACAATAATTCAAAGCATTTTTAGCTAAAAAAATAGGTTTTCAACAAAAATTACGATATTTGGCTATTTGTTAATTTAATTTGTTTATAATAACTGAAACATAAAATAATCAAATTATTTGTATTCTGGGAGTAACCAACCGATTGAGCGATTTGGACAAAAATAATTTTAAAAAAAGCTTATAAGATTTCTAAGATAGTTGTTTAGCCTGATTTTTAAATTAGGCTTTCAATTTTTTTATAAATAAACAAATATGACGAAAAAAATTGCAATTTTTTCTATTTGACATTACCGGTGCTCGTCATTAACAGGAAATTTAGTATAACCGTCTGAGTTTCATGGGGTAACATTAGTTAAAGATCTTGCGATATTATATAATAAACAAAACAATTTTTTATAACAAATTTATTTGTTGAAAGAATTTTTTCTGCGATTTTTCATAATTTTACGTTTTTTAGGTTATGTGGCAAGAAATTTGGATAAAAACAATATAATGATGAAGGAATTTCTGCTTGAGATTATTATTGTTAATATTATAAACAAATTCAATAAACAACTGCATTATACAGGCATTTTTGGACATAAAAATTTGTTTTTTTCTATGTAATTTTTTTTAAATTAGGAACCTCATGATAATGTTAGCAAAACTGACATCGAAAATAGAACAATTTTTCCATCGACAGATGTCCAAATAGTGCATTTGTTTCTTCAATTTGTTAAAAAAAAATTTATCAACTAATAATGAATTTTTTTGAAATTATCATGAAGTTCCCAATTAAATGAAATCTAATTTAAAGTCTTTTTTTCAATCCCCTCTTCTCTATCTCACTCTATCCTTCATCTATCCACCTCAATCTTTTACGCTCTCTCTGTTCATATAAATTTCCGTCTATCTTTCTCAATCCCCTCTTTTCTGTCTTATCCTATCCTTTATCCATCTACGTCAATATTTTTCTATCTCTCTGTAAATATAAATTTCCATCTATCTTTCTCAATCCTCTCTTCTCTATCTCATCCTATCCGAATTCTATACATGTCAATCTTTTTCTATCTATGTTAATCTAAATTCCAGTCTATCTTTTACAATCTCCTCTTCTCTATCTCATCCTATACCACAACTATCAAGCTGTCACTTTTTCTATCTCTTTGTCAATCTAAATTTACGTCTATCTTTTTCAATCCCCTCTTCTCTACCTCATCCTATCCCCTATCTATTCATGTCAATCTTTTTCTATCTCTGTTAGTCTAAATTCCCGTTTTTTTTTCAATCCCCTTTTCTCTATCTCATCCTATCCTATATCTATTTATGCCAACCTTTTTGTTCATCTGTTGATCTAAATTCCCGTCTATCTTTTTCAATCTCCTTTTCTCTATCTCATCCTACACTACATCTATCAACGTCCATTTTTTTCCATATCTTTGTCAGTCTAAATTTACGTCTATCTTTTTCAATCCCCTCTTCTCTATTTCATCCTATCCTTAGTCTATTTATGTAAATCTTGTTCTATCTCTGTCAATCTAAATTCCGGTCTATCTTTTTCAATCTCCTCTCCTCTATCTCATCCTATACTACACCTAACAACCTGTCACTTTTTCTATCTCTTTGTCAATCTAAATTTACGTCTATCTTTTTCAATCCCCTCTTCTCTACCTCATCCTATCCTCTATCTATTCATGTCAATCTGTGTCTATCTCTGTTAGTCTAAATTCCCGTTTATCTTATTCAATCCCCTTTTCTCTATCTCATCCTATCCTTTATGTATTTATGCCAATCTTTTTATTCATCTGTTATTCTAAATTCCCGTCTATCTTTTTCAATCTCCTTTTCTCTCTCTCATCCTACATCTATCAACGTCCATATTTTTCCATATGTTTGTCAATCTAAATTTACGTCTATCTTTTGCAATCCCCTCTTCTCTATTTCATCCTATCCTTTGTCTATTTATGTCAATATTTTTCTATCTATGTCAATCTAAATTCCTGTCTATCTTTTTCAATCTCACATTTTCTTTCTGCTAAATATAAAATGATAAGAGTACTCAATCGCGGAAGATAGAAAAAGAGATAGAAAAAGATTCAAATTTATATTGAAGAGATAGAACGAACTAAAGAAAATGATAGGGACCTTCGGTTCACGAAGGATAGAGAAAGAGATTTGAAAAAAAATAAAATTCGTAATAGATGGATAGACTAAGGGACAGAAAAAGATAAAAGTCCTCGGTCACGAAAGGTACAGAAAGAGATAGAAAATTATTGAGGTTGAGGTTAGGAAAAGGTAATGTTTTAGGGATGCAAAGTGACCCATTGATAGATAGAAAGAGAGATAGAATAGTTCTGTCTTTACTATCTCCGAATTTCTATCTTTTTCAATCTTTCTACTTTCAGCAGGGCAAAAATTTCAGGTTGACGTGGATAGGTAAAGAATAGAGCGAGATAGAGAAGGGAGGATTTAAACTGATAGCAGCGAATTTATATTGTCAAAGAGATAGAAAAAGAAAGACGTTGATAGATGTAGTACAGGATGAAATAGAGAAGAGGAGATTAAAACAGATAGAGGGGAAGTTAGATTAACCCTTTGATGCATACATTCTTCTATTAAACTAATTTTACGGATATATGCACCTTAGGGGGTTTTCGGGATCGCTGATTACGAATCCGAAGCCCGATTTGCAAAATTCAAAATGGCGGATCCAATATGGCGGACGAGTTTTCCAAAAATTAATGGATTTTCATGAAACTTGGCATCTGGGGGATTTTGGGATCTCTGATCACAAATCTGAAGTCAGTTAAAAAAATTCAAATATCGGATCCAATATGGCGGACGAGTTTTCAAAAAATTAATGGATTTCCATAAAACTTAGCATCTGGGGGTTTTTGTGTCTCTGATCACGAATCTAAAGTCAGTTTTTGAAAATGCAAAATGACGGACAAGTTAAAAAAATGGATTTTCATGAAACTTGGCATCTGGGGGGTTTTTGGGTGTCTGATCACGAATCTGAAGTCAGTTTAAAAAAATTCAAATATCGGATCCAATATGGCGGACGAGTTTTCAAAAAATCAATAGATTTCCATGAAACTTGGCATCTGGGGGTTTGATCACGAATCTAGAGTCAGTTTAAAAAAATTCAAAATGGCGGACAAGTTAAAAAAATGGATTTTCATGAAACTTGGCATCTGAGGGTTTTTGGGGTCTCTAAAAACGAATCTGAAGTCAGATTTAAAAAATTCAAAATGGCGGATCCAATATGGCGGAAGAGTTTCCAAAAATTTAATGGATTTTCATGAAACTTGGGATCTGGAGGTTTTTGGGGCCTCTGATAACGAATCTGAAGTCATATTTTAAAAATCCAAAATAGCGGATCCAATATGGCGGACAAGTTTTCAAAAAATGGATGGATTCTTATAAAACTTCGCATCTGGGGGTTTTTGGGGTCTCTGATCAGAAATCTGAAGTCAGTTTTTAAAAATTCAAAATGGCGGACTAGTTTCAAAAATAATAATGGATTTCCATGAAACTTGGCATCTAAAGATTTTCGCGGTCTCTGACAACAAATCTGAAGTCAGATTTTGTAAATTCAAAATGTCGGATCCAATATGGCGGAAGAGTTTTCAAAAAATTGATGGATTTTCATGAAACTTGGGATCTGGAGGTTTTTGGGGCGTCTGATACCGAATCTGTAGTCAGATTGTGAAAATTCAAAATGGCGGATCCAATATGGCGGACAAGTTTTCAAAAAATTAATGGATATTCATAAAACTTGGCATCTGTACCTTTATGGGGTCTCTGATAACGAATCTTAAGTCAGATTTTGGAAATTAAAAATGGCAGATTCAACATGGTGGCCAAATGTTGAAAAAAAGGTTGGATTTCCATAAAACTTGTCACTCAGAGGTTTTTGGGGTCACTGGCTATGAATCCAGAGCCAGATTTGCAAAATTCAAAATGGCGGATCCAATATGGTGGACGAGTTTTAAAAAAATGTTGGATTTTCATGAAACGTGGCATCTAGGAGTTTTCGGGGTTGTTAATTTTAAAAGTTAGGTTGAAATAACAAAATTCGATTTTAATTTGGCGTTGAAAAATATGATGATTCACCAGTTTTATTCGCCATATTGGATCCTCCATTATGAATTTCTGAAATCCGACTTCAGATTTGTAATCAACGACTCCAAAAACACCCGTGTAACAAGTTTTATGAGAATTCATCAACTTTTTCAAAATAAGTCTGCTATATTAGATCCGCCATTTTGAATTTTTGATACCTGACTTCAGATTTGTTATCAGAAACCCCAAAAACCTACAGATACCATGTTTCATGAAAATCCATTCATTTTTTTTTAAACCCTTCCGCCACATTGAATCAGCCATCTTGACTTTCAGAAGTCTGATAGCACATTTGTAATCAGCAACGCCAAAAAACTCTAAATACAAATTATATTACAATACTTAATCTACTGTTACAATCAGAGTTCATTTCACAAATTTTATCCACTATATTGGATCCGCCATATTGAATTTTATATATCTGACAACCGATTTGAAAACAGCGACCCTCAAAACCTGAATATACCAACTTTTATGTAAATACAACAAACACTTTTGGAAATAATGAATTTTTCTTTCAAAAACTGACTTTTTTTGGTATTTGTTTATGAATATTAATAAATTCACAGAAAATTTTAGATAACAGAGTGTAATTTTCAATTCTCCAACATGTTTTTATAGTAAATTCGCAAAAAGAATCACCAAAATCAAGAAAAAAACAACTTGAAATATTATAAATATGATGATAATCTAGATAAGATATTAAATATCCAACCGTGTATGTAACAGTTAATAGAGATAGAAAAAAATTGACATAAATAGATAAAGGATAGGGTTAGATAGAGAAGAGGGGATGCGAATAGATAGACGTAAATTTAGATTGCTAAAGAGATACAAAAACATAGGCGTTGACAGGTGAAGAATAGGCTGAGATAGAGAAGAGGGGATTGAAAAAGATAGACGTAATTTTAGACTGACAGAGAGACAGAAAATGTTAGATTTTGATAGATGTAGGATACAATGAGATAGAAAAGAGGAGATTTAAAAAGACAGACGGGAATTTATATTGACAGAGAGATAGAAAAATATTGACTTGGATAGATAAAGGATAGGATGGCATAGAGAAGAGGGTATTGGAAAAGATAGACGTGAATTTAGATTGAAAAATAGATATAACAAGATAAACATTGATAGATGTATGATATGATGAGTTAGGGAAAAGGATATTTGAAAAAAAAGAATTGAATTTTTATTGACTGAAAGATAGAAAAAAATTGACGTGGATAGACAAAGGATAGAATGAGATGGAGAAGGGGGGATTGAAAAAGATAGACGGAAATTTAGATTGACAGAGACTAGTTACATTCTTTATCAACAGTGACTATAAAAATCTTTATGTGACTCCGGTGCATTAACGCGTTTTTATGCGACAGCGTAGACTATCGTAATGTTGTACATTACGATACAGCGGACGATCACTCTTCACATTACACTCCGCTGTATCGTAATGTACAACATTACGATACTGTACGCTGTCGCAACAAAACTTGTAAATGCACCGTCGCCACATAAACTAATATATGCGCCAATGAGCACAATTCGGGACTTCACGTGACTCGCTTACAATGCTCGCAGGACTTATCTCGCCTCGGCTTCGCCTCGGCTTCGATCGTCCTGCGAGCATTGCCGCTTGTCGCGTAAAGACCCTCATTATGTGCCTCGGCGCATAATATACTATTACTTTACTAATTGAATGTATGTTAGTTTGCAAGTCTTTTTTTTACGACAATAAATAAATTTTATTGCTGTTTTAACTATTTTTTAATTTTCACTATTAAAATTGTGACAGATAATTTTTGAAAATTTAAAAATTAAAATTTTTCTCGACCATAGATTTCAAAATTTTCTAAAATCTATAGAAATACTTTTAGAAAAAAAGAATTGATTTTAAGAGGTGAATATTAGTGTTTTTTTTTGGTTGAAATACATTTTTTGAACTGAAAATTCAACTATTTCATTTGAAGATTCATTATTTCAGTTGATAATTCATCTCTTTGGTAGAAAATCGGACTATTTCCGGTTAAGAAATAACCAAAAATTATTTGTTTAGGAAATCATTCTATTCCGTTGAAAATTCAAATGTTGTATTGAAAATTCAACTAGTTCAGCACAAAATTCAACTATATTGTTGAAAACTCTTTTTTTTTTGGGAAGATTCATCATTTTAGTTGAAAATTTATATCTTTCGTTGACAATTAAAATATTTTGTTGAAATTACATTTTCGCACAATTTTATCTTTTTAAGTTGAAAATCCAACTATTTGTTTAAAAATTGATATTTTTAGTTGAACATTCAACTATTTGTTTGCAGATTCAACTAGTTGGTTGAAATTTCAGCTCCTATGCTCAAAATTTATTTTATTTTCATTTTGTTAAAAATGTAACTTTCTTTCATTTATTTATTTTTTAATTAATTTTTTTAACTGAAAATATATCTATTCCATTTTTGCTTCGAAATTCATATTTTTTTATTGGAAGACTCAACTATTTGGTTAAAAATTACTCTTTTTCGTTAATAAATCCATGTATTTTGTTTGAGATTCGTCTTTTTTATAGATA
>CAKNYM010054223.1:11445-26747 GCA_932195095.1 Andricus curvator | reverse complement strand
TCAAAAATTGATCCTTTTTGCAGAAAATACAACTATTTGGTTAAAAAATCGTATTTTTTATTGAATTTGACTGTTTTTGATTCAAATTAAAAATCTTTATTTGTTCAAATATCAATAGTTACTGAAAAAAATTTTTGGTTGAAGATTTATCATTTTAGTTTAAAATTCATCTCTATGATTAAAAAATTAATCACTTTGATGAAAATTCGTTTGTTTTTTTGTTAAAAGTTAATTTTTTCAACTGAAAATCTAATCTAATTAGTAAATATTTTTCGAATTTTCAAGAACATGTAATAATAAAAAATGAATGACGATCTTCATTTTTAGATAATGAGAATTGCAGAGATCTGAAGACTAAATAAAAAATATTTCATAAACGGTGAAAAGACGAAAACTGTTTATTTTAGTTCTTCGAAATTTTGTTATCAGTCATATTTATTACCCATGGGAACTTCAGAATTAATTGAATTTACCGATGTCTAAAAGGAAAAAACATTTGTTATTATGAATTCTTGCAGACTATTTTGTTAAGAATTTGTAAATATAAAAAAAAATTACTCCATTTGAAGATTGTTTTTCTCTTCCTAGGGATCACGTGACCTTGTAGCTGGTGGGAATGCTTTAGGGTCTAATCGGATTGGAGAACTGGAGAAGATGAACCAGAGGGACATGTCGGAGTCACAACAGTCTCTAGGACAGAACCGTCCTGAAGACAGAACTAACGCTGAAGTTGCTGTGGGCACCTTCTTTGCCATAGAGGGTGCCCTCAGCAATAACCCTCCAAAAGTCATCTGTCGGAAGGCTTCAGTGCCAGATCAGCTGTATTATTATCCCTTATAAAAAAATGACTCCATTTGAAGATTTTTTTTCTTTTCCTAGGGATTACGTGACCTTGTAGCTGGTGGGAAGGCTTGAGGGTCTAATCGGATTGGAGACCTGGAGAAGATGAACCAGAGGGACATGTCAAAGTCACAAAAGTATCTAGGACAGAACCGTCCTGAAGACAGAACTAACGCTGAAGTTGCTGTGGACACCTTCTTGGCCATAGAGGGTGCCTTCAGCAATACCCCTCCAGAAGTCATCTTTCGGAAGGCTTCAGTGCCAGATCAGCTGTATTATTGTCCGTATGTACAATCAATAAGAACTAGCGGACAGTATCCCTCTAACTTCAAGGAAGTTGGACAGGCTAAGGGAGAAAATCTCTAAAGGGTGATAAATTTGCACCACAGCAAAGGCGTCTCGGTGGTTCTGAACAGGCGTATGGCAGTGATGCAGACAGGCATCACCCTAATACAAGAAACTTGGTTAAACAGAATAAAAAATAGTGGCTTGAAATGGTGTGGATTCATAAATAAGGGGCCACGCGAAAAAGCACTGAGGGCATGTATAGCTGTCAAGGTTGTGAATGCGATTTTAGTTTCTAAGCTCTGCTCCAGAGACCCCACCGTTATGAAGATGAGACATAGGGACAGAAGCGGAGACAGACTAGAGAAGTTTCTTTCCTCGGCTTATTTCCGGGGCGACATTGAGGGACCCTTACCTCCTAGTAAGGATGAGGCTCTGATTAAGCACTGCCGGGAGAACAGGATTTCTCTGCTGTTGGGCAATGACGCAGAGGAAAAAATATAAATGAATAACTAGCGTGTACTGAGCTGGAAACCCATAAACGTGGTGATCTTCGACTTCCGAAATTAAAAACAGGAGTGAGTTTCTTGATTGGAAACTATGCTATCGAAAACCTACTTGAAAAAACTTCGCAAACCACTAAAGCGTTGTACAATAGGGCAAACAGAACTAAATCGTCTTCAGACTGGGACATCTACAAGACGGCTCAGTATGAATACAATAAAAACATCCGAACATATAAACAGGTAGATTGAAGGGGCTTTTGCGAGGAATGTCAAAACATTCCGGATACAGCAAGGTTCCACAAGATCCTGGCAAAAAATCCGGAGGCTCCCTTCGGGTTCATAAGGCTCGATGATGGCGAGCTTGCCGAAGACGAAGAAGAAACACTGAATCCCCTGATGGAAGTCCACTTCTCAGGTTTTCGACAAACTCAAACCCACCGAGAGGAAGAAGGCTAGAGCCAGGAGAGGGAGAAGGCCGACTAGGATTTCGCCGGCAAGGTCGTTGATATCAAGAAAGTGGAATGAGCCGTTGGATCCTCTTTTCCCTTTAAATTACCAGAGGTGAATGGTGTCTACCTAATGCTCTTACAAAAGCGCATGGGTTTCGTCGTCCGCCCACCGACAAAACTATTTAGGATAAACATTGCCCTCAAACGCGTGCCACTGGCATGAAAGGACGGCAGAGTGGCATTTATTCCCAGACCTGAGAAGGAGGGCTACACTGCTGCTAAAGATTTTCGCCCAATCAGTTTAACGTCCTTTATTCTGAAAACGCTAGATGAACTGGTCGAGAGATATATCAGGAATGAGGTACTATTAGCCTTCCCGCTATACATAGGGCAGCACGCCTTCAGCAATACCCCTCTGGAAATTATATGTCGGAAGGCTTCTTGGTTTGGCGTACCTGATCAGCTAGTAAGCTAGATAGGAAGCATGCTAAACCGGAGGCGACTCAGAAACAGATTGATAAAGGCCTAGTCAAGGGAGTAGCTCCACGATGATGCCCGCAGGGGGGAGGGGTTTTGCAGAGCGCTTATCTGGAAACGTGAGTGGGTTTTACAAGATCGGCGCTGCACATCGTTTAGCTCTAGTGTGACAGGTCAGGGCTCTCGGTAAATATGGAAAAGAGCGGCCTAGTAATTTTTACGGGAAAATACAAAGTGTCTAAAGCTGACGTCCTTGCATTTCCTGATACGAGGCTGGTGATCTCAGAATCAGTTAAATGTCTAGGAGTAATCCTGGATAGCAAACTCAACTGGGCGAAGCATCTAGACACATAGTGCAGGAAGTTTGTCATGACGTTTTGGGTGTGCAGAAAAGCCTCTGGTGTGACGTGGGGTCTAGGGCCTAAAATGCTTGCATGACTCTACTCCACTGTCTTCAAACCAAGGCTCCTATACGCGACCGTGGTCTGTTGCCCACGCGTGAAACTTAAAACGATTCAGGACAGGCTGCAATGATTATAAACGCTAGCGTTTACGGGCGTGTCAAGAGCAATGAGGACTACGTCCACGGCGGAGATATGATACATGCTATGTGAAGCGCTCCTTCACGCTGCGATAACAGCCGGGGCGGCGCACACGATGGGCCGTCTGGAAATAGATGGACTTGGGGAACTAAATACACTAAGCTTCAAAGTGACATCAGTACGCTGCCAAATCTAGAAATGAATCAAGATAGAAGACCTAAACGCTTCAACTTAACCAAAACTTTCCGCGTCTGTATTCCAAGCAGGGATATGTGGAAAGCAAATGGTAACCCGTTTTTCTTAGGGGAAATCTGGTACACAGGCTGTTCTAAAGGAGAGTGGGTTCAGGAGCAGAAATCTATGACAGAGCACAGAGGAGGGGGCTAGGGATCCCACTTGGACATGTCACTATCTTTCAGGTAGGGGTTCTGGCCTTCCTTCACTGTGCGAAAACACTAACAGAAGAAAACCCTGCTGAAAGGCAGATTACAATCTGCTCAGACAGCCAAGCGACATTAACTGCAATTGAAAAACCAAACATAACATCAGAGCTGGTTTAGGAATACAGAAGGGCATTAAACCAAATTGCGGACAAGAACGAAGTAACCATCATTACCATCACCGACATCGAGAAGATTCTAGCTGTAGTGGTTCGTGTCCGTGCTAAATTTTTCTAGAAAAGTGGTTCACGTCCATGCTAAGCTTCTGTTACATTCTCGTGGATCCTGATGACGTAATCATGCATTCCTACCTTACCGACATTGATACAAGAGGGGTACTAGACCTACTTTACCGACATCGAGAACATTCTACAGCTGACGTCATAAAATAATATTGCGCAATTGTGCTAGTCGAATTCATACAAACAGCTTCCAGGTTACTTCTCATCTCAAGCATGTCGCGTAAATACTTTCAAGGTTATATTTTGCTTTGTCCTGGCAATTTCTACTGCGACATATACTTGTGGGGAAAAAAAAACAAGGATGATTTATGGCTTCCTTATAGATAAATATATAATAAAAAATGCCTGCCTTTATTTATTTAATGCGCAAAAGATACGGGCACAGAAAAAACAGAAGATAAACTTTACATCGATTTCCGACGAAAGATTCTTTGCAACAAAAATTAACTTTAAAGGATAAACTTTACACAAATATCGGTTAAACTTTCTTTTGGTTTTCCATGACAAACACATGTATTTTGAAAGACGCGAAGTTGGCTGAACAAAACTTTATCGCTCTAAAAAATTTCCTGCAACAAATTTTATTCTTAGTTTTTTCTGTGGGTGTACAGATGAAATTTGATACGGAGCGCTGTGCACGACATCCTGTTTTGTCTATAAATTTGATTTATTGCTTCATTATAGATAATATATTCAACTAAAAATTCCTATTTTCATTTAGTGCGCAAATGATTCGTGAAAAACATTCTTCTGCAGTCTAGAACCTTCTATAACTTAAAGAGGTAGATATATTACTATTAGAGAACATTCTTGATGACGTCATCAGGTCCCTCGAGAATGTTCTAGAAGCTTAGCATGGACATGAACCACTTTTCTAGGAAAATTTAGCGCGGACGCGAACCACTACAGCTAGAATCTTCTCGATCTCGGTAAGGTAGGAATCTTGCGTTAGAACCGGCATTACTCATATACTTTCCTTATCAGCCATATTCTACTGTTTATAATTTTTAAAATAAGTTAATAATCTTGAGATATGGTTATTTGTTTAGAAAATCTTTTCTTTTAAAAAAATTGTTGTAATGATTTCAGCCATACAGAAAATTACTTTCAAAATTGGAGACAGTAAAGTTGTAGAGAAAGTTTTTCCGTGAAAATAAATCATCATTTATTGAATTTTAAACATTTTTCAAAAATTAGTAAGAAGCGATAGTAAGAAAAAATTCAATTGCAGAAAAAATGATTAAAATCATTGTTTTTTTTAAGTTTCAAAATTTTTTTACCGAAACTAATGGGTTTTATTTGAAATGACATAATCTGTCATATTATTTAAATTCTTAAAATCATGGAAGGAATATATTTTTGAGAGATCTGATTTTTGGCACGACTGCCTTAAAAAGCACAAGTATTTTTTAATAAACTTGTGAATAAAAAATGCATTCATGAAACTGAATTTTTAAGGTTAATTTAAAATCAATTTTATGAACAATGCAAAAAAATGAAACTTTTCCCCTTTATTATTTATTTTATATTATTATATATTATTAAAAATCATTAGGTAAAAAAATGAATTTTTAATGGATAAACGAGTTTTTGACAAAATAGTTAAATCTTCAGCGAAAGATATCAACTTTTAATTAAAATGATGAATCATCGACCAAAAAAGAATTTTTTAACAAAATATATGAGTTTTCAATTAAATAGTTGAATTTTCAACTAAAAAGATAAATATTCAATCGAAAATGGAGAAGTTAAATTTTCAGTTAAAAAACTTAATTTTCAACAAAGAATCGAAACAAATTTTTTAACAAAATATTCGGATTCTTAACCATAAAAATGAGTTTTTAACAAAGGAGTACGATTTTCAACCAGTTAGTTGAATTTTCAACCAAATATTTGAATTTCTAACTTAAGAATATGAATTTTCAACAAAAAATGGAATAAATAAATATCAAATTAAAAAAATTAATGCTCAACCAAAAAAATGAACATTCAACAAAGTAGATAAATTTTCAACCAAAGAGATGAATTTTCATCTAAAATGATGAATTTTTGAACAAACAAAAAAATTTGCTACAAAAAAGTTCAACTTTTAATCAAACCGTTGAATTTTCAACCAATAAAATTAATTTTCTACCAGAAAAGATTTCAAACTAAAAATGATAATTTTCAGCTGAGAAAATTAATTTTCAGCTAAAAAAAAATGTTTAGCTAGAAAAACTTATTTTCAGTTACAAAATTAATTTTCAGCTAAAAATGAATTTTCAGCTGAAAAAATCAATATTTATGAAAAAAAAATTAATTTAAAAAAAAATTAATTTACAACAATATAGTTAGATTTTCAGTAATAAAAATGAATTTTTAAGAAAGGTGTTCCACTTTCAATTTTTTATTTGAATTTTCAACCAAACAGTTGACTTTTCGACTAAAAAGTATGAATTTTTAACAAAAAAAATGAAATAGTTAAATTTCGAGTTAAAAAAATTAATTTATAACAAAACAAGAATGAACATTCAACAAGATAGTTAAATTTCTAACCAAAAAGACGAATGTTTAATATAATAATTTTACTTTCGAATAAACAAGATTATTTTTCAACCAAAAATACTATATTTAAATTTTTAGTTAGAAAAATTAATTTTCAACCAAAAAAACAATTTTTTTGAAAAATAGTTGTTTTCAACAAAAGAGGTGAATTTTCAACTAAAACTAGAGCCTCATACGCGCGCTCCGCGCGCGACCGATTTGTTCACATTTATTCATTTTATTTGGAAATAAATTTCAATGAAATACCATAAAATTCATTTTTACTTTAATAATTTTGATTTGTACACGGCTTCGCATGGATACCGTCTCACGATGCAGAATAAATAATTCCGTAAAAAATTGAGCCTATTCGTTGAAAAATAGTCAGACTCTAAATGTTGTAATCGAAATTGTTTAAATAATTAATAATTCTTGTAAATTTACAAAACATAGTAAAGAGTCACCGGAAAGATAATCTTAGTTGACTCCGCAAACAAATTGTTCTGAATGTGTTTATGAAAATTGTTTAAATAATTAATAATTATTGTAAATTTTCAAAGTATCATAGGAAAGAGGTATTTGAAAAACATTCTTTATTGAGTCCGTAAACAAATTGAGCCTATTCTTTAAAAAATAGCCAAACTCTTGATTTGTTTATCAAGATTGTTTGAATAATTATTCATTCTTTGAAATTTGCAGAGCATTATAGCAAAAAGTCACTGCAAAGATATTCTTACTTAATTCTATAAAAAATGGAGCCTATTCGTTAAAAAATAGCCAAACTCTCAGTTTTTAAATTAAAATTGTTTAAATAATTGAAAATTATTGTAAGTTTAGAAAGCAACATAGATAACAGTCATCGAAAAGATATTCTTAGTTGAATTCGTAAACAAAGTGAGCCTATTTGTTGAAAAACAGCCAAACTCTGAACATGTGTATGAAAATTGTTAAAATCATTAACAATTATTGTAAATTCGCAAAGTAACATAGGAAAGACTTATTTTTAATACATTATTTTTGGTTCTGTAAACCAATTGAGCCAATTCGTTAAAAATAATGATATTACAAATAATAATTCTTGTAAATTTACAAAGCAGCATATAAAATAGTCATCGAAAAGACATTCCTAGTTGACTCCGTAAACAAATTCTGCCTAGTCCTTGAGAAATAGACAAACTCTGAATATTTTTAGAAAAATTGTTAAAATAATTAATAATTCTTGTATATTTGCAAAGTATCGTAGAAAAGATTGATTGGGAATACATTCTTTCTTGATTCCCTAAACTAATTGATCCTATTAGTTGAAAAATGACCGGGCTCCTAATTTGTTTATGAAAATTCTTTAAATAATTAATAATTCTTGCAAATTTGCAAAGCATTATAGAAAAAAGTAATCTGAAAGATATTCTTACTTTATTCTGTAAAAAATTGAGCCTATTCGTTGAGAAATAGCCAAACTCTTAATTTTTTAATCAAAAAATTATTATAACTGTGCAAAGTATCGTAGAAAAGAGTTATTGGCAATACATTATTGGTGATTCCGTAAACAAATTGGGCTTTTTCGATGGATTTGCAAAGCTTCATAGAAAAGAGTCATCGGAAGGATATTCTTAGTGAATTCTGTAAAAGAAATTTAGCCTATTCGTTGAAAAATAGCCATACTCCTTGTTTATGCAAATTGTTTCAATTATTAATAATTATTGTAAATTTACGAAGCAACATAGAAAAGTTTCATCAGAAAGACATTCGTATTTGACTTTGTAAACAAACTGTACCTATTCCTTGAAAAATAGCCAAACTCTAAATATGTTTATGAAAATTGTTAAAATAATTAATACTTATTATATATTTGCAAGCTATCGTAGAAACGAATTATTGGAAATACATTCTTTCTTGATACCCTAAACTAATTTATCCTATTCATTGAAAAAAGGCCAAGGTCCTTCTGAAAAGTTAAACAAAAATGTAAAGTTGGTTTTTAAATGAAAAAATTAACAAAATTTATTATAAAAAATCCAAACACAATTAAAAAATAAATGGTACTCAAAATTTCGAAAGTTTCAAACATTTTGAAATATGAATGAACTATGACTAAAACGTTAAATCGAAAATGAATCTTTCAAAATACGAATAAAATATTTAAAATGTTAATTAAAAGCCTTATTTTTAAAAAATGCGTGAAAGGAATCCTTTATATACCGAAGTATAAATGCATATACTTCCACTAAGCTTCTTATGAAAACAAACATCTCGAGTTCAAATAAACACAGATCGCCCATCGTCGATGAGATCGCCTTATGGTTAACTAAGTAACGGTAACGGTAACTAAACGACGAATACCAACTTTCAAAGATAGGATCATGAATCCTTAGACGAATATTTTTATTTCTAGCTCCAGTAGCTTAGTGGTAGAGCACCTGACCGGCAATCAGTTGACCTGGCGTTCGAATCCCAGCGGAGCGAAAGGAGAAGATCTTTTTTCTGAATAAATTTAATTTCAAACAAAAAAGAAATTTCAACAAAATAGTGATATTTTCAACCAGAAAGATGAATTTTCAACAAAGGAGTTTAATTTTTAGCAAAGTAGTTTCATTTTTAACCAAATAGTCCAATTTGCAACTAAAAGAGATAAATTTTTAACCAAAAATGAAATGGTTATATTCTTAGTTAAAAAATTAATGTTTAACCAAAAAAAAGTAATATTGAACACAATAGTTAGATTTTCAAACAAACAAAAAATTAATTTTCATTAAAATAATTGAATTTGAACCAAAAAAGATTAAATTTCTACAAAAATAGATAAATTTTCAAATCACAGAGGCGAATTTACAACTAAAGAGACAAATTTTCAAACAAATATAAGAATTATGAACTAAAAAAGATTAGTTTTCTACCAAAAATAGTATAGTTAAATTTTGAGTTTAGAAAATTAATTTGTAATAAAAACAAAGATTTTGCAACTTAATAGTTATTTTTTAACCATAAGGATGCATTTTTAACATAAATTATAGATCTTGAAACCAATATTTTAATTTAAAATACAATACAGTTGAATTCAACTGAAAAATATTAATTTCGAACAAAATAGTTGAATGCTGAAAAAAAAAACAAATTAATTTTCAACCAAAAAGAAACAAACATTCAACTGTAGAAATTTTTTTTTTCTTCCTAAAGTGTTTCTATATACTTTAGAAAATTTTTAATTCTAGGTTGGAGAAAAGTTCCAATTTTCAAATTTTTGAAAATGACCCGCGACAATTTAAATAGTGAAAATAAGAAAATAGGTGAAAAATCAATAAACAAAAATTCTGAACTACATTTCTTGAAATGTTATTGTCGTTATCAATTTTTATTAAATTATTACAGAATAAAATTGGTTACATTTTGCTTCTCGAATGCATTTCAGTATTTAACATCACGCTTTTTAAAACGCTAAATAAAAATTCAATGATGCAATAAAATAATTAATCAGATTTTATTTTTATTTTTCATTCGAGACAAATTTACAGCCAAAGATTAAATGACTTTTAGAAATTTGCAGTCACGATTCATCAACTTAGAAGCGCAAAAGAGGACAAGGTTGAAAGGCAGACGTGCTTGATAGTGAAATTATTTTTGTAAAACCGATTTTGATAAAAGTAAATGTGACATTCAATTCAAAGGAAAATCGACGCTCACAAAGATAATTTCTCACACAACTTTATTATCACATTTTTACACAAAAAAAAGTTAAAATAATCTTTCATTAACAAGAAATCCTAAGTGGCATAATTAGGTTATTTTAGGTTAAAATTTTTAAAAATGATAAAAGGCTAGACATGTGTCAAGATAACGTCATTTCCCCCCATTTTTTATTGAATTAAAAAAAAATTAATTTAATTATTTTGTTGATAATGCAACTATTTTCGTAAAAAGTCGTATTTTTGGCAAAAAAATCAGCTACTTGGTTGAGCTACTAAAAATTCATTTTTTTTTTAAGATTTATCTATTTGGTTAAAAATTCATTTCTGGTTGAAAGTTTAACTATTTTCTTGAAAAATCTTTTTCTTTAGACTTAATCTTTTCAACTAAAACTGTAAATATTCCATTTTTGGTAAAAAATTAATATTTTGCATCAAAGATTGATGGTTTGAAGATGGAAGAAACTTTTTATTGAAAATTGATATTTCAGATTGAAAATATAACTATTTTCTTGAAAATTGTTTTTTTTAGAATTAATTTTTTTTAACTGTAATATTCCATTTTTGGTTGAAAATTGATATTTAAAATTGAAAATATATTGAAATATTGACTATTACATGTTTAATTTGGAATTCATCTTTTTTGGTTGAAAAATGAACCAGTTGGTTTAAAGTTAAACTTCTTTTCCAAAAATGATTTTTTTTATTAAAGATTCCTTATTTTACTTGAAAATTTATCGCTTTGTTTGAAAAAAATTAACCTATTTGTTGAAAATTGATATTTCAGGTTGAAAATTTAACTATTTTCTTGAAAATTGTTTTTTTTTCTAATTAATTTTTTTTAACTGTAATATTCCATTTTTGGTTGAAAATTTATATTTGAAATTGAAAATTGATTGGAATATCAACTATTACATGTTTAATTAAGAATTCATCTTTTTTGGCTGAAAGATGAAACACTTGGTTTGAAGTTCAATTTCTTTTCCAAAAATGAATTTTTTAAATTAAAAATTCCTTATTTCACTTGAAAATTTATTTCTTTTTTTGAAAAATTAACTTTTCTTACAAAAAATTAACCTTTTTGTTGAAAATTGATATTTCTGGTTGAAAATTTAACTATTTCCTCGAAAATTGTTTTTTTTTTTTAGAATTAATTTTTTTTAACGATAATATTCCATTTTTTGTTAAAAATTGATATTTAAAATTGAGAATAGATTGAAATATCGGCTATTACATGTTTAATTCAGATTTCATATTTTTTGGCTGAAAAATGAACCACTTGGTTTGAAGTTAAACTTCTTTTCCAAAAATGAATTTTTTAAATGAAAGATTCCTTATTTTAGTTGAAAATTTATCTCTTTTATGGAAATATTAACTTTCGTCGAAGAATTAACTTTTGTTCGAAAATTAACATTTTTTTTTTTAATTGATATTTCTGGTTGAAAACTTAACTATTTTCTTGAAAATTGTTTTTTTTTTCAGAATTAATTTTCTTTTAACTGTACTATTCCATTTTTGGTTGAAAATTTATATTTGAAATTAAAAATTGATTGGAATATCAACTAATACATGTTTAATTAAGAATTCATCTTTTTTGGCTGAAAAATGAACCACTTGGTTTGAAGTTAAACTTCTTTTCCAAAAATGAATTTTTTAAATGAAAGATTCCTTATTTTAGTTGAAAATTTATCTCTTTTATGGAAATATTAACTTTGTTCGAAGAATTAACTTTTGTTGAAAAATTAACCTTTTTGTTGAAAATTGATATTTCTGGTTGAAAATTTAACTATTTTCCTGAAAATTGTTTTTTTTCAGAATTAATTTTCTTTTAACTGTACTATTCCATTTTTTGTTAAAAATTGATATTTACAATTGAAAATAGATTGAAGTTAGATAAGATTCCTTATTTGAGTTGAAACATTATCTCTTTTTTTAGAAAAATCAACTTTTGTTGAAAAAAAAAAAATTTGTTGAAAATGGATATTTCTGGTTGAAGATTTAACTATTTTCTTGAAAATTGTTTTTTTTTTAAATCAATTTTTTTTAACTGTAATATTCCATTTTTGGTTAAAAATTGATATTTAAAATTGAAAATTGATTGAAGTATCAACTTTTACATGTTTAATTAAGAATTCATATTTTTTAATTGGCTGAAAAATGAACCACTAGGTTTGAACTTGAACTTCTTTTCCAAAAATGAATTTTTTAAATGAAAGATTCCTTATTTTAGTTGAAAATTTATCTCTTTTATGGAAATATTAACTTTTGTTGAAAACTTAACTTTTGTTGAAAAATTAACCTTTTTGTTGAAAATTGATATTTCTGGTTGAAAATTTAACTATTTTCTTGAAAATTGTTTTTTTTTCTAATTAATTTTTTTTAACGATAATATTCCATTTTTGGTTAAACATTGATATTTAAAATTGAAAATAGATTAAAATACCGACTATTACATGTTTAATTAGGAATTCATATTTTTTGGTTGAAAAATGAACCACTTGGTTTGAAGTTAAACTTCTTTTCCAAAAATAAATTTTTTAAATGAAAGATTCCTTATTTTAGTTGAAAATTTATCTCTTTTTTTGAAAAATTAACTTTTGTTGAAAAAAATTAACCTCTTTTTTTAAATTGATGTTTCTAGTTGTAAATTTTACTATTTACTTAAAAATTCTTTTTCTTTAGACTTAGTCTCATTAACTAAAACTGTAACTATTCCATTTTTTTAAAATTAATATTATTCATTAAAGATTGATGGTTTAAAGACGGTTTGAAGTTAATCCTCTTATCCTAAAATGCATTCCTTTGGTTAAAGATTCATTATTTTAGTTGATAATCTATCTCTTCTCTTGGAAAATTAACTTTTGTTGAAAAAAATTAACCTTTTTGTTGAAAATTGATATTTCTGGTTGAAAATTTAATTATTCTCTTGAAATTTTTTTTTTCAGAATTAATTTTGTTTTTTACTGTAATATTTAAAATTGAAAATTGATTGGAATATCAACTATTACATGTTTAATCAAGAATTCCTCTTTTTTGGTTGAAAAATGAACCACTCGGTTTGAAGTTAAATTTCTTTTCCAAAAATGAATTTTTTAAATTAAAGATTCCTTATTTTAGTTCAAAATTTATCTTGTTTCTCGAAAAATGAACTTTTGTTGGAAAAAATTAATCTTTTTGTTAATAATTGATATTTCTGGTTGAAAATTGAACTATTTTCTTGAAACTTTTTTTTAAATTAATTTTTCTTCTAACTGCGGTATTCCATTTTTTGTTAAAAATTGATATTTAACATTGAAAATAGATTGAAATATCCACTATTACATGTTTAATTAAGAATTCAACTTTTTTGGTTAAAAAATGAACCACTTGGTTTAAAGTTAAACTTCTTTTCCGAAAATGAATTTTTTAAATTGAAGATTCATTATTCTATTTTAAAATACTTTTTTGTTGAAAATTTAACTATTCAGTTAAAAGGTAAACTATTTAATAGAAAATGAAAGTTTTTGTTAAAAAATCATATTTTCGGGTTGGAAATTCAACTGCTTTGGAAATAATCAATCTTTTCAGCTTCAAAATTCAACTATTTTATTGAAAATTGCTGTATTTGGTTAAAATTTCGTCTTTTTTGGTAGAAAATTAATCTTCTTGCTTAAAAATTCATTCATTCTGGTTAGGAATGCAACTGTTTGGTTGAAAAATAATCTCTTTTGTTTGAAGATTCAACTATTTTATTGAAAATTCGTCTTTTTTAGTTTTTTAGTTAAATTTTAGTTAAAAATTAACTTTTTATTGAAAATTTATATTTTTGGTTGAAAATTTAATTGTTTGGTTAACAAGTAAACCATTTAATACGCAATTAAATTTTTTTGTTTGAAAATCATATTTCCGGATTGAAAATTCAATTTCTTTGAAAATAATAATTATTCTTTTTGGCTTCAAAATTCAACAATTTTGTTGAAAATTGATGTATTTTGTTGAAATTTGGACATTTTGGTAGAAAATTAACCTTCCTGCTTGAAAATGCATCCTTCTTTGTTTTAAGTTGAACTATTTTTCAAAAATGCATTTTTTTGATAAAGATTCATAATTTTAAATAATTTGATGGTAATTATTTTTTGTCTCCTGGTCTAAAATCAATTTTTTTTAATATTGACTTTTTATTTCCAAATTGTGAAAAAATTGCTCTCAAGCATCGCGGGGATCCGAACCCAGAACTCTCATATTGCCGGTATGATGCTCTTACCCTCTAAGCTACGGAAAGACGAGATAATTTCTGCACCCCCTAAAAAACCATAAGATTCAAAAATATAAATCAATCGAATGTTTAAAAAATTAATCTTACAAGCATAAGGAATTACGACAGAACTCAATTTGTAGGGATTGTAAAAAAATTAATCTCGTATCTTCGTAGCTTAGTGGGTAAGAGCATCAGACCGGCAATCTAAAAGACCTGGGTTCGGATCCCAGCGGAGGTTGAGAGCAATTTTTTCACAATTCAAAAATAAAAAATCAATATTAAAAAATATGGACTTTAGCTGGGGAAAAGAAGTGGTAGAAAGGGGAAAAGGGGGGGAGGAAATGTAGGAGAAAAAAAGAATGAGAGAAGTAGTAAAAGTGGGACAGAAGAAATAAGGAGAAGGGAATTAAGGGAAATTAGAGAAAACGAGGATAGGGAAACTATGGGAATATGATGGAGAGAAAGTAGGGGGTGAGAGGAAATAAGGGATGGGAAAGTAGGCGAATAAATAAGAAACCAGGAGAGACCAAGTGAGGGGAAATGTCGGAAGAGAAAGTAAGGGTGGATGTAGAAAGGGGACGTATAGGAAGTGAGCAGTGATGAGGAACTAGAGAAAGTGACGGCAAATTATTGGAGGAGATGTAGGGGACATGGAGGGAAATGACAGACGTAATGAGGGAAGTTAGGGGAAATGAAGGGAGGGTAAGCAGGGAAATGCAAGGAAAACGTTGATGGGGGAAGTCCGGGCAGTATTGGGTGAGGGGAAATGAGAGGAAGGGAAGTAGGAGAAATGGGGAGGAGTAGTGTGGGAAGAGAAGGAAAAATGAAGGGAATGGAAATGGGGAAAGTGAGAGCTAATGAGGAGAGGGAGAGTAGGTAAAGTAAGTGAAAGTGAAGGGAAGTAGGGGAACTGGTTAGAAATAAGGTTGAGTTGGAGAGGGGAACTGAGTCATGAAAAGGAAAGTGACGAAACGGGATTTTTAGTTCAGAGAAGTGAGGAGTAGGGGAAGAAGAAAATGCAGGGAGAGAAAGTAAGGGTAAATGATAGGGAGGGGACGTATAGAAAATAAGCGGGAATGAG
>CAKNYM010054223.1:0-11435 GCA_932195095.1 Andricus curvator | reverse complement strand
TGGGGAAAGTGGAGAATGTAGGGAGAGAAAGTGAGGGTAAATAATTGATGGGGACATATAGGAAGTGAGCGGTAATGAACGGTGGGGAAGTAGGAGAAGTGACGGGAAATTATTGAAGAAGAAGTAGGGGACGTGACTGGAAATGATGGGGGGAAATTATGGAAGTGAATGGAAATGATAGGTGGAAGTAGGGAAGTGAGGTCAAATAAAGGGAGGGTAAGTTGCCGAATTGAAGGTAAACGTTAAGAGGGGCAGTCGGGGAAGTAGTGGGTGAGGGGAAAAGAGAGGAAGGGAAGTAGGAGAAATGGGGAGGAGTAGTATGGGCAGTAGAGGAGAAATGAGTGGAGGGTAAATAAGGGACGTGAGGGGCATTGAGGGGTGGGGGAAGTAGGGGAATAAGGGAATAAGGAAAGTAGGGGAAGTAGGTGGAATTGAGAGGAAGTAGTTTAACTGGTTAAAAATAAGGGTGATTGGGGAAGAAGAAGTGAGGAATGGAAAGGGAAGTAGGGAAACGATATTTTTAGCTAAGAGAAGTAAGGAGTGGGGGAAGAAGAGGTGGAAGAAGTTGGGGAAGGGGCTGCGAAGGGTGCAGTGAGAGTTAAGAAAGTGGGAGAATGTAAGAGGGAGAATCTATTCTATCTTCTTTAATTTCAATTTGTGCAAAAAACGCGCAGATATTAATACTTTCAATTTTTCGATTTTTAATGTGTTTTTTTTCAATTAGCACTATTTGTTATTTTCAAAATGATGCTAATGATATAAATACAAAAATTTGCTACCCTGCGACTTCTTACGTTCATGTGAAATTTTGCACAATTTAAAATCGTGTTTAAACTATTCTAAATGTGTTTTTGTGTCCTAATAAAGTTAACACTTTCTTCATTCTTGCAAGGTGTAACTAAAAAAATGCATTCAAAAATTGTTAACACGATGTTTTTAAAAAAGTATATTTATTCTTTCTTGAAAAATCGTGTTCTCGTGTTCTCCCATACATTTTTTCAATTTTTCAGGATTTCAAAAATTTCTCGGAAAAATTGGCATAATTTTAAAATGTATTCCGAAATTTTATATGCGTTAAAAAGATATAAAAATAATTTCAATATTGGAAGATTTCGAAAAATGAAAAAAATGTAGATTTTTTAAATAATATCTTTTAAACAAACTAAAATTTTTCCTAAAATTGTATTAAATCCTGTGAAATACAACATTTTTTTTTACAATTTTCTAGATTCTTTTTCGGTGTTCAAAAACCTTCAGCAAATGAATCGTTTTTCTAAATTTATTTTCGTATTAAAAATTATTTTTACCTAAATCAAAAAACACGCCCTCTGTCATTGTACTTTCCCCAAATTTTTGCACTGCAGTTTTAAGATCAAAAGTCAAACCATCTACAACTGAAATTCAGAGATTGTGAATTCTCTTTTGTTAAAGCTCCTTTTAACGAACACATTCTCATCGGGTGTCTCGTGGGGGAAAAAAGGTTAAAAGCAAATTTGTAGATCTAATTTAGGCAACAAAATTTGTTAATGAATATTTTATTGTACCTTGTGTATTTTTTTCCAAAAATTTGATTTATTTATTTTTAGTGTCCTTTTTCACTGTTTTAAAACAAAAACTACGCATGTTGTCAAAAAATACTTTACAACTTTGTGGATCATTTTTGGTGAACAACTTTTGTCCATTCATTTTTTTCGTATCATCCGCCGTTTCTCTAAAAATGTTGATTTCTTTTAATGTTATTTTTACGAATAAAACAAAAACTACGCGTCCTGTCAAAAAATTGTTTATAACAAATTTGTAGATCTCTTTTGGGCTTAACAACTTTTTCTATTTATTTTTTTCGAATCTTGAAAACTGTCGCAAATTTAGGAAACTAAAAAAACAATAGGAAAATTTGGTCACGATCTGTTTCTTATCATTTGTTTCGTAATGTTTAATTGACAAATTGAATGTTACGCAAAAACAAAATTAAAGGCTTTCTTCAATCTCAAGGTAAAGCTGGCCCTGAATGAGTCAGAATTTTTTTAAGGCTTCCACATGCACCATATTTATAAATGAAGAGACTATTTTTTTTAAAGAGAAAATAAAAATTTATTTTCCTATAATATTGACGAATCATGAATAAAAAGATAGATAAAATAATCACTAAGCCTATAGATGCATGATAAACTAATTGATTATGTCAAAGTTGTCGACCTTCGCCCTGAATCTGTTTTTCAGTCTAAAATAGATCTTCAAGTACGATACACTTTAAGAATCATGCTGAAAGTTAATAATCATTACTTGCAGAAAGAATAATACTTTTCAATTATTTTAAAAACGTACAATAACAAGAAGATCAGAGTTAGGATTTTTTTTAAATCATAAATTCCCTATTGAGAGTCAATTGGATGAGTATTAATTTGCCAAAACATGATTATTTTTTATTTTGTTTAATTTCCAGCTGCTCGAAATTTAATTTTGATTTTCTTTCATTCAGGGGGAACCTTCCTACAGTGGATAATCAATAATTAAGGGCACAAAAAAAAAATTTAATATTAATTTATTACCACGTTTATAGTGTCTTAACTAATAATTACATTCAGTTAATTATTTTATATACATTAATAATTGTTATTGATGATTATCCACTGTGGGTCGCTCTATCCAATTTAGCGAGGTTTCCCCTACTTAAATTTTCAACGGTTGATTTTAGAACTGTAAAAAATTTAACTGCTTAAAATTCAATTTTTAACAGTTGAAAATTCAATTCTAAATTTTCTTCAATTTTTAACAGTTGAAAATTCAACTAATAATTTCCCAACGGCGACCCGTTTTCGAAAAATCTAATTTTTTCAAAAAAAAAAAAAAAATTCTGGATTGAAATTTTGATTTATTATCTTTTTATAGTAAAATTATGTAAATACAACAATTGTAACACTTGTTATTAATACAAAATTAGCTTTTTTTCTTCAATTTTGAACAGATGAATATTCATGACTGAAGTTTTCTATATCAATGGATTTTAAACTTTTGTAATTAATTTTTAAAAAAGAAGTATTCAATCGAAAAACCGAAAAAACATTTGTTATCGTCTTAGAAATATCTAGGAGACCCTTTTTTTATCAAAACCAGTTTTCAAACAATTCAATCTTTTTTTATAATTTAAAACTTTGCAAATGTCATAAACAAGCTAATTATCAAATTTTAAATTAAAAATTGAATTTTCAACACTTGAATGATTGAAAGTTGATTTTTCAAATGTTGCACATTGCATTTTTTGTTTTAGAAATAGTCAATTTATTCGAAAACGGGTCGACATGGGGAAATAATGTTTTGCAAAATTGGAAACTAATGAAAATTGAGTTTTAAACTTGAAAATTAAGCTACGAAAAATTCAACTGTTGAAAATTCAATTTTCTTCTATTTCGAACGATTATAAATTGAAGGAAAAAGCAAATTTTTTATTAAAAATAATTTGAAAAAATGTTATATTTATATAATTTTACATTGAAATTTAATTTAAAAAAACATTTCACTGTTGAAAATTGAATAAAATTTAAAATCGAACAATCAATATTTTACAGTCGAAAATAGAAACAAATTGAAAATTGAATTTCGAACAGTTAGATTTTTGATAACTTAATTTTTAGTAGTTGAAAACTCAATTTTCTTCCATTTTCAATTGTTCAAAATATTAAATGATAATTTTAATAATAATTTTTGACTTTACTCATTTTCAATTTTCAGCGATTGAAATTTCAATTTGCAATTTTCTCTAATTTTCAATTTCCCAAAAAATTATTTACCAATGGTGAACAGTTTTAAATTATAATGTAAAATTAGGCAAATAAGATATTTTTAACAGTTGTTTTTATTATAAGATTCGCTCTTTCCTTAAATTTTTAACAGTTGCATTTTCAAATTTTGAAATTTCAATTTTTCTCAATTTTCAATATTCAACAGTTTAAAATTCATCTTTTGAACAATCAAATGTTAAAAATCATTTTCAAATTTTCTTGAAGTTTGAACTGTCAAAAATTCATTTTCGATTCCTGAATAGTTGCAAATTCAACTGTTGAAAATTCAATTTTTATTTTTTCAACAGTTAAACATTCAATTTTATTTTATTTTCATTTGTGGAAAATTTAATTTTCTCCTATTTCCAACGGTTGAAAATTCGAGAAAAAGCAAATTTTGTATTAAGAAGAATAATTAAAAATGTTATATTTACATAATTTTACATGAAAATTTAATTTAAAAAAACTTATAATTCTTAATTAATTTTTTTTCTGGAAGAGATTTTCTCCTTTCGCTCCGCTGGGAATCGAACCACAGAACTTCCGATTGCCAGTCGGGTGCTTTCCCATTATGCTACTAGAGCGATCGAGAGAAGAAACTTTTTTCAGAAAATATATGCATTATTTTGCAAGCTGGTACATATCAATTTTTTAAGGAATCTGTATTATCATCAGAGAATAACAAAAAATGTTAACGTCTTTTCAGACTAGATGGAAATATGAATCACAAATTATTTTTAATTAATTTTTTTTTTTCTGAAAAAAGATCTCCTTTCGCTCCGCTTGGAATCGAACCACAAAACATCCGATTGCGGGCGGGTGCATTCCCATTAAGATACTAGAGAGATCGAGAGAAGAAACTTTTTTCAGAAAATACACGCATTATTTTGCAAGGTGGTACATATCAACTTTATGAAGGAATCTGTATTATCATAAGAGAATAACATAAATTTTTAACGTCTTTTCAGACCAGATGGAAATATAAATTGAAAATTATTTTTAATTAATTTTTTCTTCTGAAAAAAGATCTTCTTTCGCTCCGCTTGGAATCGAACCACAAATCTTCCGATTGCTGGTCGGATGCTTTTCCATTAAGCTACTAGAAAGATCGAGAGAAGAAACTTTTTTCAGAAAGTACACGCATTATTTTGCAAGGTGGTACATATCAATTTTGTTAAGGAATCTGTATTATCATCAGAGAATAACACAAAAATTCAACGTTTTTTCAGACTAGATGGGAATATGAATCAAAAATTATTTTTAATTAATTTTTTTTCTGAAAAAAGATCTTCTTTCGCTCGTGAAAAATGTATGTTAATCTCTGATGATAATACAGATTCCTTAAAAAAATGATATGTACCGCCTTGGAAAATAATGCGTGTATTTTCTGAAAAAAGTTTCTTCTCTCGATTTCTCTAGTAGCTTAATGGGAAAGCACCCGACCGGCAATCGGAAGTTCTGTGGTTCGATCCCACCGGAGCGAAAGAGGAAGATCTTTTTTCAGAAAAAAAAATGTTATTCATATTTCCATCTAGTCTGAAAAGACGTTAAAAATTTATGTTATTCTTTGATGATAATACAGATTTCTTAAAAAAAATTGATATGTACCAGCTTGCAAAATAATGCTTGTATTTTCTGAAAAAAGTTTCTTCTCTCGATCTCTCTAGTAGCTTCACGGGAAAGCACCCGGCCGGCAATCGGAAGTTCTGTGGTTGGATCCCAGCGGAGCCAAGGGGGAAGATCTTTTTTCAGACAAAAAAAAAATTCATTCATATTTCCATCTAGTTTGAAAAGACGTTAAAAATTTATGTTATTCTTTGATGATAATACAGATTCCTTTAAAAAAATTGATATGTACCAGCTTGCAAAATAATGCGTGTATTTTCTGAAAAAAGTTTCTTCTCTTGATCTCTCTAATAGCTTAATGGGAAAGCACCCGACCGGCAATCGGAAGTTCTGTGGTTCGATTCCCAGCGGAGCGAAAGAAGATCTTTTTTCAGAAAAAGAAATCAATTAAAAATAATTTTTAATTCATATTTCCATCTAGCCTGAAAAGACGTTAAAAATTTATGTTGTTTGAATTTGTTTGTTGATATTCCATTTGATACTATTAAGCTATGAAATCTAGTTTAACTTCTTATTGGATGCCGGGATTAGAACATAAATCGAGAGAAAAAACTTTTTTCAGAAAATACACGCATTATTTTTCAAGGTGGTACATATCAATATTTTTAAGAAATCTGTATCATCATCAGAGAATAACATAATTTTTTAACGTCTTTTCAGACTAGATTGAAATATGAATTAAAAATTATTTTTAATTAATTTTTTTTTCTGACAAAATATCTTCTCCTTTCGCTCCGCCGGGAATCGCACCACAGAACTTCCAATTGCCGTTCGGGTGATTTCCCATTAAGCTACTAGAGAGATCGAGAGAAGAAATTTTTTTCAGAAAATACACGCATTTTTTTGCAAGGTGGTAGATATCAATTTTTTTAAGAAATATGTATTATCATCCGAGAATAACATAAATTTTTAACGTCTTTTCAGACTGGATGGAAATATGGATCAAAAATTATTTTTAATTAATTTTTTTTTCTGACAAAATATCTTCTCCTTTTGCTCCGCTGGGAATCGAACCACAGAACTTTCGATTGCCGGTCGGGTGCTTTCTCATTAAGCTACTAGAGAGATCGAGGGAAAAAATTGATATGTACCAGCTTGCAAAATAATGCGTGTATTTTCTGAAAAAAGTTTCTTCTCTCGATCTCGCTAGTAGCTTAATGGGAAAGCACTCGACCGGCAATCAGAAGTTCTGTGGTTCGATTTCCAGCGGAGCGAAAGAAGATCTTTTTCAGAAAAAGAAATCAATTAAAAATAATTTTTAATTCATATTTCCATCTAGTTTGAAAATACGTTAAAAATTTATGTTATTCTGTGATGATAATACAGATTCCTTAAAAAAATTGATATGTACCACCTTGCAAAATAATGCGTGTATTTTCTGAAAAAAGTTTCTTCTCTCGATCTCTCTAGTAGCTTAATGGGAAAGCACCCGACCGGCAATCTGAAGTTCTGTGGTTCGATTCCCAGCGGAGCGAAAGAAGATCTTTTTTCAGAAAAAAAAAATTGTTTAAAAATAATTTTTTATCCATATTTCCATCTAGTCTGAAAAGACGTTCAAAATTTATTTTATTTGAATTTGTTTGTTGATATTCCATTTGATACTATAAAGCTATGAAATCTAGTTTAAATTCTTATTGGATACCGGGATTAGAACATAAATCCGATAGCTCAACATCGACGTTAATTGATTTAGAGCTTTCTGGATTTTTTTCTGCTGTTGTGAAGTTAATACGCAACCTTAAAAGAGAACACGTGTTTTTCAATATTGAGGAGGATTTGATCATACATCTATCACATGTAAGAGCAATTAAGATACCACAGTATGTAGATATGATTCCATTTAATTTTAGAGAGACAATTTTATCATTACAATGTTTTAATTTTTTTAAATGAACATTTTTTTTAAATAATATTTTTTTGAAAATTGTTAATTAGATATTTATTATTTATTTGTACTTTATGTAAATAATATAATAAAAAAAATCCAAAATTTGTGTTACATAGTATACAACATATAATATGATTTTGATGTCTCAATTATCTGCACAAATTTTGTTGTTATTTTTATAAACATAGCTTTGATTAATTATTTTTAGTTTTCTAATTAGTAAAAAATGTGTGGAGCTAATGTCTTTGATATGAGTGATTGATTAGTGATTAATCATTGAAAAGTAATTACAAAAAACTATTTTTAAACATTTATCATGTAGGCACGATAACTTTCGAAAGACTAATCAGATTGGAATGAGCTTTGGCACACGTATTTAGGAAATAAAAAGAAAGAACGAGTTTGAAAGTCAGCTATTTTGGGTTAAAATTCAAAAAGTTGCAGCATTTTCAAAATTTTTGAGATCATTTTTTTTCAAGATTTAAAAACTCCATGTACGGCAATTCAAACTAATCAAAAATACAAACAATTTATCTCCATAATTTTTTTCGATCAAAACCAAATTACCAGAGTTATAACATTTTCAAAATTTTTAAAATAATTTTTTTTCAAGATTGGAAAATTCTGTGTACGGCAATTCATACTAATCAAAAATACAAACAATTTATCTCTACAATTTTTTTCGATCAAAAACAAATTACCAGAGTTATAACATTTTAAAAATTTTCGAGATAATTTTTTTTTTCAAGATTTAAAAATTCTATGTATGGCAATTCATATTAATCAAAAACAAAAACAATTTATCCTTATGATTTTTATCGATCAAAAACAAATTACTAGAGTATATATATATAGCATTTTCAAAATCCAAAAAAACAAACGAAAATGAACATTTCAAGCCAAAAAACAAACAAAAAATAATGAAGAATGAAAAATTCCATTTTGTGGTCAAACTATACAAGATACAAATAAAGATGACAAAAAAAATTGCACCCAAAAAGATCTACAAATTTGTTATCAATCACTTTTTGATAGGTCGCGTAGTTTTTGATTTATTCGTAAAAAACAACATTAAAAATAAAAATTGAATTTTTGGATAAAACACACAAGCTACGAAAAAAACATTTTGCAAAAAGTTGTTAAACCAAAAAAGAGCTGAAAATTTGTTAGTTATCATTTTTTGATAGGATGCGTAGTTTTTGTTTTAATCGTGAAAAATAACATTAAAAAAAAAAAAATTAATTTTTTTGAAAAACGACCCAAGGGAAAAAAATCCTTTTTGGGTGAAAAACTTTTGTTGATTCTTATTTTTTCGTACCTTGTGCCCTTTTCCAAAAAATTTAATTTTTTCATTTTCAGTGTCATTTTTTAGGATTAAAACAAAAACTACAAGTCATATCAGAAAATTATTAAGAACAAATTTGTAGCTCTTTGTTGGATGAGCAACTTTTGTTTATTCATTTTTTTCATAGTTTGTGTCATTTGTCCAAAAATTAAATTTTTTAATTTTTAATGTTGCTTTTTACGAATTAAACAAAAACCACGCATTCTATCGAAAAATAATTTATAACAAATTTGTTGTTTTTTTTTTTTTTGATGAACATAATTTGTCGTGTCATTTTTTTGTAGCTTGTGTCTTTTGACCAAAAATTTAATTTTTAATACTGTTTTTTACGAATTTAAACAAAAATTACGCGTCCTATAAAAAAGTTATTATTTACAGATTTGTAGATCTTTTTTTAATGCACAATTTTTGTCCATTCATCTTTTTTCGTATCTTGTATAGTTTGACCGCAAAATTTAATTTTTGATTTTTGATTAGTTTTTGTGCGATCAAAATTTTAATTTTCGATTTTTCGAGAAAATTGAAAAAGTTGTTATGACAATCTTATAGGGGGTTCAAAAAGCAATGTTTTTATCCTCCTGACTTTTTTTCATATCGTGCGTTGTTTGGCTTCAAATTTTCATTTTCGTCATTAATAAATTAATAAATAAAATTAATAAATAATAAGTAAAATAATGAATAATAAAAATTATAAATAAATAATAAATAACATTAATAAATAAGTCATTAAATAAATTTTCCGACTTTTTGAATACTACGAACAGTCGCACATAGAAAACTCAAAAATGTTTTTAAAAATAAAAAATCAAGGTGAAATCATTTTTTTATCGTATACTAATTATATTTGTTGTAAATCTTGAAAAGTTTCAAAATTCTTAAAATTGTTCTAAATTTTGTTTAGAAATCTTCAAAAAACTGAATTTTGTTTACAATTTTTCAGAATCTTCTTAAATTTTAAATTATTTTTGAAAAAGAACAATTTTTAACAAACTAGCTGAATCCTCAACCAAAAAATATTATTTTCTAACCAGTTGCATTTTTCACCAAAAAAGATGACATTTTTACCAAAAGAGACGAATTTTTCTACAAAATTGTTCAATTTTTTAACACGAAAATATGAATTTTCAACAAAAAAGTTCATTTTAAACCAAATTATTGAATTCTTAACGAAATATATGAATTTTCTACAGTGAAAATTAATTTTCTGATAAAAGCTTCAGATTTTTAAAGAAACTTTTAACCGAATATTTGAATATTCAAAAAACAAAAATGAATTGTCAATGAAAAATGTCATTGTCGATATTTTAAATAAACAAGATTCTAAATCAAAAAGAAACAAAATTCATCCAAAAAAGAGAATTTTCCACAAAATAGTTGACTTGTTAACCAAACAGTTGAATTTTCAATCCGAGAATATGAATATTAAAAAAAAAATATATAATATAAAATATAATAATAAAAATAAAAAGTTTCTGTGAAAAACAAAATTTTACCCAAAAATACTGGTTTTCAACAAAATAGTTAAATTTTTAACTAAAGGGATCAATTTTCAACGGAAAAATCACTTGTTAGATTTTTAAGAATCTTTCAAAGTGTTTGAAATTTTTTTTAAGAACTAAGCTTTTAGAATAAAAAATCATTGATAATTTTCTCAGGAATTTAAAAAAAAAGTTTTTTATTTTCTTGAAACCTTTAAAAATTCTTAAAAAGCTTCGATGTTTTTTTTTCAAACTTTTCGAAAACTTACATTTTGTTCAACATTTTTATATCTGTTTTAAAATTTAAAATTTTTATTGAATCTTTTCAAAACTTCGAAACCTCATAAATATCTTTGAAAATAATTAAAATTTTTATTAAAATTAAAAAAAAAATCTGAACAAACTTCTAAGCTTTCCTAAAAATCATTTTTTTTAATTTCTTTCAAAATTATTCGTAGTTTTCCTAAAACTTTTTTAAATTCTGAATTACGAAAAAATTATAGAGAAAAACAGTGTGTTATTGCATTTTCGATCCAAGTGGCGCAGTCTGTCTTTGATTTTTAAATACAGATTGATAAGTTAGAATTCTGTTCAATAATGTTGGAAAAATTTAAATTTGGAATAAAAGATGAAAAAATTATTGTTAATTGTATGTCAGCTTGAATTTTGTATACATAAAGGTACAATAAATAAAATAAATGTTGCTGTTTTTTTTATTTTAATATTCTATTGACAAATTGCAGTTCGCTATTTTTAAATTGATCAACAATTCTGGGATTAATAATTAATTAAAAATAATTGCGGTAAAAAATTGACTAATAAGATTCAAAATAGTTTCCATAAATTAAATTTTTTAAACATGAAATATTGTTTTTTAATATTAAAACTTTAAATTTAGAAGACTCAATATTTATATATTAAATATTGCAAAAAATAAAGCTATTAACATATCAAGGATCACTGTCCTTCCCGTATTATTTTTCCCTCTATTTTTGAAAATTATTAGTATTAAAAATTTAAATTAGTAAATGTAACAATAACAACAAAAATAGCATTTGCTTATTTTAAATCTGAAAAATCATTCTATTAAGTTCTAGAATATGCTACTGAATAATATTCATTTTTGGTAGAAAATAATTATTTTTCATTTGGAAATCAATTATTTTTAATTTAAAAGTCTACTATCATATTTTTGGATCAGAATTCATCTCTTTTGGTTGAAAAATTATTTATTTTCATGACAATTCAACTAACTGGTAAAAAGTTGAACTACTTCTTCTTTATTCATAATGTGTCCCCTAAGGGTTTACATGACTTCC
>CAKNYM010054219.1:0-15605 GCA_932195095.1 Andricus curvator | reverse complement strand
ACGCGCGAACTGCGGATCCGTCATCACACAATCAACAAGTCAAAGCTACTGACCATGAGGCAGCATATTGTTGACAGAATACGAGTACTATCTGACGCTAGGAGAAGTCTAGAGCGGAGAGAGAGGTGGGTCAGAGAAAATCAACAGTTTTCGTCTGACCCATCTCGACTCTTCCAAGACCCTCCAGTTACTGTCGACCATCCGCCCAAACCAGAGGAGGTCGAAGCATTTTGGAGAGAAGTCTACGAAGTCCAACATCCACTTAAAGAAGGCTCAAAGAACATAAACAGCTTCAAGGAGCTGTGCAATGCCCTCATCACAGCTGAGGAGGAATTCCCACCTATCACTACCGAGGAGGTGAAAAACGTATTAAGAGGCATGAAGAACTATTCCGCTCCGGGACCAGATGGCATCAAGACCTTCTGGTGGAAGAAGTTTCCTTCAACCCACCAGCATCTGGCCCGAATTTTTACCTCATATCTAAAGTCGGAAGAGCCTATTCCGGGGTGGTTGGTGGAAGGGCGCACAGTGCTCCTGCCGAAGACGGGCAACTTAGCTGACCCTAAGAATTACAGGCCAATAACTTGTCTGAACACACTGTATAAGATCTTCACAGCTATCCTAAATGATAGGATTGTTCGGACAATTGGACCTGTATGGCGAGAGATGTATGAACAACGTGGCTCAAAGAAAGGCGTAGCAGGATGTCGGGAGAACCTGCTCATCGATAGATGTGTCTGTAAAGACGCAGCATACTATCAGCGATTTTTATCGATGGCCTGGATTGATTACCGGAAAGCTTTCGATTCAACCTCCCATAGACTTATCATCTGTCTGTTGGAAAGCCTAAAGGTTCATCCACACATCGTGAGGTGCATAGAGACATTAATGCCGCTTTGGAAAACCAGATTTACAATCTCATCTGGAAAACATCGTGTGATCACTAACAGTATCACCTTTCAGAGAGGTGTATTTCAGGGCGACACCATGAGCCCTCTCCTCTTTTGCCTCACATTATTGCCACTATCTCTCGCACTTCGCCATTCCGAAGGGTATCTCTGCGCCAAACCTGGAAACCGAAAGCATAAGGTCACTCATGTATTTTACATGGATGATCTTAAGATCTATGCTAGGAATCAAGAGAAACTACATCTAGCTCTTAAAATTGTCAAAGAGTACACTCAAGAGATTGGAATGGAATTCGGGTTAGAGAAATGCCCCAAGGTTAATTTGAAGAAAGGAAAACTTAATGGCATCCCCGAAGATCCTGAGCTCGTTGACAGAAGCGCTATACGACACCTTTGCGCTGGAGAGACCTATGCATACCTGGGCGTGCCACAGAGCCGCATTCAGGACGTAACATCTATAAAGGATACTCTCCGATGCAGATACAAACGTCTCCTCCGGCAGATTTGGTCTTCCGAACTGTCGGCGAGAAACAAAGTATCTGCAACGAACATGATTGCCGTCCCGGTAGTACTCTATTCATTTGGAGTGGTTCCATGGACGAAGGACGAGCTCAGATCCCTTGATATCGGAACGCGAAAGGTATTGCACATGAACAAGAGCATGCACCTTAAGACTTCTGTTCCGCGACTTTACATCTCACGCCGCCTAGGTGGTCGCGGAATACTGAATCTTGAATGTCTTCACAACAGACTCATTCTGGGTACAGCACATATAGTTGCAAATGGACAAGACCCTCTTCTTAAAATGGTCAGGAAACACGAAGAAGTGGGAAAAGGGGCGTTTCTGTACAAAGCAGCGGAGGAGGCTGCTGAAACACTCGGCCTTGACTTCAATATTAGGGGTGAGCAAAATGCATCAAATCTTATCCATCTTGAATACTCACTCCTGAAGGCCCGGATTAAGAAAGCACAGGAGAAAAACTTCCACGAACGGCTCCTCGACAAGAGGATGCACGGCATCTTCCACAGAAATGTGGAAGATCAGTCGATGTCGTATGAGCTAACGTTTCTTTTCCTTAGATCACCCGGATTGAAGTCGGGCACGGAGGGCTTCATTTTGGCATGTCAAGACGGTGTCATTTTCACTCTAGCATACCTTCGCTACATTTTGAGCCAAGACATTCCCGATGATAGCTGCAGAGCGTGTCATGCACACCCCGAGCATCTAGGACACATACTATCTAGTTGTCCAACTCATGCGGGAACGACCTACATCCAAAGGCACAATGCGGCACTAAGAGTGCTTTATTACCATCTCTGTCACTCTTATGGCATTAGCCCAAATACCTCTCCGCTAAACGCTCCTAGAGAAATAGAGTCAATTGTCGAAAATGAGAAGTGCCGCATATACTGGAACTTCATATTCTCGACAATTGTTTCTCTTGCGCACTCGAGGCCTGACATAGTTCTCCTTGACTTCGAGAAACGAACCATGTTCGTTATCGAATTTTCGGCACCAGCTGACAAAAACGTCACAGCCAAGGAGAAAGAAAAGAAAGAGAGGTATAAAGACCTTATAAGGGAGTTGCGACGGTTATAACCGAAATATTCTGTTAAGCTAATCGTCTTGATCATCGGCGCTCTTGGAAGTGCCAAGGATTCACTGGTTAATAGCCTGAAAAGCATCCCTGCGTGTCAACAAAATGCTGAGACACTTGCGGGGAAAATGCAGAAGGCGGTCGTCCTTGGGTCGCTCCGTGTCCTCAGGGTGCACGAGACTTTTGCCGGATCATCGTATTGAGTTCGTCGCAGACTGTAACCACCTATCTCACGGCCGTGAGACGTGGTTACAGCTGAAATTTTACCTCGATTTCGCTGGAAGCGGGTGCAATTTTTCAGATTAGCACCCGCTCCCGGCGAAATCCTGCGGTTGTCCTTATGACAAACTTTTAACTATATATATATATATATATATATATATATATATATAATATAGTCAGGATTTTTACTAATTAATCAATGAAAACTCACTGCATAATAAGTCAAATGCACTGATTAATCACAGAAAATCCTCATTTGTTTGACTCTTGTCAGTGACGTACTTCTCACTGATTCAAATTTATATTTCACAGAAAAAAAACAGAAATGAAATTTTGTTATCGGTAATTTTCATGTAGATAGAGTTGAATTTTTTCGCATCGAAACAAAACAAGATTCAATAGAGTTTAAATGGTAACCATTTCCAACGTGGTGGGTAAATCCTCACACGTGAAGTTCATTTTTGCTGCAGGTAAATATTACTCTGAAATCGCTATATAGATTGAATTTTGTTTTTGCTGTGTTGCTTGGAACACTGTTTGGCTGGGTATTACTTCTGGTGTGCTAGCCAATCAGCAATGCCTAATTTTTCCCGCAAGAAATTCAAGAAAGGTAGTTTGAAAAATAAATATTTAAATTGCCGTTTCAAAAAATTATTTTCTCAATTCACAGCTTCAAATTTGAAGAAAATGTTAGAGTTTTCTGGTTGCAATAAAGCAGGAAAAGAATCTCGTCTCTTAGAATAAAAAAAATGTTGAAGCTGATAACGTGAAGAGCTTATTAATCTACCAGAAGTATTTATAGTCTTGTCACACTTTTCTAATTAACCATTACAGTGTAATGTACTAAAATTGAAAATATTCATTTGATTTAGTCATTTCCTATACTCTTCACATTTAAATTAATGTCTTACTAATCACTACTGTACATTTTCTGATTCAGTAAGAAAAAATTGAACCACTAAAGATTAGTAGAACATTACTCATTTAATTAGTAAAAATATTTACTAATTTCATAATGGAAAACTAATTTTGTGAATATATATTAATTTATTTAGAACTTTATACATTAATTAAAAGAAGGTTATAAAAATTAGAAATGTCACAAATAGAAAAGTTTTATAAAAGAACGCAATTATGTAAAATTCTCATCTTTATTGAGACAATGAGATTGGAATATTGTGAAACTTGTAAATAGCCTACGTCATCTTTTCTCACATAACGTACTTACAAATTTTATTGCGTTGAAATGGAACGATTATGATTATTTACACACTCTATCTACTTTACCTTCCACAGAACCACCAGGAAATTTTTTATTAAAATGTCTTAAGAATTAGGTATTTTAAATTTTTTATTTGTAATTTTGTATCTTTATCTGAATAATTGATCATTTTTCTAGCTCTATGCAAATGATTATGAAAAAAATTTGGTCAATTAGTGAAATACGTGTCCCTTTATTTCAAGGGTGGGACATGTATGAATCGTTTGCATGGCTTAAGCATTGCTTCCGGCCACAACCCATGCTAAACTTTTAATGATTAGTTTACCACTGAATTCGGCGGTTTCCATAGTTAATTTTGCATAAAAACAACAATAGGGAGTTCCGCTATGACTAAAGCCTTAATCATTCTTTCTTTTCATAATTTCACATAAATTAACCTAGTTTTAAGCGCTTTTCGAACCAAAATTCATAATTGGCTCCAAACGTCAAAATTGTACGCATTGAGAAAGGGAATCGCTTGAGTTGAAATTGGAAACCTATATTTTTCTGGTGTCGTTCTAAGGAAAGAATGGAACAAGGCTGGATCAAAATTGCAAAGATGTTTCTGGCTTCGGCAGCGCTAAATCCTGTTAAATAATAAGTGTGGAAAAACCTGAAGTTAAAATTATAAATCTATATACATCTTTACCCTTCTGGTGCTAATCTAAAGAAGAGAGTGGGACAATTCTGGATTGAAATTGCAAACATTTTTCTAGCTTCGGTAACGCGAATTCAAGTCAAACAATGAAAAGGGAAATGTTCGAATTAAAATTGCAAACTTATATACATCTTCACCCTGCATGTGCCATTCTAGTGGAAAAAATGGGACAAGCCTGGATCAGAATCGCAAAGGATTTCCTAGCTTCGCGCTAGTTCAAGTCAAGTACTGAGAAAGAGAACAGCTTCACTTGAAAGTGGAAACCTATGTTCATATTCACCCTGCTGGTAGTATTATGAGGCAAAGAATAGGACAAACCTGTTCAAAATTACAAAGCTTTTTCTAGCTTAGGTAACGCTAAATCATGTCAAATAATAAGAAGGGGAAAAGCTCAAGTTATAATTGACAATCTATATTCATCTTTCCCTGCTGGTGCCATGCTAAGCAGAAGAATGGGACAAGCCTGGATTAAAATTGCAAAGGTTTTCTAGCTTCGGTAATACTCATTCAAGTCAAATATTCAGAAGGAGAAAAGCTGGAGTTGAAATTGGAAACTTGAATTCATATTTAGCCTCCTAATGTCATTCTAAGGACAAAATGGGATAAGCCTGGATAAAAATTGCAAACATTTTTATAAATTTAGTTACGTTAATTCAAGTCAAACAATGAGAAGGGGAAAAGTTGAAATTTAAATTGCAATCCTCATTCATCTTTAGCCTTCTGGTACCATTCTAAGGAGAAGAATGGGAAAAGCCTGGATCAAAATTGCAAAGGTTTTTCTAGCTACGGTAATACTCATTTAAGTCAAATATTGAGAAGGGGAAAAGTTGAAATTAGAACAAAAAAATTTTTTTTTAATCTCATGAATTTTCGAATTATGAGAATTTGGAGGTTTCTGATTATGAGTCTGAAGTCAACATTGGAAGAGTTATAGTGACGGATCCATTATGGCGGTGGAAAATTAGCAAATTGTGTTCAAGTCATGAAACTTTCTATTTAGGTGTTTACGAAATTTCTGATCTGAATCTGAATTTAAAATTACAATGATCAAAATAACTTATCCAACATGGCGGTTGACAATTACAAATTATATTCATGTCTTAGTCAGCAATGAAAGAAATGGAAAATTTTAATATTTAAACGCTTTTAAGATTCCCGAATAAAACTATTTTGAGAAATCTAGTAACTATTATTCAGAACATTGAACAAAGGTAACCAATTGTTGAATTTTTGAACTAAAAAGACTAATTTTTATCCCGCAAATATAATTTTTATCAAATAGAGCTAATTTTCAACTAAATAGTTAAATTTCCAAGTAAACGCATTAAAGTAGTTAAATTTTCATCCAAAAATGTTGAATTTTTAACCAAACAGTGGCAATTTTCATCAAAAGAGATGAAATTTCTGCCAAAAAAATGAACTTTCAAACCGAAAAGACGAATTTTCCAAAAGATGGTAACATTTTCAACCAAAAAAAGATTTCAACCAAATTGTTTAATTTTCAAGCGAAACAGACGAATTTTTATCCCGAAAATATGAACCTTCAATAAAAAGGTTCATTTTACAAAAGTAATTAAATTTGTAACCAAAGAGATGAATTTTCAGTCAGAAAGATACATTTTTAACTGAAATCGGGTTTTCAGTAAGAAATTAAACAAAAATTTCAACCAAATCGTTGAATTTGTATGCCAAAAAGACGACTTCTTAACCTGCAAATAAAAATGTTGAACAAAAAAGTTAATTTTCAACTAAATAATTCAATTTCCAAGTATGCAGTAGTTACATTATTAACCGAAAAATACAAATTCTCACTAAGTTATGCAATAATTGATATTTTAACAAATAAAGGCAAATCCACCAAATATTTTAATCCTTAACCTAAACAAATTTTCAACCTGAACATATAAACTTTTGACAAAAAGTTTCATTTTCAACCAACTAGATGAATTTCTTATCAAAATAGTTGAATTTTCAACTGAAAAAGATGAATTTCGAGCCACAAATTGAATAGTCATGGTTTTAGTTTAAAAACATAAATTTCAATTACCGCTCCACATTTCCAGGATAGCTTTAATTTTTTTTACGTTTAAAGGAAGGTCTACTTCATCTTCAACTTCTTTATCTACGAACTTTAGAATCTCCTCTATGATGGTAACTGATCTTGCTATTTTCCACTGGACCAGTACGTGAATTGTCATATTTGTAATTTATTTGATTGATTAATCAATATGGTGCTGTCGTCTCTCATTTATTAGTAACAGTGGAAGTCAAACTTGTACAAACTTCAAGTCTTTTAGACTTTGTTTACGATAAAAATGTCAAACATGCACAAATAGGAATCAGGACTTTGATCGTTATTCTGCACGAATATAAAGAAGAATGTTGCATTTTTCCAGAGAAGAGGACGTATGCTGTCTCTGACAATGAGGATGTATATATATTAGGGTGTTTAAAATTTTTTTTTTGAGGGCCCCCCCCCCCCCCTATTTTATAATCTTCCAGCAAAGAATTGCATTACTTTTTTTAACATTTCTTTAATATCACGACGTGCCCCCGGACACTTGAAGTTAAATGAAGAACTAAACTACTTATTATTCACTTTTCGTGAATTGAATTTTATAAAATTCTTAACAAATATTCGAAGAATACATAATACTTTCTGCAATTTGCTATAATATTTTGCAATCTTCGAATATATTTTGAAATGTTCAAAAATGTTCCAGAATGTAAATTTCGTAACTTAGGAATTTTTAAGATTTTTATTTTTATTTTTTTTGTATTTTCTGATGCAATACTAAAATACTTCCATTCTGGTGAAGATCACTGTTGATACGGATAGTGGTGATAAAAATCCCTTTGTGAATGACGCTATTAATTCCGAGGTTGAGGAATATGAGGATGCGGAAGACGATGATTAAGACGATGATAATAGCGATTATGAGTCAGATGACGGTAATGATTAAAAGCAGCACCGCTATTGACTATGCAGTGGAAGGGGGCAGAGATCCTTTGAAAAGATGACGTATATAAAAACCGTTTTATTTTCTTAAGAACAGATAATGTACTGTTATTCATTACAAGAAACTAAGACCTAAGAAAGGAACAAAAGTGACTTTCATGAAAAATTGCAAATTAGCTTTATCGAAGTTAGAAAAAAATTTGCAATTTTGATCCAGGTTTGTCACATTCTTTTCCATGGAATGGCACAAGCAGGGTCAACGTGAATATAGGTTTCCTATTTTAACTACGGCTTTTTCTCTTCTTATTATTCAACGTGAATAAGAAATACCCAAGCTAGAATCAGCTTTCCAATTTTGATCCAGGCTTGTCCCATTCTTTTCCTTAGAATGACATCAGCAGGATAAATATGAATATGAGTTTCCAATATCAACTCCAGCTTTTCCACTTCTTATTATTTGATATGAATTAGCGTTACCGAAGCTAGAAAAAGCTTTGCAATTTTTATCCAGCCTTTTCCCACTCTTTCCCTTAGAATGGCACTAGCAGGGTTAAAGATGGGTATAGACTTGCAATTTTAATTTCAAGTTTTTGCTCCTCATTGTTTGACTTTAATTAGCATTACTGAAGCTAGAAAAAGCTTTGCAATTTTTATTCAAGCTTGTCCCATTTTTTTTCCTCAGAATGGCACATTGAGGGTGAAAATGGATATAGGATTCCAATTTCAACTCCAACTTTTCCCGTTCTTATTATTTGACTTGAATTAGCGATACCGAATCTAGAAAAAGCTTTGAAATTTTGATCCAGGCTTGTCTCGTATTCTTCCCTGTAGAATGGCACCAGCAGGGTTAAAGATGGATATAGGCTTGCAATTTGAATTTTAACTTTTCATCTTTTCATTGTTTGATTTTAATTAGCGTTACCGAAGCTAGAAACAGCTTTCCAATTTCGATCCAGGCATATGCCGTTCTTTGCCTTAGAATGACACCAGCAGGGTGAATATGTATATTATTATTATCGATTGGGAATTCGAACTCGAAAATTCATTGCCTCATCTAACCGAAATTGCCACGCATCTCTACCCTATGCATCATCCATCCAGTTTAAGTAATCATGTCCTAGTTCTTTTAGATCATCCCTTACATTTTTCTCCCATCTGTTTCTCGGTCTGCCTAGAGGTCTCTTACCAGTCGGTTTTCTTCTTAAAACTTGCGCCACTGTTCTTTCATTGCCCATTCTTGCTACATGCCCCGCCCATCTTAATTTACGCGCTTTCATAACTCTATTAATATTTGCTGACCCGTAGAGAGCATGCAGCTCATCATTATGCAGTTTTCTCCATTCACCAGTCTCTTCGTCCCTCTTTGGACCATAGATTTTTGTAAGCACTTTATTTTCGAAAACTCTAAATCTATTCCCCACTCCCTTCGTCAGCGCCCACGTTTCACACCCGAACATGACGACCGGCATTATTATCGTTTTATAAATTCTTACTTTGATGTTTAAAGATAGCCATCGCGATTTTAGTAGCGTGTTTTCTGCATAATAGCACCCATTGCCAGCGTGCAGCCGCGCGTTGATTTCCGTTTTAATGTTATTTTCGCTAGTTATAATAGACCCGAGGTATTTAAACTCGTTAACCATTTCGAATTTCATATTTCCGGCCATTAGATCCCCGCCTACATTACTTTGTTCAGATCTGGAGACGGTCATATATTTTGTATTCGATTCGCTAACTTCCAATCCAATATCTTTGGTTTTTGTGATCAGGATTTCTGCATTTTTAGCTACGGTTTCTTTATCATCCCCTAGTAAGTCGAGATCATCCGCAAACCCAAGAATGTATATTATCCCATTGAGGGTAGCACCGGTCAGATTCGCTTGTACTTGTCGGACCACGTATTCTAAAACTAAGTTGAAAAGGGCGCACGAAAGTGCATCGCCCTGTTTCAGGCCATCACGGATCGAAAACTCTTCAGATAAACTTCCGTTTACACGTATTCTACCCCTACTGCCGCTTAATCCATTTCGATAAGTCTAACTAATTTTCTTGGTACACCCAAGAACTCTAGGATCCAGTACATTCGTGCGCGTATAATAAAGTCGTAAGCTTTTTTGAAATCGATAAATAGCTGATGTACTACTTCATTAAATTCCCATTTCTTTTATAACAGTTGTCTAATTGTAAACATTTGATCGCTTGTAGATTGGGTTCTGCGGAATCCACAGTGGTAATCCCCAATGGTTTCCTCGGCAAAAGGAGTTAGTCTACTTAAGATTACATTCGACAGGATCTTATAGCACGAAGGCACAAGTAAATTCACCGGTAATTGTTACAGTTCGTTTTATCGAGTTTTTTAAAGATGGGGATAATAATAGAGGTATTCCATTCCTACGACATGCGTTCCGTCTTCCAAACTGCGCGTATTAATTTACAAATTTTCCTTGTGAGGCAAGGGCCTCCATTTTTTATCAGTTCTGACGGTAGGTGGTCGATGGCCGCGGCTTTGTTATTTTTCAACTTCTTTATGGCCATTTCTATTTCTACATCAGTAGGATCATCAATTAGTAGATCGGCAGTGTGGATTTCACCGAGATTACCTTCAACGGGGGCTTCGCTTACATTTAATAGCTTATCGAAATAGTTTTTCCATTAATTCAGTCTCTCTGTCGCATCGGCTACTAGATTGCCATTTTCGTCCCTCATTACTTCCGTTCTACTTTGAAAGCCTTTCCTTATAAAATTGATTCCGCTGTACATCTCACGCGGGTTATTTTGTTTATTATGCGTTTCTATTGCTAGTATTTTATTCTTTTCCCACTCCCTTTCCTTGGATCTATAAAGCCTATTAGTACTTTTACTAATCTCGAGATACTTCTTACGTGTTTGATCGCACTTATTTTGTAAACTAATTAGTTTGGCCTTCCGACGTTTTTCAAACCAAAGTTTGCACTCTTCGTCAAACCATGGTTTGCTTTGGGTTACTTTCTTTAAACCTATAGTAAGTTTCGCGGCTGTCTTTATCGCCTTTTTCATATTGCTCCACAGGGTTTTCGAGTCCTCCACGTAATTATCGTTATCGTTTCTCTGTTCTTGGAGAACGTCGAAACTATTAGAAATCTCAACTTGGGAATTTAATATTTCTGTTGGTGTTTCAAACTTATCTATATTGAAACGAACTGTTGGCTCTGTACCCATACCATCCGATACCATCTGGTGATGTCCAGGTGGCCTTATGTATATTTGTATGCTTGAAAAATGTGCTTTTGAGAACGAGGTTCTTCGAAGCTGCAAAGTTTATTACTCTATTCTCATTACCATTACTGACGTCATGCAAACTTTCCGACCCTAGTGTAGGCCTATACATCGATTCTTTCAAATTTTCGCGTTCAAATCTCCCAATACTATTTTTGCGTCATACGTTGAGAACTTGTCAAAAACCTGTTCGATTGTTTCGTAAAAAAGATCCTTAGTGTCTTCGTCTTTATCCTCGGTGGGGCAGTGCCCTTTGATTAACACCTGTTTGGTGAAATTACTCTTTAGTACAATGTATGAAAACCGATCGTTAATTAATTGTATGTCGATAACCGCTTGCGAAATTCGTTTATTAATGAGATAACCGATCCCCAGTGTGCGCCCCTTAGCTCCCCCATAGTGGAAAGTATAGTTATCCTTAGAAATTGACGCGTAATCGCCCGGCCGGCAAGTTTCTTTAAGTGCTATTAAGTCAGTATCGTATTTCTTTTCTATCAAAATTAGTTCGCTAAATCCGCCAGTATTTAGACTACGCGCGTTCAGAGTTCCCGCCCTTAGATATTTTACTGTAGTTTTTTGTTGTTGCAAGTTAGACATGGTAATTGCGTGGAAATCCGCACGTTAGGATCCTATTCCGATCGTAGGTGAGTCCACCGTCCCAGAAGTGATAACCCCCATACCTCTCTGGGTCTAAGTATGGGAGCTTTCCGACTTTGACAAGGTCCGTGTCAACTTGTCGTCCGACACATTACAGCTTCGTCCTCGTATCCTAACATCCCCCTGCAAGGCAGCGCGCCTACTGGCATCAATACCCCTTTGGCCCTGTGCAGGCGAATCATTCCACATATCCCTTGCGGGCAGTGTCATCGCTGCGGTGTCCAATGGGGCAGCAGGATTTTTCCCTTACAAGATTTTTAGTTTTGGTTCGGGTAGAGTTTCTAGATGGATACACGCTGCAACTCGGCCTTCCAGAACCCACCCATTGCGTATGAACGCGAATGGGTGAGTCCTCCCGAGCCATGGTTGTCGTGTACCTATGGTAAATATGTATATAGGTTTTCAATTTCAACTCTAGCTTTTTTCCTCACCATTATTTGACATGACTCAACGTTACCGAAGCTAGAAAATGCTTTGCTATTTTGATCCAGGCTTGTCTCATTCTTCAGCTTCGAATGGCACCAGGAGCGTTAAAGGTGGATATAGGTTTGCAGCTGCGAAAGGCACATACGAAGTTGCAGGGCTTACAATTCGGAAGAGTAAAGAGTATTGAATGGAGTTGAAACTCCCTCAAAAAGATGACGGTAAACTTTCCAACGCTGACTACTGCCATTTCCTTTTCTTCTTAATTTTAATTCTTCGCAGGAGAGTGTTAGTAAGGCCAAAGTTAATAAAACTTGTGTCTCTAATAAGAATACGTAACAATGTATTTGGCGAGAGAATGATTGTGGTTGTTTTTTATTGGGTTTTGGAGTAGACATTTTTCGCTGACAATTTGTAATCTGCATCCAAAAATTTTTGAGAAACGAACTGAATAATGGAGTAGGTGCCAAACAAAAAAGTCATTCTTTCAGAACAGTGTTATCAAGAGTGTATAAAGCCACGGGATTTACAAAATGTTGCACATATGAAAACTCTGTCTCCCATCTTTTATTTAGAATTACAAATTTTATGACTAATGTTTAAAACATGTGTATTATCTAGAAATTGAACCTTGGGCTGTGAAATATTATTTGAATAGAAAATAGAAATTTAAACAAATTTCAATACATTTTCAAAACTTACATTCTAGGTGATGCGTACTGTTTTGGCGTTTGGAACCAGTCATGAATTTTGGTTCGAAAAAGCGCTTAAAACTGAGTTAATTTATGTGAAATGATAAAAAGAGAATTAGTAAGGTTTTAGTCAAAGCGGAATTCCCTATTGTTGTTTTTATGCAAGGTTAACTCTGGAAACCATGGAATTTAGTGTTTGACTAATCATTTCAGTTTAGCATGGGACGTGGCCACAAGCAATGCTTAAGCCACGCCAACGATCCATACATATCCCATCCTTCAACAATCTTTACCCATTTTTGACCTATTTTTGACCTATGCTTGAGCAAGGCAACTTTTTTTTAGGCGAGGGGTCTGCCAGTTTTAAATTTTCATTTGAATTTACTTAGGGATCATCCACAAATTCCGCGGGGGATTTTTTTAAAAATTTTCGCCCCCCCCCCCCCCCTTCACCGTCAAAATCTTCATGCGATTTTAAAAACTTAGAATTTTGCTATTTTCATTTAAACTATTATTCTTCAGTCTATAAATTACCAAAATTCATATTTATTTATCGCAGGCTCTTTCCACTTATCCCATCTTTTCCCCCTTTTCTCGTTTTTCCACTTGAATGTAAACTGAATTAATAGAACCATTATGAAAACCTAACTGTTATTGGTATAAAGTTAATCCTTTCTAATATGGTTGAGAATTCACCTTTTGTAGGTGAAAATTTAATTATTCTGTTTATTATTTATTTTTTTCATGTTTCAAAATTATATAATTTTTCACAGTTTCTGCTTATATAAGGAAGGCATCATATCACATTCATGTAAGCTGAACCATTTTTGAGGCCATGAACATTTTTTTTTTGCTTAAAATATAATTTTTAAGTTTTTCCCCTAACGATGAAGATATCAAAAAAGATAAATACATATTTGTATAGAACCTTTTCAGATGTGCAAACTTTTATGGTAACATTTCTTCGTACATATGTACCTGACGGGTTTTGCAAAAAAGTGAGGACATTCGATTTTAGTAACGAACTTGTTTTAAGATTTTCAGAAAACGTTTTCAGAATTTAAAAAGAAATCTCAAATGGTTTAATTAGGTCAAAATTGATACAGGTTTAAAGAACAAATTTGGTGTTTTTTCTAATAAAGCACAACATTCAAATACGCATAGCTTCGTAATAAGTCGTCTTTTTCACAATTCGCAAACGTACGTATCACCTAAGTTCCTCTGAAAAAGAACAGATTTTGTCCCTGAGAGATTCTGCGACATCAAGTACATCAAACTTACACCTCGGAGATCAATAATGTTAATGTGATAAATTTAGAACCAAAAATGAAACGAATTAAATTTTCAGTTACAATAATTGATTTTTAACCAAGAAAAAGCGAGTTTTCAATGAAACAGTTAAATTTTTAACTGAAGTGATGAATCTTTGGTAAACAAATTAATCCTCAACGCAAACTGTGATATTTGGTATTTTCTCCAAAAAATATTATAATTTTCAATAAAAAACAGTTGAATTAAACCAAAAAATACGAATTTTTAACAAATTTTTGGAATTCTCAACAAAAACAGACCAATTATCAAATCAAAAAGAGGAATTTTCAACAAAAGAGTTGAGTTTTCAACCAAAAAAGATTTTTCAGTAGATTAAGAAAAAACATTTCATCCAAAATGTCAAGTTTTCAAGACATAAAGACGAATTTTTAACAAAAATTTTGAATTTACAACCCAAAAATATCCATTTTTTTACAAAAATAATTCAATTTTCAACAGAAAAAGGCGAGTTTTTAAACAAAACAAGTGGATTTTTAATTAATGAAATATCATTTGTTTAGAAAAAATGAAATATCTACAGTTTCATTTTAAAACATTCATTTTTATAAAAAAAAATGCTGATGATCTTTAACAACAACAAAAAATTAATTTTGAACCAAATAGTCAACAAGCCTAAACAGAGCAAGCCCTTCCCGGGCATAACTTTGGCAGAAAAATATTAAGACCACGTAGTTGGTTTTACAAGAAATGTGAAAAAACAGAAAAGGTGTCCTTTTTTAGACTCCAAAACTTTTTAACATAACTTTTTCAATACCGTTTGAAATTTTAATTAAAAATCAGCGGAAATAAAACGCCTTCAGAAAAATTGACAGGAGGTTCAATTTAGTCTGCAACAGAGTCTAAACTCAAATTTTGCCAAATTATGATGTAATTTATTTGTCTTACATGCAACATAATATTATTTCTAAAGAAATTGATCCCGAAATTTCAAGAATGATGCAGCATGTATATAAGCTGGAGCTATTGTTTTCGTTTGCTTTTTATACCTGTCCTAAATTGTGTTAAGAAATACGATTATGATTTACTTTTGTTAAACGATGAGAAGCAATTTATATTCGTAAACAAGACAGATGCAGACATCAGTAACTTAAATTGAAATAAGGACTTTTTATTCAAGATTTAACTTCAAAACTTTCTTCCATAGTCTTTAAATTGTTATTGATTTATTTATGAAAAAATAAATCCAAAGAGGTCCAACAATAACAATGACAAGTTAAAAATTCCAGAAAGAAAGGCAACTATCTAGCTATATTATAAGAGAAGACATTTGTTAACGATGCTCTGTTTAAACAATTAGTTTTGCTAAATTACATTAAATATTACCCCACTCTTAGTATAAAGTGGACAAACTGTTGATAATTTCAGAAAAACCGCAACTTTCTGGCATTATTTGAATTCAATATTATTAAGAATAATAATAAATTGTTTCAATAAATAATTTCATCAACTTTATTCAATTACTCACCCCACTCTGTTTGAAAATTTAACAAAAAATGGAAAAATTAAAAAAAAATTGTAATTTACTAGCATTATTCTAAGAGAATATTATTAACAATGATAATGAACTGTTCAAACAGTTATTTTTGTTGAAATTAATTATTCCCTCACTGTATTTGAAAATTGGACGAAAAGTGGAGAAT
>CAKNYM010054216.1:0-14665 GCA_932195095.1 Andricus curvator | reverse complement strand
ATGTATTTGTGCGGGGTACAAATTACCCCGTCACAATATATATATATCCACTTTCCTTAATCAAGCGTTGTTTCTTATGAGTAATGGTCGAGTGTGACTTTATCGAGAGAAAAAAAAGCTTTTTATTTGTCAAGTTAAATTGTAACAAGAAATTCAAATATTGCTTACTTCTTCAAATTCAGATTCTTTTTTATAGTCATATTTTATTTTCCAGCTATCATTCAAAAAAGAATAGGCGGGATATTTAGATAATATACCGATGAAGCATGGCAACTGAATGAAGAAATAATTTTTTACCACATGGATAAGCATATGTTTATGTGATTTATTAAAGAAGAAAATAAAAATATGGTTACAAACAGAATCTGAATTTTTAAATAAGTGAAAATGGATAAAGAGGAGACTTAAAATGTTTTATTAGCAATTAAGGTTCATTCTATAATTTCATATTACAAATGAGTCAATGAGAGTTCATTCCAATAATTTTGTTACTGTCTTTGATTGTGGTAGTGAAGGGTGATCCATCTGCATCAATACAATCACAAGCAACTCTTGATACATCGCTCGTAAAAAGGCATGATATTAGACCTCAGTACTGTTGCTGTAAATCATACCATCAAAATGATCCTCGTTTCCACTTGAAAACAATAGATCTTCCTTTACCTCGATTTAAGACTAGAAGACAAGAAATAGAAGAGCAAATAGAAGAGCAAATAGAGCATCAGCAGATGCAGCTTACGATCCTTTGCGTCCTGGTTATTTGGAACAATCACTACCCTCATTACCATCGTCAGCTAAGAGATCAACTTCTGAGAAAAAGGTGGAGTCTAAAAACGATTGAATATTTAAAAAATACTCGAAATTTGTGAAAGAAAAATTAATAATAATTTTTCTAAATGTCATGCATGTAAGATTTGATACCTAATATAAGAGTATTAAATAAAAATGTTTAATCTTTTACTTTAATGGTTGTATTATTCATTATGTTTACGTTGTATTTGTTTTGCAAAACATGCATAATACTTTCAGGTATAAAAAACTATAAATTGATCCTCCAATTCAACAACAATTCTTGAACCAAATCTTTTATAAAATTTTTGAATCTGCGAAACGGCATACAATCTTTCTTTAGTAAGTACCCACAGATAAATTATTGATTAGAGTCTATTCTCTTCAAGATGTACCTTCTATAAAATTTGTTTCGGAAATGTGTCCTTAGTTATATGGTGAAATGAAATTACCAGAAACTCTCTTTTTTCTTATATTAACCTTATTCTATTTATTGCTAATACACACGCAGTAGATAGGTTTAAAATATAATATTTAAGTATGTAGAAAAGATGACATTTATTTTTACACAAATATTGTCACAAATACATTTTTCTCAGGAAGATATTTTAGTGCTCATATTCAAATTCAAAATGATTGTAAGGTCCTCCAAGGTAGTGAAAGTAAAGTTTCTTTTTCTTAACTGCTTCCTCCATCTTTTTAAATTAATCCTCCTCTTGTGTGTTCTCGGATGCTTCCTCAAAGACTTTCATGATTCTACCAGGCAAGAATAGAGAAAACTGATTGTCCAATTCAACCACAATCCTATTACCATACTTTGTTCGTACTTTTCGAATCTTGAACACAGCATACTTCTTCTTCACAGTCAGTTCCGATAGTTTTTTTGTAGGTAGGACCCCCTCCATTCGACCCACTGCGTTAATCTTTTTAAGATCCATCTTCTCTAATGGCTTATTTAACTTTTTTCACAAGACGTTTTCACTGCACTTTGTTCAATGAAACCACTGTAACCTGTCGCTGCTCTCATAGTCCATTAAACCACTCTTTAAACATTACCCCACTCGTTGCACATACGCACAAATCTTCTAGATGCTTCAAGAAAATCAAACTGTTGAGTTATAGTATTGGCACTCAGTATAAGTAATGACTGTAAAATTTAATTGTTAATAACATTATTATTTATTATGTAGCAACATTTATCAATAATAATCATAAAAGTAATAGTTAGAAATTTGAAAAAATTGTGTATTTAACATGGCTCATGGTTAACTAGTGGATAGGTTTAAAAGTAATGAACACTTTTATTACCGTTAGTTATTTTTTTATTCATTCAAGAAAAAAGACCTAACCTATTGTTACAAAGTAAAATCTTAACCTAATTTGATAAAAGAAACATTATGAAAACAGGAATTCGCACTTATTATAAAAGTCTTTGAGCGTTGTATTTTTCAAACAAGTGTCTGTAGTATCTGCACCTTTAGTCACATCATCAGCATCATCGTCGTCAGCACTGCTTCCAGCATAAATCCTGATGGTTAGCTGATCCTGAGGAGTCAAGAACCAGGTCTTGAGCGTCAGGACATTTCGGATAGCGCAGTTGTGATTCCAGAACTGGGTATGATGATTACACGTGACGGAAACTGCATTGTGTAATTTCTTTAGCGAAGGACAGCCCAAATCTTCCAAATTGCGTACATTCAGCCCAAACTCGTCGAACCATTTCTTCTTTTCAAGTCCTTTGACGTAAATAGCACAAGCACCAAGTAGTATATCTTGAAGTATAGGTCTTACTTCCTCGTAGGGTATGTCACCAGAAGTCCACCCGATACCGTGATAATTGCGCGTCAGCCACAAATTTTCGCTCTTGTATCGAGCAGGCAGAGAGTTCCAATAGCAGGGAGGTTCAAAGAGGTAGACTAGAGGTTGGGCCTCTTCCTGGAGGGGAACTATATCCAATTCCTTCAAGATGAACTGGTTGTTGGGCTTCTTGAAGCCTTGCACGTCTACAATGAACTCCATTTCGACGAAAACTGAATTCTCTTACTAAAATCATCTACTTTATACCTTTTCTCCCCACAACCACTAACATTACCCCCACCACTATCATCTTAAATCAACTTCTTCACACGACCATTCAGTGGCTGGTACTGAATCATACGGTCATGTATAATTAGACAGTAGGCTGCAGTTTCAGCGGGAAAATTGTCTGCAGATTCAAATTCCAAACGAACGTCCACTGAGGTCTGTTTGAGAAACTCATTTTGTTTTGAACAATCAATGACACTGAGAGGAGCATATTCTTTGAAATCACTTTTCTTCAACATTGGTTCAGGCTCTTTACCATATTAGGCTGCCTAAAAGTTTGCATACGTCTCATACAGTAGTGCAAACTGATTATGGCCAAAGTCCAGATTTAAATTACCATACGGATAGTACTGTGAATTGAGGAATAACTTGACATTGGTTATATTGCAGTGATCGAAGCGATTAGCATATCTGGCTAGCCTATCCTTTCTACCTGTCTGGAAATCCAGTATAACGTAACGTGGTTTTTCCAACTGAGTTGATGTTTTCACAGTCCATATATGTTTTGAACTGGTGGGAAGCATGGGGTATTCATACAATTCCCATGAGCGAAAACTCATCGTTGTGAGAAAATCTTTTCCAATAACGTTCAGCAAATTTATCTTTTGCTCATCCGAAGCTATTACATATGGTATCATCCACTCTACTTTATGAATTGAGATCTTGAATTGCTCTTCGTTTCCTGGCGCTTGTCGTGCTTGAACAACAGCATTTAAGTCACTGCGTGATCTTGTTAGGATAAGTTCATGCTTTTCATTAACAACGATCTTTCGATAGTCTTCAGCAAATCCTAGGATCATACTGAGTGGTATAGTGACATCAAAGTATCCCTCATCATTGGAAAGACGTTTTGTTCCTTCCGGCATGTCGAGCCATCCGGCATTCTCTATAAAATAACTTTGTCCAGGAGCAAGTGAGATGTAGCCCTTTATGGTGCTAGTGAGACCGACGTTCTTGCAGCGATCAATCTCAATACCATTGAGTTCATAGCGAACTTCATCAAACATATAGCAAATGGCATTGCTCACTAGTGCTGTACTAGCAACAGCTGTAACTCCATCAGGCCTTGTTAGTCTTCCATACACATGCAGTGAACTCTTGCTGGGTAGTACACACAAATCTTGATGCTGGACAGCAATTCGAATTTCATCACTGTTGTTGAATGATGATGATGCATAAGGCTGATGTGCATGAATCTCATAGTGAGCTATAGACTCATCAAAGCTCACTGAAGCTTGAATGTTTAGTATTTCTTCCATTTTTATTGCAACAAAAGGAGATGATCAATATCTTGAATGTACGTTTCAGTTTCTTTTTCCACGTGGTTTGATCTCCAGACCAAGCTGTTCCAGAAAGAGCACGTTCTGAGGTGTTAGCTCTTTGCGTGCTGCTTGAGGACTGGTTTGCATTCGACATGTTGACGCTCTTATATAGACTCCTTTGGGATTGTACACTATACCCATTATGATGATGATTTGACATGCAGTCGTATTGTTATCACCTCTCCTCGGAAATTCACCAAGTCACCGTCCTGATCAACTATGCGGAGCTGAATTTGATGTATTGTCTTCACGGCGATTGGAAGGTAAATGACGTGTGACGGCACTTCAACGATCTTATATCCTGGTGGTACAACAGGAAAGAATTCATGAATCGTGTGTACTTTGCGATTATTTATGTAAGCTCCAGTAGTGGTATTACACTCAACTCGCAGAGCATTCACTTTGAGAATAGCCACAGGTAGATCAGAAGTATGAGTCTTATTGGCTTCGAGAACACGTTGAGCGAATCCCAACAATCGTACAATAGAATCGTGAGATTGAAAGTTCACTTTGCGATCACACTTGATCTCGCTGCGCAATGTGTTATTATTTGGCTTGATGTTTATTTTAATTCCATCAATTGCTAGAGCTTTCTGGACATAACTCTCAATGTCTTCAATCTCATAGCTGCCTGTAGGTATGGTCACTACTCGATCACCAAACATAGATTTTATTCTTTCCAGTGTCAACGTTAGGAATCGCATTAAATGTGAGCATTTCAACGAGTCCAAGTACATAGTTCTTATGGGGAGAGAGTTCTATTGGTGGAAAATACTCTGAGTCTAGCACAGAAGAGTTTCCTGTTATCGTGAGAGTAAATGATTCTTCCATGATGGTGTTTTTCTCTGTACTGACTCTAGTCCGTTCATTACATGTTCTTATATAGACAGTAGTTGTCTTTTATATGTAGTTGTCCAGATAGAAATTTTAAGCACAAGTGTCCACATTCAACACTGTGATAGTCCTGATATCTGTCATGATTGTACTTTATCACGCTACCACACCTAGGTAATCTACGAGATCCAAAGGTGGACGAAGATTACCGAAACTGTCAAAGTATAGGACTTGATCACCGATCTTTCTATAACTTACCCAGTGGGTACCAGGGCCGTGGCTATCATCAAGATTAACAATAGCTGACTCAATTTGGTGGGGTCCCTTTACTGGTAGTTGATTGCGCATAAATACTCCACGCAAATGTGGAATCTTTTGAGCTTCAGCATACTTGAATAGATCGGTATCAGTGAGTATGAAGACCTAATCCTTTTCTATAGGGTTTTAGGTGTAAACCTTTTCCTAGAGCAATAGCCTCCATTGCATTGTTATGAAGTTGAGCTTCTGCCAGTTGTTGCTTGGCTGCGCTAGCATCATTTACCGCCTTAGCTACACCAGCTGCTCCACCAGTGAGAGTTCCAAGTGCACTAAGTCCAGCAAAAATTGGAATCAGTGGCAAAACACCACCGACTTTCGAAGGGATTGGTAGAACACGTGGATTTTGCACTTGATGTTTATCGCCTGCTCTTTTGACGGCTTTCTGTGCCCCTCTGATTGCAGACTTGATGGCCACTTTTGCATCACTACTTCTTTTCATTGCTTTCTTAGCCGCATTCACAACCTTTCTGAATGCTATCAGTTTATTTCTTGCAGCTGGTTTCTTTTTCATACTAGGTTTCCTCTTCTTTGAACTGGGTTTCTTCGTCAGCCCCATACCGTGTTTCGCTTTGGCACTCATGACGTTAGTTATTGCTAGTGCTGCCGCTTTCTCGCCAATTCCAGCGTCTTTAGCAAAAACGCGCTTCCAGGCTTTACTAGCTAGCACACGATCTGTAGCGTTTCTCACGACGATAATGCTTCCTTTATGACTGCTGATGCTGAAGGAGAGCAAGATACAACTGTGCGTCAAGAAGATGTAGTGCCTGAGCCTGCTGATAATTACGAGTATTTAACAAACAAATTTCTCAGGATGCTGCAACAAAATAGGAAGCAGTATTTGGATATGGTTTATGGTGTGCGTAAACTCAATGATGGCAGTCTTTTTATTGGTGACAAACCCATTAGTTTTGAGGCACAATATATCAATTTTGGTGGTAAACAGTATCTGAAAACTGTTGGTCTGCTTGAACTTTTGTTTAAACAAAATACAGAAGAATCCCACATAAGCACTGACGATCGAAACAATTATAAGGAAATTTTGATTGATACAAATGCACACAAGAAGCGATACAGTTCCAGTGAATCCATTCGCACCAGCAACAATAATAAGTACAAGAACTTTATTTCAAAATTGTTCAACGTATCACGCAGACGATCATCCAAAGGTGGAGGTTCCCTGCCACAGTATATGGTAGCAAGAAAAAATGTTAGGACTGACTATGTCTACTGGGACGACCCTAACGAACTAGTTGATCGTCTTCGTCTACTCCTAGCGTCTCAGGCAGCAGGAAACCCGAGTCACAACAATGAAATCATATCAATCATTGAGGAACTGCGGGAAGCTGAAATCATATATTAGGAGGGTACTCATAACGCTTTCGTTAGTATTACGATGAGTATCGACGTGTTTGGACGTCATCTGGATCGAACCGCTGCAGGAAGCCGTGGGCCGCCTGGTGTTGGATTCAAGATTACCTCTGACGGCCATTACGACGTAGATGGCAAGAGAGTTTGTAACGTTAGTGAGGCCAAAGAGCAATACGACGCAGTCAATTTGGGACTTGTACAGCGCATTGTAGAAAACGAGATACGTACAGTGTATCAAGTGACATCATCTATGGGAACAGAGATTGACAATAATAATTTGATGATACGTTTACTTGAAGAATCAATCAACGAAAAACTTAAAAATCTGCAGATTGACACCCAACAAGATTTTTCAGTCCCTAACACTGAACGCATTGCTCAGTTGGAAGCTCGATTAAACGCACTCGAGAATGGACAAGGAGAAATTGGCAGTAGTCACAGAACTGCATAAACCTGCTAGGAAGAATTATCCACGTCGTCGCGTGCAAATGCGTGGCATAGACGAGACGTGGCAGGCAGATTTGGTTGAAATGCTACCCTATGCCCGTGAGAATAATGGATACAAGTATTTACTTACCGTCATAGATATTTTCTCCAAGTACGCCTGGGCAGTTCCTGTTAAAAGTAAGAGTGGACCAGATGTCACTTCAGCAATGCAATCTATACTAGTGCAGGGTCGTATACCAAAAAACTTACACACTGATGAAGGTAAAGAATTTTATAATTCACATTTTAAAAATCTTATGCAACGATATAGTATCAATCTCTACTCAACGCATAGTAATCTAAAGGCGTCAATCTGTGAAAGATTTAATCGCACGCTTAAGAATAAGATGTGGCCACAATTTAGCTTAAGAGGCAACTATAAGTGGATAGACATTTTGCCTACTCTCATCTCCAAGTACAACAATACCAAACATCGATCAATCGGTATGAAGCCAAAAAATGTCAATGTCGAGGATGAAGAGGAGCTGATGCAACGCTTTAAAAAACTGCGAAATATACCGAGGAGAAGACCAAAGTTCAAAGTTGGTGACAAAGTTCGAATCAGCAAGTACAAGCACGTTTTTGAGAAAGGATACACTCCCAACTGGACAACAGAGATATTCACTGTGGATCGAGTTATGCTTATGAATCCAGTGATGTACAAGCTCAAAGACTATCAAGAACAACCCGTTGCTGGTGGATTTTATGAGCAAGAACTTCTCAAAGTTAAACACCCAGACGTATACCTTGTGGAAAAAGTAATCAAGAAACGTGGTAACAAAATATTTGTAAAGTGGCTAGGTTTTGACAGTTCACACAACAGCTGGATAGATAAATCAGATATGTAATCAACTTTGTGCAATGTTGAATCAACTCCGTGCAATGTCAAATCAATGATGAATCAATGTTGAACCAACGATGAATCAATGCTGAACCAACGATGAATCAATGTTGAACCAACGTTGAATCAATGATGAATCAACAGCGATTGAATGTTAAACTAAATTATGAGATTTATAGTACTAAGTCTACGCTTGTGCTAACTAGATGTGAGATTTTTGATGAATAAAAAAGCAATTCATATAAATATATTATGTTTTTATTCAGTATAACCCTCAGACCTACTTTATTGACAATTATTTACAACTTAAACCTAATCTTTTACCAGAAGATCTAGCAATTCTTCGTCACTATCACTCAAGACATCATCGACATCCATTGCACTGATTCTATAATGCCCCCATGCGAGGGTGTCTGTACTGTTTGGGAGTAAGTATCGCTTATCGTCATAAGGACTTAGTGCAATCTTTTGTTGTTCAATAGTTTCGACATTGTGTAGTCTTGACCTGATCACATATTGCGTTCTAGATTGGATACTCCAATTTCGCAAGCATCCGGTGTAATTATCAAAGGTAATACTTTTCTTTACAACAGCTGCTTTTACACCTTTGGCTTTTTTAACAAAGTCCTCACCATTGACACGGATACTATACATCTTACTTCGCAAACCAACAAATTCTGTAATTATTTCGCCATTACATTCATCTTTCATCAAACCGAAAACTTTCTTGTTTATTTGCGGCATTCCAAAAATATTGTCCCGAGGGTAATCTGAAGTGTCGAATTTTTGAGTATTCTTTTCCATATCTTCTTTCATGTCAGCATAAATGTCCTGACACTTCACTTCATATATTAAACTATCCATGTCAGTGTACAAGAGTTTGCAGTTGTTACGATATTTTTTACGCATGTAACCGTAGTGAAAATCATAAATTAAGATTTTAGACACATCCAGCACTGTCAGACCCACATAGATTGGTTTATTAAACAAAACTTCTGTCTTTCTTAACTCTATAGCCATGAGATTTTCACTGAAAATGGCTCGGCTGTGGAAGTTCGGTTTAGCTATGAGGGCTTCTACTCGAAACCTGCATTATTCATCAATTTGTACAAGTTCTTTTCGAATTCATTTTTAGCTGGTGCTCTCTTTTCAGTATTGAAATCTATGTAACTCTTGAGCCATGTTGACTGATTGAATTTAAGTACTCTGTGAATTTTGATTAATACCAGACCGTTTGTAAGAGCATCCTTGAGAGCTCGGTAATGAAGAACGTACTTATGTTTCAGTAGGAGGGTAGTTAGAAGCTTCTCCTGGTTGGAACCCGGTGGTTTCGAGTGTTCTGGACAGAACGGTAAATCATTATGCGCATCGTGAAGCTCGGGTGGATAGTACAAATCAACTTCTAGAATATAACCAATGGGTGAATCATTTGAAATATTGAAATCAAAATTTTCCAAATTTGTAACCCACTCAAAACCACCGTAAGGAAGGGGTTGTCCCATTGCCCAACCATAAAGGTTGTTTGCATCGAAATATACAATGTAGATGATCTCACCTCTTTCATTGAAAACTTTCATATACTTGTTGTTCGCAATGGTGTATCGGTTGGAGCATTGACTTACTCCACCCTTTTTACCATTCTCAATCATCAGTAGCATATCAACGTCAGTGAGGAGTTCCAATCTTACCCCTGTATATTTGAGCATGGCGTCCCATGTGAAGCCAGGAGTCGTGTAGTAATGTGCTGGATCGAGACCGTAAGCCATGAAACACTGTTCTCGGAAATTTTCAAAGACATCAGCCAACAACAACACATCAGTCTTCATGTATAATTGTACATATTCGCCGAGAGTTTTAACACTGAATGCACACCATACCTGTTGTGCATGTTCGTAGTCCTCATCAGATATTGATGAGTCATTCAGGGTGCTGTGAAACTTTTCTTTTGGTGGAAGCTGGTTTTCTTTCAATCTCACCCTCGAGTCCAGGTATTCATAGGGGAGAACACCTTTCCTCGTTAGAAGTTCAACTTTCTCACTCTCCATTCCAGAAAACATTGCACTCACAATTTTATACACAGTGAGATACGATGCTAACTTTTCCAAGGATGATGCCATGAATCTGAATGAGTCGATGAATCGGAATTTTATCTGTATTCCCTTAACATATTTGGTAAAAGCTATGTATTTTTCCTTATTTAATGCCAGAACTTTAACTTATCCTTCAAACTGAGTAGCAATATCGCGGATGATAAAGTGAGCATCATACCCACTCAAGTTGTGGAACACAACAGGTATGATGTTGGCATCTTGGTAAGGTAGATTACAGTGTTCATGTGCGGGACCTCGATATTTTCCTGTCAGGTGACAGTGATCGCGAACCTTCTTCATCGGTGGATGTAGCGCTTTCTGACAGATGTGACAAGTAGTGGCTTCAAAGAAAGTTTCCTGTTGCCTTGGTGTTAGTTTCTGCATCGGAACTGGAGATGCCAGTATTTTCTCACATTTATTTGCAATTAACTGTAACTCTAGAGCAAACCACTTTGCTGTTTCTACACCTTCAGGACATGAGTTGTAGAATGATAGTGAATCATTGTAACTGCACTTGAACAAGTACCCAATGTGAAAAACTTCATTTTTCTGGAATACTTTAGTGTTTGTCGTCTGTTTTTGTACGTCTCCACTTGGTATTAATAGGGACTCACAGACGGCATAGATAATGAATGGTACTTTTTCTCTATGCTTGAAATTTTTGAATTCAATAATATTTCTACCAGGTTTTGGTAGCATTATTTTACAATTATTCACTTTTTTACAATCTTCCCTATGAGCTACCAACGTCTCTATTTTTGAAAAGTAGTGCAAGCATCGTTCACAGATATGTTTTCTTCCATCATGTTTCGATAGCTGGCAGCTAACTAATCCAGAAAGATCTTTGACCCATACATAGTGGAAGTTGAAAGACTGGCTTCTGCTATCCTGTTGATTGCTTTCTTCTTCTTCATCACTGCTATCTTCATTTACATATTCCTCTTCAACTCGGAGCAGGTTTACATGAGTTTCCCTTACCTGTGAAGTGAGATGAAGAGGAACCACTATCAACTTTTGCTTCTTTTTAATCAAGCAATAAATATTCGCTGAAATGCCATTTTGTGCTTCGAATTTTTTTACATCTTTCATTGCTACGGGGAAATTTATTCCAGAAAAGTTTAATTCATCCTTGTATTGCTGATAGCTGGACACGCGTTTAGGATTGTACTGATTTCTATTGACTGGATGTATGGCTGATAATATGGCCCACTTAAAGCACTCGTTGTCGTTCGTATTTTGCACGTTCACACATGCTTCTTTTCTCTTGATTCGTAGAGGAAGATCGATGTAAGAGCTACCTTTCATGGGGTTTAGTTTGTTGATATTCACTTCTAATTTCACAATAGAGTGTAAGGTCCATCCAGAGTCTTTCTCTTGAAACTCCTCCATTTCAGTTAAGATAGGGTATCTTGCGTTGTTCGTAAACCTTATTTTCAAATCCGTGTTGACGTATATCTTTTCATTTTTTGATTTAAGGTTCTTTACATCAGGATCCTCCTTACCAATCTTTAGATAATATGCATTAAGCACAGTGTTGATTTTAAAAGCTCTATGTTCACGCAAGGCTCGGCCCACATGTACAATAAATAGCACTTGGGCGTCATCTAGGAAGGCAAGAACATCCTTGTGAACCAGGTTCGCGACAATGCATGTTTTCACTCGACTATCAAATGCTTTGTCGACGTCAATCCACTCCACTCGATCGTTAATGTCATTGCGTTTCTTCTAAAGTCCGCTACCCTTTTTAGTGAGAAACTCGAATCGAGCTTTAAAACATTCCAAGTGTTCAATAATATTTAGACACCTTCTTTTCTGATTTATTGACAGTCGTGGTATACATGACAATTCCTTTCGCACTGCTTTTAAACACAATAGGCACTCGTTTCGCCATCGATTAACTTTGTTTAGTTGTACGTTCCCAGATGATGTTGCTGATGATGATGATGAACGCAGGGTCAGTACTTCTTCGAAAGCAGGAATAAGCTTCACACACTCATCGATGATCATTTTCTACTAGATATAGACTGTATGCGCTAATAATGTTTTAACTTCACAAGTTATTCTTTCTGTTTTAATAATTTTATATTTACTATCCACTTTCACTGGACTGCCTCGCACGATGTAATGACTGCACTTAGATCTGATGTCTCCTTTTATAGTCCGCCATCCCCAACTCCACCAATACCTCTAGAAGATTCTAGACCTTGATAATTCCCCCAACCCCATCCTTCATTTAAATTCACCATGTGCGACATTGAATTTTCCTGTAATTTAACTGACTTTATGGTGGCGCCATCAATTGCTCGTAACAACTTATTAGCTGTTGGTATCTTAGCACGGACATGAACCATCATCTTTCGTCGGTAAATGTAAGGCGCCTCTGAATATGGGCCGGAGAGCCCACGACGAGACGCCGTGGCATGTATCTGAACTTCGGTGTCACACTTTCGCGGTAAAACAGAGATCACATTTATCGACCGTCTGTTCGGAAACGACTGTAGGTAAAGTGAAACTTTGCTCGTCGATGTTTTACCGACTGATGTGGCTCCATTGCCTGTGTCTCATTCTGCCGGTATGGTAGAGAACGCCACTATCGGTTATGGATATGGAAACCACCGTCGGTAATTTAGCACGGAAGCTAACCATTAGCGCCTGTCGGTAAATTACCGGTCACTGTTTTACCGACCAAAGTGTCACCGAACTGTCATAGGTATACTACTGTAATTATTCACGTAAAAAAGAAGTGATGAACCGTTTTAGAATTATCGCATCGAGTTCGTCAATCTTTCTCAAAGTTCGCAGGTTATTTACGAAAATACATAAATATCCGATAAATTTTTCTCATATCCGAGACCTAGCTACTAGTTCGTGACTTTTTTACGGATAAATATTTTCCGTGAACCTGAGATATTTAAACTGGACATTGTAAATAGAAATTGTAAATTTTATTGTCGGGATTCCCAAAAATAAAATTAAGCTTTGGGTTCCAGTTTAGAAATTTCTGATGGAGCTTATTACTCTAAAATTTGAAGCATTGTAGCTTCAAAGACGCGTAAAATGAATTTAAATTTTAAAAATTATTACAAAAAATGTTATTACTACAAAAAATCTTGGATCAAAATCAAACTGTTTGGTTGGAAATTTAACTGTTTTGTTGAAAAATTGTATTTTTCAGTTGAAAATTCAATTATCATTCATTTATCATTTTTTTGATAAAAATTCAACTACTTGTTTGCAAATTTGTCTGTTTAATTTAAAAATTAATCTATTTTGGTAGCAATTGCATCTTTCTTGGATAAAAGTGCAACTGTTTGGTTGAAAATTAATCTTTTCTGCTTGAGAATTCAACTATTTTGTTTGAACCACTTTGTTAAGAAACAATATTCTGTTGAAGATTTATATTTTTAGTTGAAAATTGATCTCTTTGGTTCAAACTTGAATTATTTTGTTGAAAACTGATCTTTTTTAATTAAAAATTCATCTGCGTGGGTAAAAGTTGAACGACTTTGTTGAAATTTTTTTTTTAATGAAGGTTTACCGTTGGGTTGGAAATGTAACTATTTTATTGAGAATTAATTTTTTTGCTGAAAATTTTTATTTTCTGGGTAAAAGTTCAATTTTTTTACAGAAAATTTGTCTTTTGGCTTGAAGGTTCAACAATTTAGGTGAACTTTATTTTCTTTTACGACTGAACATTTTTTATTTGTTGAATGTTCGTCTTTTTGGTTTTAAAATTCTTTTTTTCTGAATTATATTTTGTTGTTGAAATATCAACTATTACACTTTCTTGTTGAAAATTCATCTTTTTATTTTGAAAAATCAATTATTTTTTTGAAAATTTAATTATTTAATATAAAAGGTACTATTTTAAAAATATTACAACATTAAAATACTGGTATTTGAATGTCAGAGAAATTAAAAAATTGGTCAAGGAAAAATCAGGAAATTTTGGCAATGAATTTTTCACACTGTAAAGCATGTACATATTATCTTAAATATAAAAAATTTCCATTAGTTTTAAGTCTCATATCTTATTATTTCTGGAAACCATGAATTATGACCAGTAAGAGGGGGTGTGGGGGGTATAAATATTTTGTTACGGTTCGTTACAGGGCGGGAGGGGGGGTCGGAGAGGGCATACAATCCGTTACGTAATTTAAGTATTATATTAATAATATATATTATTAATAGGACTTGCATGTTGGTGGCGGAAGTGAGAACGTGTTTAGTGACAGGTGGAGAGAGAATTTTACGGAATTTGTGTGGAAGGTGTGAGTGGAGTGTGAGGGTGGAAGCCGAGGAGGTGAGTAGGGTTGTGTGGGGTGAATTGGGGAGATAAAAAGTGAGTTTCAGCGTGGGCGGGAGGTGGTATCTAGCTGGATAGGGAAAGTGAGGTTAGGTTGGCAAGTAATCGGGGGAGTTCGTGGTCAGGAGTCCTGGGCTTTCGAGGGTTCAAGGGTGGTTCTCGAAAAGTTAGGGGATGCTAAGGGAGAGAAAGGGGTGTCTGCAGGGACTGAGGAATTGAAAAAAAA
>CAKNYM010054215.1:16518-56963 GCA_932195095.1 Andricus curvator | reverse complement strand
TTTCGAAAAATTCAATTTTCCATGCGTGTCTAAATTTGTATTACAAATTCGAATAAACGACTGCACACCTCTATTAAAAACTGAAGTTTGCACACTTTTTGATTTCGGACTATGCACATTTGAATTCGAACTACACATAAGTTTAATACTTGAAAAATGTTATCAAACTATTTTGACTGTTTTTTCAAATTTGTGACACTGCGCTATTTTTGATCTCCGAAGTGAATCCGAGGCCTGAAAGTAGTGAAAATTTTCTTAGTTTTTCATGTTTTTCTGAAAAGAAATCCATAGATTCAAGAAAACGTGAGTCCACGTGGACTTTGACTATACCCACTCGTAAACAAGCGTGGACTTTATCCATACTCTCTGCCCCCCAAAACTGTCCACGTGGTACATTGATGACCTCTAAAGAATTATAGTAAAGACTGTGGAACAGGGAATTTCCATAAAGAATAATAATTTTCACTATGAAACAAGATTGCCAACGGCGATACCACTCTGGAAACACCAGTTCTCGTAAGATCACTGAAGTTAAGCATTGTTGGGCGCGGTTAGTACTTGGATGGGTGACCGTTAGAGTGGTCCAAAAAAAGCGTCTGTTTAAATGTTCATGGGCGCGTGGAAATTCGTATAGCCTAGGAAAAACCAGAATATGCCTATTTTTTTGTTTCGTTGTAGAGTCATTTTTCAGCTTGCTAAAATGTTTTTAAAATTTTTGTTAATGTAATGTAAAAGTGATAAAACTGTGAGTCCACTCTAAGGATTCACCTGCTTGGCTTGGTTATGAGTTATTTATGATTTTATGGCGTATTCGTGCCTTTACCTGGTTTGCCGAGTTCTGCCACTCTCTGTAGGGTCAATTTGTATTTCGAATTTCCAATAAAATAGGTTCGACGTAGCCGTTCATGATAGTCGCTATAAACGCTTCACCTGTATAGCCTACGGGTGAACCTATAGTTAAATTATCAGTTTTTACCTATTTTTCAAACTCCTTTGTTTAATATAAAGCTTTGACCATTTCAGTTGTTCTTTTCCAAATTTATTCTGAGGGGTTCAAAGTATACTCTGTAAAAATTTCACTCCACACAAACTTCACCAAAGCGTGCAAAGCGTTCACCAAATTCTGCAAATATTGAAATTCTGGTAGATTTCTCCTCGTTGTAGAATTGTTACATAATATTTCTGAAATATGAAAAGTTGACTAAATCCATCTTGAAATCTCGGAGAACAAATAACTCCAACATTGAATAGATTGTTTCATAACTTCTTATGAAAAATTAAACTTGAAAAAAAGTTGTATTTTTACATGTTAAACTCCATAAGAGGAACAATTGCTTTTAGCAAGCTGAAAAATGATTCTACAACGAAACAAAAAAAGAGGCATATTCTGATTTTTCCTAGGCTATACGAATTTCCACGCGCCCATGAACATTTAAACAGTTGCTTTTTTTGGACCACTCTAGTGACCGTTCAGGAAATACTGCGTTGCTGTTGGCCCGTCGTGGGTGTGGTGGGCCCACATTGGTAGTAAATATCCACCTAGAAACACTACCCGAATCGGGTCGTGAGGCAATGAACATTCGAGTTCAAACTGCTAATCAATTTTTTTTTTATGAAACAAGATATTTCCATATAAAATAATAATACAATTTTTAATTGAAAAGGAAAATCAAAAAATATTCACCAATTTCCAAACGAAAAATTATTTGTTTTTTACACAATATGTCCAAATGCAGAATTTGTGTTCAACATTTATAATTCGTTAATAAATGTATTAAAATTAATAACATGAGTCTGGAATGCGTATGTATCAGACATTATAGAATAGCTAAAAACTATAATTCTTCGCATTTTTCATATAAAAATATTGTAAAGAAAAAACTTTGAATTGCTTGTTAAATGCGATTAGTTGTAGACAAACTGAAAAATTCTTTTTCTTACAATTTTTTAAATTTTTTACTTGTATTTACAGAAAAATGTGACTGAAGCGAGGGGCCGTTCACTGGAGGAATCAGTGATTTTCCTCACTTAGAATCGATTCAGAATCAGACACTTGTCAAAAGATTTTTCAGAAATATGTGGGAATCAGCTTGATTCGGTAGAATCTTAGAGATCGATTCTGAAAGTTTGAAACATGCGTTCATCAGTAAGATTCAGAAGAAACACCGGGAATCAGTGAGAAACACCGGGAATCAGTGAGAATCGCCAAGGATCACTCGGAATCGCTACGATTCCGTGCAGACTCGGGCGAGTCAGCTTGAGTTAGCTTGGGATCAACGCGTTAAAACGCGTCAAGTGCGCAGTATCGGACGCAGGCTACAAATACGATATGGAAAATGAAAATTAATTTTTGAAAATAAAACATTATTTTCAACATTATTGGGAATCCTAATGTTTTAAAGTCTTTCCAAACATTTTCTTTAAAAATTAATTTTTCAAAATAAAAAATAATTTTAAATTTTCCCAGGAATTTAGGACAATTTTTTTATTACCTGAAAATCTTTCAAACTCCTTAACAAGCTTCTAAATTTTATTTTGAAAATCTTGAAAAATCTATATTCTGTTTCAAATAATTGATTAACTATTGTGTACATTAAAATTACATAATTTTACTCTAAAATAGAATGTTTTTTAAATAGAAGAATTCAAATTAACATTGTGACGTTCCAAGTTTAAGGTTAGCTCTGTGAAATTTGAAAGATTCAAGGCTTTCTGTTTCAAAAAATTCAGTTTCAAATTGTTTAGTTATGAATATTCTATTTTTATAATTGTTTATTTTAAATGAGCAGTCAAAAAGTATTAAGTCACTGAAAAATGGTTATTTTCTTTAATTAAAAAATTTCAGTTCGAAAGGTTAAAAATGGAATATTTGAGACTGAAACAATATTTTAATATTATTTTTAATTAAAAAAAAGTGTTAAAAGTAGTTGATAAATTTTCAATCGGACGTTTATATTTGTTTACCTACTAAGTTAAATGGAAATAGTTCAAATTTATAACGTTAATACCTGTAAATTATTCAATGTTAAAAAATATTATGAATGCAATTCAATCTCGAATTCTTGAACTACAGGTCCATTTTTGAAATTGTTAATTAGTTTTTATTCACAGAAGTTTTTTGTCAACAAATATTAATTTCTAACGCTGTTTATTCTGTATTGTTTAAGTCTTCAAAACTGCATTTCAAAAATGTTCCATAATATATATCATAAAATGGTTTCATAATTGAAAAGTCAACAATTGAACTTAACGTTAAAAAAAAAAATCGAACTTATTTTAAATTTCATGATATATCATGTGACATGAAGTTCGTGATATTTCAATTGAATGGTTAGATTTTTCTTTTCAAAATTTGTAAAATTCCTAGTCACAAAATAAATTCACTGTCTTTTCCCCCTTTTTCCTAGTCTCCACAAAATTCCCGGTCATTTCTGGGTTTCCCCGGTTTCCCAGTCCAGCAGGCCACCTGAAAAATACATGCAATTAAACATGTTATGTAATCGGGTTAAGAATACCCCCCCCCCACATAACAGATCGTAACGAAACACGAACCCCGTCCTCCCACTTTTAATGCTACGTAATGCGGTTCTTCCGTTCATAACCACCAATCCGAACTCCTCACAGATCTCTAGCATCTTTTTTCCTTCTGCATTCAGGATTTTGTCCTCCGATCTTCTTATCTGCTCTTCATCTGCTTCTGTGTCTGTTTCCCCTTGATCCTCTCCTATCCTTGCGTTCCAGTCCCCTGCTATCAGCATCCAATCATCCTCTTTGATTCCTGATTCCATGAGATTGCTAATTTTTGACCTGACTACACTTACTCCCACGTTGTTGTAGATTGTTATAATCTTTCCTTTCTCCTTCCTTCCTGTCTTTTCAATAATTAGTCCATAGTCCCATTCTGATATCTTTATCCCTTGTAGTAAGTGGTTCCTTATGCCTACAAGTTGTCCTCCTTTGGCTCGTCCTTTCTTCGCTTCTCTGGTCGCTGCTTTTCCGTGCCATTTGTAGCTTGGGTCCAGGTTCGCAACTGCATCTTTCTAATGCTTCTCTCTATCCATGTTTCTTGTAATATTATGATGTCAAAGCCTGTAAGAAACTCCCATACGTATCCTTGATGTTTGAAACCCGCGATGTTCCAAATTACTACCTTTATGTCGCGATTCGAATCTGCCATCTCCTTTGCCGAAAAACCGCTTCGGTAAGTCCTCCCTCTCTTTCATCCCAGTAATTAACTGCACCATCAAGAATGAGTTTTAGGTAGCCTGCTTTCGCATCCTGCCCTCTATCTCTTTTTTCTCTTACCTGTCTTTCCTGCCACTGTTTCACTTCGCTTTCTCGCTTGGTTAAATGATCGTCCACGAAAATGGGAGTACCTTTCAACTCAAGTTTTCTTCCGAGAGCTCTGAATTTCGCATCCCACGATTTCAGCTTCACTCTCACATTTGTTTCTTCTCTTCTTGCTTTCAGAAGCTGTATTGCTTCGATTGCTGTTGCTTTCAATTCCAAGTTTATCTTCTAGGAATATCTTCACTTCTTTTTCTGGTTCCTCTCCTTTAAAGTTTGCTCCCCTGATAATTAAGTTGTTTTTCCTCCATCTCATCCTCGCCATTTCTCGTCGATAATCCTGCTCCTTCAGCTTTTCTGGTTTTTTTGCAGGTTTTCTTCTTCTTTCTCCCGAATTTCTGGATGCTTCGCCTCCTTGGTTTTCCGCTGTGCTTTCTAAGTGAGAATTTCGGTCCCCCTCGATGTTTTGCTGCATCTCTGGGTTTTCGACACGCCGCTCCCTTTCGTTGGGCCTTTGCTCTTCAGGTTCTCGCTGCTGCTACTCTTCCTTCCTTGGATGCTCCTGTCCATTTTCATATGTCTTCTCATTTCTTGGTCCGGTAACTGTGTTCGAGTTTTTGAATTTATTTTGCTGCCTGTAACCTTTCTTATCGTTTTTTGCTGACACAGAAGCAAAAGCCCTTTCAAGTTTTGCTATTTCTCGTTCTTTCACTTCCGCCTCTTCTTTCCATGCCGATACGCTGTTCTTTAACTCCGCTTTTTCCATTTCCCATTTTCTGGCGTCGTTCCTGATCCTTTGTCTTAGTAATCCAATTTCTATCTTGAGTTGTTGATTTTCCTCCTCCAACTTCGAACTTGATCTTTCCATGATCTTCCTTACTTCTTTTATTTGTTCCAGGATCTCTCCGTTGATTTCCTTCCCACAAGCCAATTCCTTTCTCGAGTTCTCATCCACTCTTATGTTTCTCAGTTCGATGTCCCCCCTTATTTGGTTTATTTGTTCGTGGTTCGCTACTTCCTGTTTTCTCTTATCTTTTCCTCCTTCCTTTCTCGTTTCTTGACTCTCATTTTACTTCTGTGTCCCGTCTTTTGGTTCTTCATCCGCTTTTTCTTCTGTCTCTTCTTCTTCGGACGTTTTTCCGCTTCCGTCGTTTCGCGCAATTTCGTATTCGTTGTTTTCTTCATTCCTGTTCTCATCTTCCGGGCATACTTGTTCTAGGGTGTTGCCTCGCTCTGCATCCTTCCCTGTTTCTTGCAAATCCTCATTTTCCTCATCTTCTTTCTTCCGAATTCTAATGTTGTTTTCCCTTCCCACTGGAGATCTGTTTATTTTGCTGCTTCTTCTGAAAGCCTCATTTTTCAGCCCCCTTCCAAAAATCTCTCCCCCACTTTTCACCACATACTTCTCCATTTTTTCCGCGCTTTTGGCATCCGCTATTTTTGCTTTGTCAATATTTTTGGGTCTCCCTCTCTTTTTTTTCTCTTCGATTTGCACTAACTTCGATGATTCAACTTCAGTTTGTTTATCATCTGTCAAATCAGCTTCTTCGAACTTCCGCTGCACTGCACTAGTGTTCACGTTCTCTATGACCTGCTGCCTCTCGTGGCTCTTTTCATCACTAATCACTGCACTGTCACCCATAACCTCTTCACTTTCCACTTGCGGTTTTTCACTTCCACTGCTATTAAATCTTTATCCCAACTCCGAATAACACTCTCCACGATAAATCGCTTACCCAGCCACCGATTTAACTCACTTCCACGTTTGCACCTTTCCTCTGAACAAATTCCCATTCGATTTTTCTCTACCACGATCCGACTCGATTCGCTAGCACAGCGCCCTCCCAACTCCAGGTAGAGTATATGATATGGTTTGAGAATCACCAAATAAGTCACGTTCTTTCGAAATTTTTTTATATTTTTTTATTATTTCGAATGCTTAAACATTTTTTTTCTTTTCATTTTTTATGGGGGGGGGGTGTAAAGTGTCCGATGTTCTCACTCGGACAATCTGCTAACCCTAGTCATGATGTAGCATAGCGTTTCTCAAACTTGGATACTTAAAAGTAGATAATAAGAATTTGGTTGATACGTCTTTTAATTCATGAATATATATAGCTTTACATTTAACAGGAATTGTACATTTTAAACTATTAAGCCTTAAAGGACACGAATAGTTAAATTATCACCGAGGCTTTGCTGGAGGAGAATAAAAATGCAGTTTTCTACTATATCAGTGTTTTCGAAAACTTGTACGAATTCTTCACAGAAAAAACGAAAGGTAAGAAGCGTTTCAAGTAAAAATGTTAGGGGTGATCCTTATTTCTTCGACTTCTTCCACATACCTATACAGAATATTCTGCAATAATGTTTCGGAATCGGACCGATATGAAAAATTTATTCTGAAATTCTGAATAAATATTGTGGAAGAAGTCGAAAAAATAAGCCTTTTCGTTACAAATTCCAACTACACATCTTTTATTTTACCCTTGCCGAGATTACCCGCAGCATTTTCACCTGAAACGCTGTTTACCTGTTCTTTTTCTGTGTTAATGCATTTCGAGAGGGGAATATTTTTTCCTACTTTAATTATCAGGGTGGCGACTTGACAGGTAAACCGGGAAAATTATTGACCAGGAAATGACCAGGAATTTATTTTAAAACCCAGGAATTTACTTCCGATCGCAGAAAAATTCAAATTCTCATCGTTTTCATTATTTTAATAATTTTGGTCAATTTAGAAAAGTGATTTCTACTTTATCTACAGTCGCAGATTTTTCAGATGATCTCAGTTCACTTTAATTGTATCATAATTTATTATTAAATTGGTATTATTTTTCATTATAAGGAAAACCTTTTGCAATTTTTTGCTCTGTGAGATTTTTTTCGCTTAGTTAAGTTTCATAATCGAATTGATGATATTTCAAACGTACAGAAACAATCATTTTCTCAATTTTTTCAAAAAATGGATTTTTCACGTTTTATTCGCTTGCTCTCCTCATTTATCCTGACTTGGAACAGGGAATTTTGGAAAATAGTGATCGTTTGTATTTTAGGACAGGAAATTTCGTAAAAAAAATATAATTTCACTTGGAACAGAGAATTTTTTGACATGGAACGGAAATTTTTTAAAAGAATTATATTTCGGATTTAGTAGAAAGGAATTTAAAAAAATCCATATTCCCCTTTCCAAATTTTAGGAAAGAAAGTACTTCAAGTAGTTTTTCGAGTAGAAATAGTATTTCGAAGAAGAAATATTGCTGAATTATAATAGAAAATTTTGTTACATCGTTCGTTGCGAATTCATCTTTCTTTAGTTTAAAATTCAACTACTTGGTTAAAAGTTGAACTCTTTTGTTAAAAATTAAACTTTTGGTTGTAGATTCATAATTTTAATTGAAAATAAATCTGTGGTTGAAAATGTAACTACTTTGTCGAAAATCAATTTATTTATTAAAAAATTTAACTATTCCAGTAGAAAATTAAACTATTTTAATGAAAATCCGTTTTTTCTTTCGCTAAGAATTGAATTTTTAACAGAAAATTTAACCATTATATTTTTTATTGAAAATTGATATTTTTTATTTAGAAATTAAACTAGTTGTTTATAAATTTATGTGCTTTGTGAAGAATTCGCCTTTTTTGTAGAAAATTAATCTTTATGGTTGAAAATTCATCTTCTTGCGATAATATTCAACCATTCCAGTTGAAGATTCATAATTTTAGTTGGAAAATTTCAACAGTTTGGATGAAAATTTGTCTTTTTGAATTTAAAATGCAAATTTTTGGTTGAAAATCCACATATTTTGTTAAAAATCGATTTTTTTTTTGTAGAAAATCATGTTTTTCTTTAGAATTTAATCTTCTTGTTGAACAATTCTTCTTTTCGGTTAAAAATTCATGTATTCCAGTTAAATATTTATCAAGTTCATACGACTATTTATGAGACTGTTTTCGAGTTTTTTCTGCAATTCACACATGAAGCGTTGAATCTGATTCAAGCTTCCCGCCTGACGTCCTTTTAATAATGGAGGTCGTCGTACGAATCCCTACGGGCGATTTGATTGGTTCACTTTTTTTTAGATGCGCGTGGCGAGACAGAGGTCCCGAGACAGTGTGGCAACCTAGCCGGATGCCGCCATTTTGAGACAGGATGCCACCATTTTAAGTTAAGGTATTATATAGTGTAGTATACTATTTATCTATTGTATATGTACAAGAAAACTGAGCCAATCAGGAAGAATGACACTAGGTTGCCACGCGGTCTCTGGACCCTCTATAATTCCGAACTCGTTGCAGATCACACGTTGCAAAAATAGTTTAAAACGTTTTTGGAAGATTTTGTTTTTCTGGAGGTATTATAGATTCGGAAAATAGCGATAAATTTTGAAGCCAAGAGAAACGAAAAGAGATGTCCGACAAAACAAAGAGATTCTTGAGAAAATTCGAATATAATGGCGTGAGTAAGAGTTTTGATTTCTGGCGGAGAGTTTTGGCGGTCTACTTTTAATGGCAAAGAACTGAGATACCGCCAAAGCGCTAAGCCAGGCCTCTAAGTGCCGCGTACATTGTGATATCTTTTTATTTGGTAAGATTTCCTTTTTTTAGCGTTTCGATATGGAATTCCGGGAATTTTAGTTTCGTGCCGTTAGGGTTTTCTCTCTTTTTTTGAGAGAGGTAAGAAACGAGAAGTTGACTTCTAGATTTTCACGCCTCCGGTGAATTTTTATCGCGAGTGTTAGATATGCAGTTTAAAATCTTGATCGGAATAACGGTAGGTAAAAAAAAAATTATTCGCGTCTCGCTTCGTGGTCCATAGGATTTTCTCAAAATGGCGTCGCAGCATCGAGTGATTTGAAATGTTTCTGTTAGATTTCGCGATCTGATTTGGTGATCGAATTTATAGACCGTATTTGTAGTTTATAATGTAAAATCTGTCTTTTTTTTAACTAAGTTGTCCGCTCGAAATTTCGATAAATTTATTCTGGAAGTCCGATATTTAAGACTTTTATGTATCTTTTAACCTCGTGAATATAGATCTTTTCTTTGGCGCCGGACTTACAATTAATTTCGGTAAACGGAAATTAGTCAGATTTTAACAAGATTATTCGGTCATTGTTCGGAATTTCGATAATCAACTATATGTGTTATTTAGTAGGGATCGTCCATATATTAAGTAAGACGTTTTTCTTTTATTTATACCGCTGTGTCCTTTTCAACTTCACAGCAATTTTAATCTCGTCTTTATTTAAACAAAAGAAAAACGTCTTACGTAATATATGGACGATCTCGTATTAAAAATGGCTCTCTGGAAATCTTAGAATGTCAAATAAAATGTGGATATGTCTCTGGTAAATCATGTAGTGTTACTTGAACTTTTCTTGGTTAGGAAAACCCTCCGCCTGTGAACACTTCTTTCAGGTTTAACAAAAGAATTTTATAGTCAGAAATCAAATGCCGGAATCAAACTTACATTTTCTTATTGTATCTTTTTTATGGATTTTAAACTTCAATCCTTTTTTTAACCTACATCAATCATCTGAGGACTTGACCCAAAATATCCACTTGGGCCTATCCTGCCTAGCTTCTTTTTTTCAGCTTAAATAGGCATGGGGCACGCCATCACTAGGACTTAGCTGAGGTAAGCTATTGAATGATCTTTTTTTTTAGTAAGGAATTTTCCAACGGGCTGGGAAATCTCCTTACAAAATGACGCCCAACAGCTTTTAACCTAATTAAAGTCACTTTTTGATATCCTCGTACCCATATTTACCAGAGATGACAGGGAAAATAAAATGTCGAGAGTCTCCATATTAGGTCGTGAAAAATAAAGCAATTCTGCCACATTACCGAAAAAATTCGAAATAGTATATTGCATTACAAGTGGTAGGCGATGGCCTTTTCGTGACAAGTGCAGTGTTTTTAGGACGAGTCGTAGGTGAGGGCACTGAAGGTGCCCGAACCGTAGACGAGTCTAAAAACACTGCACGAGTCAAGAAAAGGGCCTACCACGAGACATGCACGATACTTTTTACAACAAGATCATGAAAAGTGTGAAAAAAACGCTACCTGATCGAAGTTGCGGGGGGGGGGGGCGGTCCAGGGTGCAGCCCTGGTGGGGGTTCGGGGGGCGAAGCCCCCCGTCTGGAAAAAAACCAACCAACAAACGCGTGACAGCATTCAGAAATAAGGTTATAAAAGTCGGTAGCCTCTCCGCCGCTAGGTGCGCTATAGTTGCTCAAGTCAAAGTTGCGGGAAAATTTAAATTAGATAAATGAAAAATTACTTTTTTATTACAAATTACTAATAAAAGTTTATAGTTCACTCATAAAAAAATGTTATCAGTTTGAAAAGACAAAATTTAATATTTTAAGTACTGATTAGTTTTTATAGCGTATATATTTCTGCACGGTATGTCGCGAGACGAGCGCGCTACAGTTGTCGCTGAAAACATCGACCTATTTCCGTCTTTATCTAACTATCTTCCTTTCACTTATTGTGAAAATGTGGAATGCTTACGAAAAGAGGCCATTTCGTAAGCATTCCTCATTTCGTACGTTCTTTATTCGCATCGTTCGAAATGCGCCACATTACACACAGATCATAAGTACGAAAACACGCCATTTTCATGATAGTGTTGTAAAAATATACTTTATACAATTTTCATGTTCAAAAAATTTGTATAATTTTACGAATTCTTGGTAGACATGTCGGTCGCTAAAAGCGCCATATACAGCCGCACAAATTTATAAAAACCTAAACAACTCGTTTATATCTATATATATTTATATATACATATATGCCAATATCTAATTCTTTTTTTACCTCTAATCGATGATTTATATTGATATCTGTATTTGATATGTGATTTATTGATTTTATACTTGGCACATTTGTACAATATTCTGTTTGAAATTTCGGAGCAGGTCCTGACATAAGAGACCTAAATTCCTTGTTTTTTGGTATTTGAAAAGTTCTGTAATGATATACTGAGCAATTCCGTCCTTCGAAAACTTCTAAATTTTTTTAATTCTCTGAGCATCGCTGCATAACCAAGCATAACATTTTTTTCTCTCCATCTCTCCCGAAAGGTTTTAGGCTGAATAATTCGTTCGGAATTCTTTTCCCTTGTCGCGAAATGACAAGGCGTACGTGACTCGACGTGTAGAAATTAAAATTGGTAAATACTCGAACAAAAGAAACGCGCATTTTTCCGAAATTGAATTTTTGCCCCTAACATCGATGTTGAAACGGCCCTGGATTTCGAACAGATAGTCATTTCGGAATATGAATTAAATAAATTCGAAAGCAGAATTCCTTTTTAGTTAAAAATTTACAGTTCGGACAAAATGTCACAATCAGGGGAATTTCCATTATTTTTAACGGCAGATGCGGTTATAACTTGGCTTTTTGGATTATCAGAGTCAGAAATTGAACCAGCCATGGATATCGCGGAATTGAACACATTCGGTACTCGCGCGGAAAAATGCGATAGGTTACGTAGGTACATTTTTAGACTTCAGAGAATCTCGTATCGTTCCACGAGCTCAAAAGTAACCTCAAACGCAACTCATCGAGATGTAGAAAAATTACAAGATTTAGACGAAGATGAGAGTAGTCAGGGTGAAATCCTAGCCCCTATAATAGTCGCGGTATCGGTACACGTTCCGACCACCGTCACGACAAACGAAACCTCGAGACATACTAATATTACAACCACGGCTAACACGTCAGCCGAAGGTACAAATAGCCAGGTTACTTTCGCGAACACACAAATAGGCTTGCCATCCCCAAGAATTATTCCCTCTAGGTTTCCTAACCCAACAGAAATGGCTATGACTTTTGCGTACGTAAATATTGCCGGAGCTAACTTTTCGGACATATTCGGTATTCTGGAAACCCTCAGAAACAAAAATGTGACTTTCCATGTAGGCAGATTTTCCTCAGACAGAAATGGGTCTCTAAACTCGAGAACACATTTAGGCCCCAAAATCAAGAAACAATGTTTACAAATATGGCTAAGTCACCCCAAACGAAAGTTAGACTACCCCAACCTAGTGATTCCGATTCTGAGAGTTAAAAACCTGATGTAAAATCTCAATTAAGAGAAAAATACTCCCCAACCCCACTGACTCGAAGTTTAACCAAACAACTGATCCGAGTTTCGAACGCCGAAATTCTAACGATCATCACTCGACGGAATCCGAAAGATTTGTTCGGCATGAGGGAGAACTCATGGAAGCAGATTAAATCCGCAATGGGATTCTAAACAGGTACCGGGATAGGTACTCAGTACCCTATAAACGGGATATTGATCATACTCCGCGTACAGCAAATCACAAAACGAGCAAAACGCCCGACCATGCTTTCGATAGGGTAATAGCAGACCTAGAGATCTCGGTAAAATTCTCAATCAATGGAAAATTACTTTTGATGGCAACCCAAGCTCCAGCAAGAAGGTTTCCTAATGGACTTGGAAGATTGTAGAAGCGTCACATATGTGACTGATAGCGAACTCCTTAGATTAATGTCTAAAATACTTAAAGGGGTCGCTTGCGAATGTTTCCGTGATGTCAAAAGATTATAACATTGGGACACGTGGGCACAATACGAAACAGCATTAATTAAAAGTTTTAGTAATGACGATGCTCAAAATAGTATCCGCAATCAAATTCAAACTCGTACGCAGGGTTCCGCCGAGAGCATCAAAGATTATCTAACGTTTTTTACAGGGTCTTATCGGTAAACTTAAAGAAGATATGCCACTAGCGGAACAATTAGACTACACGTGTAAGGGCCTCCTACCGAGATACTATGACGTAATTTGTCGTGCAGATTTCAGATCATTCGATCAACTCGCGGCGATAGGGACAGCTGGGAAAATTTGTGGCGTAGGAAAAGGTTACACAAAGCTCCCCCTCCCCCTGAAGATTCCTTTTTACCGGAATTCGCGTACAAGCCGAATCCGGGACAACAAAAAAGGCAGAAAAAGAACCCTACCCCCGCGAATAGCGAGGAGACAGATAAAGTTTCCGCGGTATCAACTGATAAAAATAACAAGGGCAGACAGCTGCCTAACCAGCAGCAAAAGGCAAAAAGTAAAAGTTCCGATGGCGCCAAATCGGCACCGCAGGGTCCCTCTAAGGAGGGGGTGGTCAGCACAGCATGAATGCTCCTGCTGATAATAGTGCATTAAACCCAACCTTAAGAGACCCAAATCAAATTATTTGCTTTAACTGCAAACAAGCAGGACACTTCCAAAAAGGATGCGCCACGCCCAGAAAGTTAGTTTGCTACGTATGCGGTTACTTGCGGCTACTTCACGGTTAAAACTAGCCCAAAGTTCTCGGGAAACGAGGCGAAGAAGCAGTGATTTCGGTCTGCACTGCCTCTCCGCCGCTCAAGACCGCAAAAACAGATCTAAAAATAATTTCGTCAAACTCGAGCCCCGATTAATTGGTCGCGGTACAAGCGATAGTAGATATGGAAGGCTATAGAGGCGTTTACGTACCACCGGATACCGAATTGGATCTACCAGCTTCGGAAATACAAAATTCGAACGTCGAAAACGCAGTGACCATAGCTTGCACTGCCTATTCAAAGTTCGAAGCAGATAGGGAAACTGACAAAACAATAGTTCCCACCGAATTTGTCAGATTTGGTGTAACAAAAGACCCCCTTTGCGGATACTCTTCGGATAGAGAGAGTTCAGATAGCTTAGCCCAGCCAGTAAAGTTAATAGTAGAGGCTCAGGTACATAGGGACCCGGAAAAAGAATCATTTGACTCGAAAGTTAAAAGAAAGAATAATGCGCCTGACGACAACGCGGAAGATCTCGAGAAGATCAATGAGATTAAAGAGTGCCTGTCAGACTGTCCATCTTATTAGACAGACTCATAGATAACGGATCTTCTCGCGTATTGTTAAGAAAATCAGCTTGGGATAAAATAGCAAAGATTTCCGGGAGACAGCTCGATTCTAATAGGAAATCTCGTATGATCGTGGCTAATAGCTCTGCGGACACTATTATCGATAATTCAATTTGCCTGTTACGATTGACGGAGTTACGCGGACGTGCGAGGTTAGTTAGTTAGTTTTAAAACGGGCGGGAAGTCCATGGAGAGCTCCCCTGGCGCTCAAGCTATAAAGTCTATTGTGCCACACCCTTACCTATTCACTCTCAGCAGACGACCCCAGACCTCTTGACGAAGCCTAGTATGTCGACCACTGATCACGTTGTAATTTCCTCTGTTTCCATAAAGTGGGCCCCGAGGATCTGTTGCCTGAGCCTAGCTAATTCCGGGCTCTGGCATAATACATGCAGGGATGTTTCGTCACCCCCGCCGCGTGTCCTGCACTCTGTCGTGGGGTTATACCCCATTTTGTGCATATGATAGTTCAAGTGGTTGTGCCCAGTTAGGGTCCGTACCACTGTCATGATATCTTTTTTGTGTAAGCCCAGGATTTCCCTAGCTCTGCCCATCCTATAGGTATAACCCAGAATTCCTGCTCCTGATCCTCCCTCTCCCCTGGAGCCATCTGTATAACATATTTCCCCTTGGAGGAGCGGCTTACCATTTGCTTTCCACAGATTCCTGCTTGGGATGCAGACGCGGAAAGCTTTGGCAAAGTTAAAGCGTTTTGTTATTTTATCTTGCCTCATCTGTAGAATCGGCAGTGCGCTAATATCACTCGGGAGCCTAGTGTATCTAGTCCCCCGAGTTCATCTGTTAGCTCTTGCCAGGCGGCCCATCGCGTGTGCCACTCTAGCGGTTATCGCAACATGTAGGGGTTCCTCACAGAGCATGAATCCTATCGCCGCTGTGGGCGTAGTCCTCATTGCTCCAGTCAAACCCCTAAATGCTAGCGTTTGTAATCTTCGCAGCCTGTCCTGCATTGTTTTAAGTTCCGCCCGTGGCCACCAGACCACGACCGCATGTAGGAACCTGGGTTTTAGGAGAGCAGAGTAGAGCCATGCAAGAATTTCAGGCCCTAGATCCCACGTCAACGCAAAGGCTTTTCTGCACATACAAAAAGTCATGACAAATTTCCTGCATTGGGTCTCCAGGTGCTTTGCCCAGTTCAGCTTGCTATCTAGGATTACTTCCAGATATCTAACTGAATCTGAAAACTTCAGCTCCCCACCACAGAATACAGGAGCGTCAACTTTTGGAAATTTATAATTTCTCGTGAAAATGACCAGGTTGGTCTTTTTCGGATTTACCGAGAGCCCTGAACTATCGCACCAGAGCTCTACGATGCGCAGCGTCGACCTTATAAGACCCATAAGCGTTTCCAGATGAGCCCCCCTGACTAGGATTACATAGTCATCCGCATATTTCTGAGCACAGTATCCCTCTTTATTTAGCCTTCGAAGAAGGCCGTCCACCACAATGCACCACAGGAGGGGCGACAGGACACCCCCCTGTGGGCAACCCCGTGGAGCTACCCCCCTAACTAGGCCTTCACCCCATCAGGTTTCGAGTCTTCTCCGGCGTAGCATGCTTCCTATCCAGCACACAAACTGGTCCGGCACGCCATATCTCAAAACAGGGTGTCTAGCAATTATTGAAAAAAAAATTCAAGGTCTTTTCCATGTTTTCAAGGTCCAGAAATGAAGTTTTTCAAGGTACATTTTTTGCATGTAAAATAAGGAAATAACGGTTGTAACAAATGAGCTAATGTATTTTGAAAATGGAAAGACATTTTAAATGATAGCAGAGGAATAAATAAACTTTTTTTTCAAATATGCATACATTTTTTGCGAACGTGAATGTTACTTAAAAAATTCGTTTCTGTGTTAAGAGGAAAAAGAATATCTTATAAAATTATACGCAATGGTAAAGTTTGTTTATTGAAGTCTATACATAAATCTCTTTTGAGTCTCTTAAGCTCTCTATATACACGTATTATATTCTATAATCACTTTTAGGAGAGATTTACAATCTTTCATGTCACATATTTTTCAAGTTACAAAAGATAAATTATCTTATATATAATATCAACTAAGATATTTCGTAATTCATTTTGCCTATTTTCAAGAAAAAACCCGGACACCAGGGCAGACCTCGAAAAAAGAGGACATGTCCCGAAAAACCAGGCCGGATGGTCACCCTAAGTATATAGAGATTTTTTTTCTTCAAAATAGCATAAAAAATGTGAAAATTCCGGTGATCTCAGAATGAAGTTCTTTTGCCAATTTTAAAAAAAAATATTGTGTGTTATTCCTTAAATTATAAATAACTCAGGAAATAGATAATTTTCTATTTTCTTGGTCCTCATTTTAAAGGGAAATTTGAGCAGAATATCAGTAATATATCAATAAGATTTTATAATAAAAGTAAGAAATTCAAGCTACTCATACTCGAATGAAGGATTTAAAAAAATTACGAATACAAAAGACAAGTACAATTAGTTAAATTGTCTTTAATTTTATATAAATTAGTGGTAAAAATGTCTTCTTTAACACTATTTATAAATTTGATTTTTTACGACTTTTTTTTCTAAGTTCAGACTGACAGGAACCAGGGAAAAATAAAAAAAATTCTTAATACGTTAGTGATATTCTACGAAAATTTCTATTTAAAATTAATTACAGGACATTTGAAAAAAGTTAATTATTATTCGATCAGACCTTTTTTTTCAGCAGTTTTCGTTGATTATTATCTAAGTTTGCTCGTTTTGCAGATCCTTCTTTCTTAAATATCACGGCATGATTGGTCCCACTCGGTCTCATAAATTACAGTAAAAATTTAATTGACAAAAACAATAGAGATTTTACAATTTCAAAAAAGGTATAAAAATCCTTGCTACTCTACTATTTATACGTGACGTTTTAGGTTATGTATACATTTTTTCACTACATTCGAAAATCAAGAACTCGATATTTAACGAACAAAGCAGAATCATGAAATAATGTATAAACGAAGGTGAAAATCTAGAAGAGGTTAAACTCGAAAATGACTCTAAACTCTTTTTCTCATTGATTGAAAATTAACTGTAAAAAATAGCAAAAAACTCTTTATAACTAACCGGTAACATTTTTGGTAAAACGTGTAAATATAATTAAGATTTTCAGATTACGTTCCTTTTTTTTAGACCTAAGAAGACATCTTCACCCGACCTGGTGAAGATGCCGTTGAATTTGGGGGCGCGTCTCTCGCGAGGTAATGCGTCAATCCCTTTAGAGATTTCATCCATAAGCCTGTCCAAATCTTTGAAAGTTAAACATTTATCAGTATAACCCGACGCAATGTCAACTCTCACCAGGGCGTTTTTAGCCATCTGCGCGAAAGTACGGCCCTGCGTTACCAGAGCCTTCTGCTCTTGCCTATGGAATTAGCCTGAAGAGTTGCTACGGGTAAATTTTCCGCAGCCACTGCCCCCTGTGAGGAGCCTTGGCTGCCGTTTGCGAGAACGGCATTGCGGTGTCTCCTCCTTTGTGATCCGCAACGGTACCTCTTCTTTACGGAGAGTTCCGTTAGCTGCACTTCTACGGCTTCGACAAGATTGTCTCCACCATCATCACTATTTCGCACCGTCTCTGGTGGGTTGCCCACTAAGGAGCCTCCCACTTTTGGCGGTGGGTTAGATGAGGGTCCCGAAACGGATCCCTCATCGTTTATATTTAGTTTTTTAGTTTTTTTGGGATTCATTATTGTCCCATGAGAAGCTAGGGAAATAAGAAAGACCCCCCACAGAGCCCCGCTTGCAGGGGGCGGGTCTAAATACTATGGGATTCGACCTGGTGTCTCAAAGTCTCCGTTAAGACACCTCCTTTAAAAAACCCCGCCTGTCCGCCTTTACTGAAGGGGGCAGGCCGGAGTGTTCAAGGATTTGTTGACCCTGGTGCCATTCAGCTCTTGACACGGCGATCACATCTTAGCTTGGGAGCATGAGAACTCGCGCTCTCGATATTCCAGGGGGCTTTGCCATTGCCTCCTGGAAGGATCGCTCCTTAGTTTAAGTCTCACCGACCAGAGTCTGTCAGTTCCGCGGAGTAGCCACACCTCGCGATGCAGCCTCTCAGGTTCACCTATTCCAGATCCGTGGTCTATTGGGTCTAGATGATCAGCAGGAAAATTATAGTGGCGTTACGGCCCTACATAAAGGGGAGGAGGAAACTTTGAAGGAATTTTTGAAAATAAAGTTCCCTCTAAAATCACAGGGACCATTAGGCGCGACCCACTTCATCACTCATTCTATTGACGTGCAGGGGCATAGCCCAAATAAGGAAAGGTATAGGATAATTTCCCCTAAGGTACAGGCGATCATGTACGAAGAGGTTGAAAGGTTGTTAGCTGAGGGTATTATATGGAAATCGTACAGCGAATGGTCCGCACCCATCGTAATGGCTCGTAAGCCTGGAGGGAAATATCGTTTATGTTTTGATATTCGGAAACTGAACGCTATTTCCAAGAAAGATTCGTACCCTCTTCCATATATGACGGATATTTTGCGACAACTCGAAGCTGCGAGGTATATTACGAAGTTAGATTTGAGTGCCGCGTTAGCTCAGATCCGGCTACATAGTGCCTGTCAGGTATGTACAGCTTTTACAGTACCGGGAAGAAGGCTATTTGAATTTAAATGGATGCCCTTTGAACTCACTGGAGCCCCTGCCACATTTCAGAGGCTCATTGATAGGGTGATAACCCCAGAAATGAGACCCAATATCTTCAGTTATTTGGACGATATTATTATCGTAATGGAAACTTCCGATGAACACCTGCATTGGCTAGGTAAGGTCCTCGACCGCGTAACGGAGGCAGGCTTGACGATAAATCCGGATAAGAGTGAGTTTTGTTGTTCTGAGGTTAAATATCTCGGATTTGTCGTCAACGAAGATGGTCTCAAAGTAGACTCTGGTAAGGTCGCCCCCATAGTCTCGTACCCGGTCCCTAAAACGGTCAAACAACTGCGTAGATTTATGGGCATGGCCTCTTGGTATAGGCGATTTATACCGGCATTCGCGACGATTGCCGAACCGTTAACCCGACTCTTTCGAACTAGTATTAAGTGGCATTGGGGTAAGGAACAGCAAGGGGCTTTTGACAACTTAAAGGCAGCCCTGGCCAGCGCTCCCATACTTGCGTACCCAAGATTTAATGAAGTGGGAGAGAACCCGTTCAAGCTCCAAACCGACACTAGTGCCTCCGGACTGGGAGTAGTTCTAACCCAAAGGCCGGGTGGCGAGTAATGTGTCATCGCGTATGCCAGTGGTAACCTCCATAACCGAGGACGATGAGGTACCGGTATCCAGGATAGGCGTGGCGGAAGATGTGTGGTACTTGCGCTGTTTAAAACTGGTAGAGGATAGGCCGAAGAGTTTTCCTGATTAGAAAGTAGAGAATGGGATGCTCTATCCTCATAAACCGAACCCAGTAACAGATGGGTTGATGCCTGACCTGGAGGCTTGGAAATTGGTCCTACCAGTAGAATGGTGACTGGGAGTTGTAGACGAGGCCCACCAAGAGCCGCAGTCCGGGCATTTGGGTCATGAAAAAACATACCAGATGGGCCAGCGTCTCGTTGAACAACCGTGGACCGTAGTGGCGGGCGATGTTATGGGGCCTTTTTCGAAAAGTAAGGCGGGTTATAAATATGTCTTAGTATTCCAAGATCTTTTGACGTAATGGGTGGAATGTCTTCCTATCCGAACAGCGAATGGTGCCACAATAAGAAAGGCTTTCGAGGATCTAGTCGTGTCTCGATGGGGGTCACTGGAAGTAATTCATATCGACAATGGCACAGAGTTCACCAAAAAACTCCTAGAACAAATGTGTGAAAATAGCGGGATTCTACATACCACCAATCCCATTTATCACGCTCAAGCTAACCCCACTGAACGCGTGAATCGCGTCTTAAAAACAATGATCGTCTCTTTTCTCAGAGACAATCATAGGGATTGGGACCTTCATCTGCGCGAATTTAGGTTCGCATACAATACCGCTGTAAACGGTACACTAAAGGTATCCCCAGCGTTCGCAAATTTAGGCCATAATCCTTTACCCTATCGATCACTGCGTAGAGTCTTGGAATCGAGCAGGCGATAGGAACTTCAGGTGTGTGATCTAGTCCTTAGGCCTAACCGAAAGCTATCGAAAAAGATCGTCAACGTCGCGGGCAAGTTGTTTCAGAAATTCGAGGGCCCTTTCAAGATCAAGCGTCGACTTTCTCCAGTCGTTTTCACTCTCGTAGATAATAAGGGTAGATTTATCGGTAAAGAACACATCAATAACTTGAAACCTTTCATCGCGTCGGATTAGCTTGATACAGAATGTAAACTAGAATCCCCTTCTTTAGGAAATGTACGACTACTGGTACCAGCCATGTCGAGGAGTCCCGGGTTTCGAGACAGGAGACCCCGGGTATTGCAAGCCAGACCTCACCCTTAAACCCTCGGGCTATTGGACGAGGAAATACCAGGATCATGAGGCGTCCCTCAAGAAGCAAGAGGGAAAGGAGCCGGAGTTGCCCCTGGATGGGCCAACTTCCCAGTGGGCCCGAGCCAAGCCCATCAACCAGCCGGGCCGCTCCCTCCGAAACCCCACTGGAACCTGCAGCGGCGCGACAAGAGGAGATTTCGGCAACGGCAGAGGGGCCCGCTCTATCCGCGGATGGGTTGCCGGCGAGGGAGGCCTCCTCTGATCTCCCTGCTGGGGCAGCCCAGAGCGCACAAGCGTCGGGGGAATCCGCAGGGACGGCTTCTCCTGGCTCTCTCGCGGAACACTTTAGTCGTATTCCGGTAGTAACCCGCCTCTTTGTGGCACGACGTCAGTTCGATGAGCGTCAGGAGTGGCTGAGGTTGGCGCGCCGAAACCAAAACCTTACCCTGCTCCAATATTGTGGCGATGTTTCGTCTGCCAGAGGCTGGGGCATAAGCGTAAACAATGCCCCGACCTCCATTCAAGCGTCGTACTTTATTACGGTTGCGGACACAGAGGTTTCACAAAGGCGACGTGCCCGAACTGTAGCCACCTCTGGCTCACCGACCTGGTATTGGTCGGCGGGGCCGGGCTACACCCGGGACAGTAGATCTTGGAGGATCCGTGGGCGATCGAGGAGGAAGTCCACAGGATTCACCTGGCGCAGAGGCGTACTGGCAAACTGTAGCCGGGAGAAAGGAGGAGACCACAGGACGAGACCAAAATGTATCTTTTTTTTTGTTTTCCTCTGTAAAAATATTTTTTTATTGAATCTCTTTTTTTTTGTGTTCTCGTCGCTGAAGTTGTCGCGCGATGAAGGAAGACAAGATGGCGGTCTCAGTCGGTCCTATTGATACTGATATACAAATCGTCATGTCTCATCGGAAGGAGAGGGAACCCACCATAATCTGGAAAGAGAGAGAGACTGACCCTCCAAACTACCAGCATCTCGTACCCTCCTTATAGTCCATTTACCGGAAGCCCCGGAGATGGCAGATGGCATTCGGATCAGGTGAAACCTCTCCAAAATCAATCCCTTTTAATATTCTTCTTAATTATTAAAGTTTTCTTCTCTTTTGGCAGTAGAAATGCCGGTACGTTCTTCCAGCAAGATGGCGGTCGTCGATGGTTCTGGAAGCTGCGATTGGCGGAGGACGTCGAGCCAAGGGGTTTTTCTGGATCTATTATAGATACGGAAAATTGCGATAAATTTTGAAGCCAAGAGAAACGAAAAGAGATGTCCGACAAACCAAAAAGATTGTTGAGAAAATTCGAATATAATGGCGTGAGTAAGTGTTTTGATTTCTGGCGGAGAGGTTTAGCCGTCTACTTGTAATGGCAAAGAACTAAGATTCCGCCAAAGCGCTCAGCCATCCCTCTAAGTGCGCGTGTATTGTGATATCTTTTTATTTTGTAAGGTTTCCTTTTTTTGTGTTTCGATATGGAATTCCAGGAATTTTAGTTTCGTGCCGTTAGGGTTTTCTCTCTTTTTTTGAGAGTGGTGAGAAACGAGAAGTTCGTGGTCGGTGCTAGTTATGTAGACTGAGAATTTCTGGGGAACCGACCACGAACTCCTTCAATCATGGTAAGATTTGGGGTTGTTTTACGAAAAGTTCTTTTTCTTTCGGATAAATTCTTATATTTGATTTTTGCGAAGTTAGTTTATAAAGAAAATTTCAACTACGTGGCCATAGGCTTCTCTGAAAATGGCGTCGGAGCGTCAAGTGATTTGATATGTCTCGGTTTGATTTCGCGGTTTGATTTGGTGATCGAATTTATAGGCCGTATTTGTAGTTTATAATGTAAAATCTGTCTTTTTTTTAACTAGGTTTTCCGCTCGAAATTTCGATAAATTTATTCTGGAAGTCCGATATTTAAGACTTTTAAGAACCTTTTAGCTTCGTGAATATAGATCTTCTTTTTTGGCGCCCGACTTAGAATTAATTTCGGTAAACGGTAATTAGTAACATTTTAACGAGATTATTCGGTCATTGTTCGGAATTTCGATAATCAACTATATGTGTTATTAGTATTAAAAATGGCTCTTTGGAAACCTTAGAATGTCATTTAAAATGTGGATATGGCTCTGGTAAATCATGTGGTGTTACTTGAACTTTTCTTAGTTAGGAAAACCCTCCCTCTATGAAATTTTCTTTCAGGTTTAACAAAAGAATTTTATAGTTAGTAATGAAATGGCGGAATTAAACTTAGATTATTTATTGGATCTCTTTCATGGATTTTGACCTTTTATCCTTTTTTTTAACCTACTTTAATCATCTCAGGCCTTAAGCCAAGATAGCTACTTGGGCCTATCCTGCCTAGTTTCTTTTTTTTCCAGCTTAAATCGGCATGAGGCACGCCATCACTAGGCCTGAGCTGGGGTAAGCTATTTAATGATCGTTTTTTTCAGTAAGGAATTTTCCAACTGGCTGGGAAATCTCCTTACAAAATTCATTCATTTGACATCCTTTAATGACAGCATAGGCGGGCCGGGTGAACGTAACGATGTCGCTACAGCGTGATCTTATAGTGATCACATATTAACCTTTCCGTTACTCGCAAAAAACTCACTAAAAGCAGCAAGTAATCATTTAACTTGTTGCAATTGTGAGTCTATCTTAAAATTGCCGTAAGAAGGTCACATAGTAATTGCAATCTTTTTTTTTTCAGCGTTAAAAATTTAAAAAAATACAATAACTGTCATTAGCGTCTGCTGAAGGAGACTTCAAGCACATGGATAATCGCTCAAGTAGCATTTTGCGCGCGGAGTTTAAAAATAAAATTAAAAAATGCAAATGTGTCAAAAAAATGGGAATGAATATATTAAATAATCAAATTAATGTAAAAAAGATGGTGATGTTTCAAATTAGCAGGTAGATTTTAACAATTTTGTCGGAGTCTTTGAATTTAAACTTTTTATATTTTACGGGATGTGACTCCATCGACTGCGGTAACATACAAGATAATTATTTTAATAATCTAATTAATAAAGGTAATTTTATTAGTCCTTCAGAAAACATCACTGATTCAATAGTAAAATGTATTCAAATTTAATAATATTATAGTAAAAATAATTCAATTTTGCATGAAGCGTAATATAAATATAGAACTGAAGATATTAAAGTATAGCAATAATCGTTCTGTGACATTTTTACTGTTTTCTTGAAAAATGTCGGATTCAGTTTTCTTCGTGATTTGAAACAGAGCGGATGTCTCTATAATTTTTACGTCGAAAACTATCCCTTTATATGAACAAAAATCTGTTATATAATAATTTTCACTTGTTTACGTTATTTCTTCATTATTAACTTCCTTTCGAACTTAAAAGCGTGTTTCTTTGTTTATCGTGTGTGTGAATATTGTGTTTGTGAATATTGTGTTTGTGGGATTAAGGAGTGATTTACTTCCCCACAACCATCTCACCTTCTGCAACGAAAAGGGAAGAACACGCAGAGAGGAAGCGTATAGAGAGAGAGAGAGTGTGGGTGACAGAGGCGGAGAGAAAGGCGGAGGGAGAGAGTGACGCAGAGGGAAAGAGAGAGAGGAGCTGCATGACATAGAAGGGCTAAGTTTATGCATGAATTTCCCTTTTTTTACCAAATATTGCATACCAAAGCTTTAATTTTAAGTTTAATTTTAAATTGAATATCTGGCACTGAGGAGGACCCCTATCCGTGGTCGAAACGTTTGCGAAACGTTTCTTCTTCACGATTTAAATAATTGGGTCAATTAAATCCGACATTTTTCAAGAAAACAGTAAAAATGTCACAGAACGATTTTCACAATGGTTTCAGAGACGGTGAATACATCGTCTCTTTCCTCAAGAGCTGGTCCCAGGCCAAGCTTCAATTAGCTAAGCAGTCAAATCAAAAAGTTTTCCTCTTACGCTGCAGAAGGAGAGGAATTTTACCCACAAAAATCACGAATTTCGATCTAGAATTTGTCGAGTTTCAAAGCAGTAGTTGTATTGGACAATTCTCACGTCTAACTGACAGATTTCAGAGGTCTACCATGAATATTATAATTGATGACCTATGCAAGTCTACGAGACATTTGCATAATTATATTTTCTTTTTGGAAGTCAGAATAGCGTCAATGCTACCAATTGATATGATTAATAATTTTTATAACTTTCAAAGCATAAAAATTTCAAAGTTTTTTGAAGACCATAAATTGAAATGTATACAAAAATTCGAGACTCTGATTAATAATGCTCAATCAGATAGAAACACATTTCATAACACTAGACTGAACGATAAGAGGTTTAAAAATCTATCGGGCGTTGATATACCAGAAAATGTGGCCAAAGTAGCTAGTCTAGGGAAAAATTATGGCGTAAAAATAGAAAAAGATCAAATACCGGTTTACGATCTCATAGCCAGTGTTGAGTCGAATATCAACAAAATACAAGAGGCAGGTCAAGATCGCGCTAGACTAAATATCGCGAGCACTATATGCGGGGTTATGAATTCTGGCTACGCGGGAAAATCAAAAATCATACAACCATTGAAAGAAATTAAACAGGCCGAAAAATAACAAAAGAAAATCCTCAGATTATCTTTGTTAACGCAGATAAGGGCCATACTACCGTCGCGATGAAAAGAGAAGATTATGACGCGAAAGTTAATGTATTATTAGAAGATCAGGACACTTACGTTACAATAAATAGGGACACAACCAAAAAAATTGCTTGGGAAGTCACAAAGCGAGCTAAAAAATGGGAATCGAGCGAATATATCAATGAACTCACCGCGAAACAGCTAAAGGTATACCATGCTAACCCTTCGACACTCTGTGGCCTTCCAAAAATTCACAAGAAAGGTGTCCCGCTTAGGCCGATCGTTTCATATGTAGGTAGTGCTACCTACAAATTAGCGACATTCACCAAAAATATTATTGCTAATAACATTGAAGCTCCTAAATCGAGAGTGCTTAACAGCTTCGATTTAGTGAAAAAAATGAGGAATTTTAGGATTCCGGAAAATCATGTCTTCGCGTCACTAGACGTTGTTTCTCTTTTCACTAATGTGCCAAAAGAAAAGGCAGTCGAGGCGGTTCGTAGTAGGTGGGATCAAATTCGCGATAAAACGAAAATTCCGTGGACAGATTTTGAGGAAGGACTTCGATTGTGTCTAGATAGTACGGATTTTAATTTCAAGGGCAAAACTTACTTCCAGAAAAGAGGACTGCCAATGGGCTTTCCCCTTTCGCCGATTTTAGCAGACCTAGTTATGGACGATCTGGAAACAGTTATTTTACCGAAAATAGGTTTCCAGGTACCGTTGTGTGTCCGTTATGTCGACGACATATTAGTAGCTCTCCCGGAAAACGAAGTAGGAAACGTTCTACAAGTTTTTAATTCAAATGATTTTCAAATTAAATTCACGCTAGAAAAAGAACAAAATAGGGCGATTAACTTCCTGAATGTAACTTTTCACAGAAATGACATCCAAGAAATAAACTGCAATTGGTTCCGCAAACCCACCTGGTCTGGTAGATGCCTAAATTTCGATTCAAACCACCCACAAAAATATAAAAAAAGTGTAGTTTTCAATATGGTTTTAAGAGCCATTCTCCTTTCCGATAAGCAATTTCATCTAGACAATTTACGACTGGTGGAAGACACACTTCGCGATAACTTTTACCCGGAAACATTCGTTAGAGAGAATATTAATCACAGATTAAATATTTTGGCCCAAAATGAACATCGTAGAGTTGATGAAATAGTTCAAAATGCGGAAATTAGGTCTTTCATCAGCATTCCGTACGTGGAAGGTCTATCTGAGCGAATTGCGAGAATTCTCGGGCATAACGACATAACTACGGCATTCAAAAATAGCAGAGACCTCACGTCGGTCTTAAAGCCCACTAAAGATAAATTAAATAAATTGCAAAATAGCAATATTGTTTATGGCATTTGGTGCAAGGGTCAAAATTGTAAAGCGGTTTACATCGGTCAAACTAAGCGTCCGTTAGGAGTATGGGTTAAAGAACATAAGAAGGATATAAATAAGGTCCCTAATAAACAGACAATGCTTACGAAGCATAATATTGAGAAAGACCATTTTTTCGATTTTGAAAACGCGAAAATTCTTGCGAATGAATGTCACTACCGTAAACGTCTGGTAATAGAAATGTGTCACATTGCTGGTAATGTGAATGCGTCAATTTAAGAACCGATATTGAAAAACTTTCAAAAATATACCACCCTGTTGTAAAAAGACAAAAATTCTGAGAACACGTGGCGACTACGGTCGTCGCTCCCTGAAGTGGACCGGCGATCGGTCTCCCACTTTCAGTCAGTTTTACTGCCACACCCCTTTAAAAATTAAAAGCATCTTTCTTTCAGATTTTCGTAGGTCGTTAAACTGGAGGACATCTGAGAATGCTTTTTCAGTTTTCTTCGTGATTTGAAACAGAGCGGATGTCTCTATAATTTTTATGTCGAAAACTATCCCTTTATATTAACAGAAATCTGTTATATAATAATTTTAACTTGTTTACCTTATTTCTTCATTATTAACTTCCTTTCAAACTTAAAAGCGTGTTTCTTTGTTTATCGTGTGTGTGAATATTGTGTTTGTGAATATTGTGTTTGTGGGATTAAGGAGTGATTTACTTCCCCACAACCAGCTCACCTTCTGCAACGAAAAGGGAAGAACACGCAGAGAGGAAGCGTATAGAGAGAGAGTGTGGGTGACAGAGACTGAGAGAAAGGCGGAGGGAGAGAGTGAAGCAGAGGGAAAGAGAGAGAGAGGAGCTGCATGACATAGAAGGGCTAAGTTTATGCATGAATTTCCCTTTTTTTACCAAATATTGCATACCAAAGCTTTAATTTTAAGCTTAATTTTAAATTGAATATCTGGCACTGAGGAGGACCCCTATCCGTGGTCGAAACGTTTGCCAATTTAACTTTTATGTAATGCACGTTGTTTAATTAAATATATCCATAAGACCCAAATGCCAATACAAAAATTCTTCTTCACGATATAGCAATAATAAATTTACCAGCAAATATGTTCAAACAAAATTTTTTACATAATAAAGAATTATGATTTATGATAATGGAGTATGTAGATAATTGGGGAAAATAATAAAAAATCATTGTCACTTTTAGTAACAATTTTATTGTATAAACAATTGCACATTTTAATTTTTAAATATTAATGAATGTTGTGTGCATGTTCATGTATGCATGATAAACTGATACAAATTTAATATTTAATTATTTCATATATTGTTTAACTAAAGCCAAACTTATTTAGCACTATTAAAATTTTTATTTGACAAGAGAAAAAGTTACTTTATAGTGAAATATCAATCCGAAATAGTATTTTTACAAGAAGTGACATTGCTTCATTTCTCAATTTTTTTATTGCATGACTTATATTCAAATTAACTATTTTGGAAAACCAAAAACTTTCCCCTAAGGTAAATTTTTTCTTGTGCTTTCCAAAAGATCTCTATTTCCACTAGTTTATCCTGTAACAAGAAAAATTTCTCTTTACATGGACACTTTAGACTGGTTTTCCATATTTTCTGAGATGAATGTCTCTTAGAGAGATAAGAAGAAAAATCTCAGATTTACAATGTTTTTAAAACAGTTCTTCATCTAATTATCCTATACATTTCGCGTTGTTATTAGGCTTTTTTTGAGAGTTGGCATTTATTCACGACTAAATTGAAGTTGCTTTTTTCGGCAGCGCTAAATTTGAATTTTTAAGTATTTGGTTAATTTAATTTTCCCTACAAAAATGTAAATAATTGCAAATTTACGGATTATAATGTTTAAGCAATGACTTCTGTGATGATAACATTTTACGGAGATAAACGCAATTTTAAACGAAAACAAGATCGAATATTCAACAAAATAGTTCAAGCTTCAACTAAATAGTAGAACTTTTAACCAACAGGGTCAAAAAAGGAATTCTTCTTAAAAAATGTGTAGAGAAGAATAGAGAAAAGAGTGTGAAATCTGTACTTAGATGCTTTACTTGTAAAATAAAATCACTAATTTTCATTTGTTCAATCATTATTTCAAAAGATTGTTATTCACATGTATATTTTCCATGTGCGATGTCACATTCTGCAGTGACCCCTCCTCCCTACGTCACAAATCGTCAAGAAACTTATTAACTCTGCCTCCCAGTGGCAGCGTTCTAATGACCCCAAAGATGGAAATTTAAATTCATCCCATAAAAATTCCTTCTAAAATCAATATACGTCCTGTGAAGGGTTGCAAAACGTCGCATTGACAGTATCTTCTCTACTTTGATGTTCTTCCTTCCAAAAAGTAGAATTAGAAAGTGGCATTAACATTTCCAACATCTTAACTCTCCAAAAGGTAGAATTTATAGTTCCCCTCTCCTCCTTTCTCGTAGTAGTAGTAGTATACCATTAAGCCATTTCCCTTTCAGGGTAGGCGTGACACTACCCGATTCGGGTAGTCTTTCTAGGTGGATAGTTTTCTTGTAGTTATAAATAACTACAAGTGTGGGCTCACCACACCCATGATATGCCAACAGCACGCGGTTTCTTGAATGGTCACCCATCCAAGTACTAACCGCGCCCAACGCTGCTTAACTTCAGTGATCTGACGAGAACTGGTTTTTTCAGCGTGGCATGGCCGTTGGCCAGTTTTCCTAAAAGTCTGCAACGCCGTGAAACCCCTTCCGGGGCCTAGAAATTTTTCAAAGTGCATTTTTTAAATCTCAAAACCAAATTATCGTCGATTGTTGGTAAGTTTTGAGTGCTTCACAGATTTCGCCATTTTGTGTACCCTGCTCCAACAGCCTTAAAACAATAAATCTTCAACTAAAAAAATATCTTTCAACTAAAGAGATGAATTTTCAACTAAAATGATGAATCATCAATAGAAAATAATTTTGCAACAGAATGATTCGACCTTCATTCAAGTATTTTAATGTTCAACCAAAAAAAGATTCTTTTTCAACGAATAGTGAAATAGTAGATATAGCATAAACAATATACATATATTTTAAACAATAAAGATTTTAATTCTAAATCAATAACAGTTGAATTCAACCAACCAAGGGAAATTTTCAACAAAATAGTACAATTCTCATCCAAAAAGGATAAAATGTCAACTAAAACAGATGAATTTTGAACAACAAAAAAAAGAATTTTCAAAAACATATTTGAATTATCAACAAAAAGTTATTTTCAACCAAAAAGGATGAATTGTTAACAAAAGTATTGCATTTTCAACCAAATAATACAATTTTTATGTAAAAATATAATCGGCAGGGGAAGTAGCTAATATTAGCACCATCGATTAATTAAATAATACTAAAAACATCATTAATTATTTTTGGAATTTGTCTCTGACATTCGTGAATTTCAATAATGATTCAAACCATTTTTTATTTTATCTTCAAATAGATACATGATTTCTGAACAAAATAGAGGAATATCAAAATAAAAAAAAATCAATTTTCTTTCTTCGGTCGAAAGTACGTATTTTCGGCATCAATTTTAAGGAAGAAAGCCTAAGATTTGTGCATTTGCCCTCTGCAACAGCGGGAGCTAAACATTTTATCGCGTGCACACCGATCAGTGATGCCAATGTGGGCGCCTTGAGCTACTGCGCTTGCGTTAGGTTATTATAAAAATGCACAATAATACATATAAAATGTATAACTTTTGATTCAAGTTGAGACAAAAATTTATAACACATATATTTTCTAAGTAATAGTTTAATTTATTTGAATTATTGTTTTCAATTGCAAGAATTATTTTTAATACGCATTTGGAATGTCGCGCCAAATGCGGCCAACTAGCACGCCCACATTGGCATCACTGACACCGATACATGAGGCTACTGCCGCCAGCCAGTAGAGTCGCTAACCGCTGTCACTCTTGTTTGTACGTGTAAACTCAAAGCTGCTTTTTTGGAATTTGTCAGTGTTTTTATGTGTCTTTCAGTGTTTTGATGTGCCTTTTCGTATGTATTTGATGCCTGGCGGGCCCCCCCCCCCGAACAGCAGTATTCGCTCCGCTCGTGCTTGCAAATGTCGGGTTGAACGTGGTTGTATTGTTTATAATACTTAAAAATGTAATTAGTAAATGTACTTTCGACCGTCTATAAAGAAAAATAGTATACATTACACGGGCAGGAGGTTGAACAACCCTCGAGCATCATGGCGCGCAGTGCAGGAATGTTCAACTTCCTGCCCTTGTAGTGTTATATACTATTTCAACTAAATAGTGGAATTTTGAACTAATAAATGTCAGTTGTTAACCAAGAATGGAATAGTTACATTTTTAGTTAAAAAAATTAATTTACCACCACAAAGAAAAGAAAATTTCAAATAAAATTATGAATCTTCAACTGGAATAGATAAATTTCAAACTTGAATAGATGAATTCAAAACCAAAAAGATGAACTTTTAACCGAAGAGTTTAAAATTCCACCGAGTAGTATTATTTTGAACTAAAAACATGAATTGTTAATTAAAATGATGAATATTTAACTGGAATACTTCAATTTTCAGCTAAAAAAGATAATTTTTGAACTAAATAGGTAGTTGAACTTTGAATCAAAAAGATGAAATTTCAACCAAATATGTAATAGTTCAATTTTCAGTTTGAAAAATTAACTTGTCACAAAAAAAAAATTCTAATTTTAAACCAAAAAGAGAGCGAAAAAGATGCAAACAAATAGTTCAATTTTCAAGAAAAAATATGACTTGTCAATCAAGAAGATTAACTTTATACCAAACGGAACGAAATTTCAACAAAATACATGAATTTTCAAGCAGCGATATTTAAAAATGAAAAATGATGAAAAAGATGTTACCGAAAGGTTATGTGTGGAAGTTGCAAGAAGCAAGAAAGGAACACGTTAAACGGAGAGGGATGGGCGGCATGGTCTCAGGGGTGAGAATAGAATTGGTAGTAAAAGAGAGATAAGAGGGGGACAGGGAGGAAAAGGATGGAACAATGGTAAGAAGGATTATAATTGTAAAAGTCAAAATAGCGAACTGGCGAACAAGGGGGGGGGGGGATTGGGATGAAGAAAAGGAGGCTCCAAACATAAGGAGCTCTAAACATAGCTAGACAGACCGGGAGGGTAGGACGTTACTAGACGTAATAGGAGAAACAGGATGGTTTATATGTAATGGCAATATGAAAGGAGATGAGGAAGGAGAGATCACATTTATAGGTAAGGGAGAAACAGTAATAGACTACATCCTGTCGGAAAAAAGGATGAGGAATATGATAGGGAGTATGAAGGTGGGGAATGAGATAGGGTCCGAGCACTTCCCGGTAATAGCTACACTTAAAGCTCTCGTCCGTAAGAGCGGCAGTAAGAGAAAGGAAAGAGGAGGAGATAGGAACACGAAAATGGGAGTCTGGGGGGTAGATAAATTAAAAGAGTTTAAACAAAAAATGGAAAAGGAGAATGTTAGGTATGAAAAAGAGGAGGGAATAGACTCGTTAATTGAAAGGTTGAAAGGGTCAATTGAGAAGGTCAGAGATGAGATAGGTACATAAGAAGAAAGAGAAGAGGGAAAGAGAGGCTGGTGGGACGAGGAATGCACGAAGAGTAAAGACAGAATGAAAGAGTGTGTAAGAAAATGAAGAAAAGGGGAAATGGAGAAGGGGGAGTGCAACAGGAGGAAAAGAGAACATGAGCGGATGCTGGAAAGGAAAAGGAAAAGTGGAAGGGAGAAATACAAGGAAGAAGTGGAAAAAGCGATCAAAGAAGGTACGGTTTGGGACGTGATAAATAGGGAAAGAGGAGGAAGGAAGGGCGTGAATAAAGAAATAGAAATGGGTGAGTGGACGGATTATTTTGAGGGTATGTTAGGGGGAGAGCAAAATAGGATTAAGGGGCAAAATAGAAAGATATTGCAGCGAGAAATGGAGGAAGGGAACGAAATAGCAAGAGAAGAAGTGGATGAGGCAATAGATAGACTAAAAAGAAATAAGGCTACATGAGAGGATGGCATGGAGAACAAAAGTGATGAAATATGGAGGAGAAGAGGTTAGGGAAGGGATGTGGAAGATCTGCAACAAGGTCTGGAAAGGAGAAGGGTGGCCGGAGAAGTGGATGGCAGGGCTGGTAGTACCGCTTGTCAAGAAAGTGGAGGGCAAGAAGATAGAGGAGTACAGAGGGATCACTCTCATGTCAGTGGGCTATAAAATATATGCAGAAATTCTAAGAAAAAGGTTAGAGAATAAGATAGAAGAAAAAGAAAGTATCCCACACAATCAGACGGGATTTAGAAAAGGGATAGAGACAACAGATAACATTTACGTACTTAACTACCTTGTTAATAGAAATTTAGGGAGAAAAAGAGGGAAATTAGTCGCCTTGTTCGTAGATTTTAAAGCAGCTTTTGACTCAGTGAATATAAAAGTGCTATGGCAGGAAATAAAAGAGAGGGGAATAGAGGAAGGGTTGGTGGAGAGAATAAAGGAAATTTTTACTGAAACCAGGATTAGGGTGAAGATAGGGGGGGGGGGGAGGTTTTCTGGACAGAAAGAGGTTTGAGGCAAGGGTGCCCGTTGAGTCCGCTACTCTTCAATATGCTGCTGACAGACTTAGAGGAGAAGCTAAAGGAGAAAGAAAAAGGGGGAACGATTTTGGGTAATAGCAAACTATACTTTCTAGCATACGCGGACGACGTAGTTCTCTTAGCGGAGGATGAGAAGGGGTTGAACCTAATAATGAGAATTTTCGAAGAGTATGTGGGATCAAAAGAAATGACGGTGAACGTAGGGAAGACCAGGGTGATTTGCTTCAGAAGTAGAAAGACCAAAATAGGTTACGTTTGCAAGATGAACGGACAAACAGTGGAAAGGGTGGAGGAGTTCTGTTACTTATGTTTTTGGTTTGAGGGAAGAGAAGAGGGCAGAGCCAAACGGGTAATCCTATTAAAGGAAATTAAATAGCAAAAACTTAACTTTTAAAATCTTTGAAAATTTACTCGTATTCTATGGTAAGAGGAAACGGAAGCCCTGGAATATCGCTTATTTTAAAGTTTAAGAATTATTAGTGTCAAGATTATTGTTATTTTAAGTGAAGCGAAGCATTAGAATTTAAGCAGCGGTTAAATTAGATTAAGGATGGAATGTAAATATATGTACAGGAAGTGGAGGCCCTCAAACCCGTAAAAGGTAGAGATTAAATATACATACATATAAACATATTGGGATCCGAAATCGTGACGTAACATGAACAAGATGACCGCCGTAAGTGGGTCGTTTGTAGACGTCTGACAGGTGAAAGAGCGTTTTTTTTGTGAATTTGAAAGGAAAAATGAAACTAACTATTAACCTAACTAAATTAAAATTTGTTGGTTCACGGAATCTAAACCTTCCTGCAGAAATTGTGTTGAAGGAAAAAGAGTTTTGCATGCTGGACATGTCATAATTTGTAGTAAAGAAGCCAAAAGACAAAACTTGTATTAAAATATAATTGCATTTTGTATGCAAAATTCAAGTTTGAGGGATAAACCTCATAAAATAAGAGGACAGATAAGCTTCCAACGTGTCGTAAAAGATGTAGTGTACAGTTGCAAAGCTGGATTGGGGAAAAAGTGCAAAAACGTTGTTGCAGTCTTATTTCGATTGTGCATGTAATTTGAGTAAATATGTCATATATAAGCATGGAAGTGTGAAATACAAAAATTGTATAAACTGTAAGACTAGCCGTAAATAATCATTACTTTATCTCCTTGTGGAAAATAGTTTTTTTTCTAACAAAAAATTTGTAACTTTTAGGTTAGGTTGCACTTTCATAACAAACCGAATAATAGAAACACGATTATCGGAAATTAATTTTGTCAAAATAGTTAATTGACTTTTTCATAGATTCTAATTCTTTGCAACTGACAGAACAAAACGATCTGCTTTTCGTCTTCTTGAGACTGAATTTCATTTCTCTAATATCCACCCTGGTGGAAAAATCTTCCTGTATTTTTTCCGCGGCCTTTCTGCAATCACGTTTGCAGATAAATGCAGATAAATCTTCCTTCTTTTATCTGCAAAACTCCCCAATTTCTCTGCTAATTTGGTCTGACAGATATTTGCGTGAAAATTAGTATGTAGAGAAAAATTATTTGCAGCGAAATGCAGAGAATCTCGGCATTTCTCAGTCTACCTTCTGCAAGTTCTCTGTAAATTAGATATAACGGAGATTTGCAGGAAAAAGTACCACGTGGAGAGAAACATTTGCAGACAAATGCAGGGAAGCTCTGCTTTTTCCTACAATTTCTCTGCAAACTAGGCCTTACCGAGATTTGCAGGAAAAGGACTCACAAGAAATTTATCGAGAGGAACTGCTTGCAGAAAGAAGAAGACAAAGTCTGCTTTGTTCTGCAAATTCTCTGCAAATTAGATGTAACGGAGATTTGCAGGAAAAAGTACCATGTAGAGAGAAACATTTGCAGACAAATGCAGGAAAGCTCTGCTTTTTCCTACAATTTCTCTGCAAACTAGGTCTTACCGAGATTTGCAGGAAAAGGACTTAGAAGAAATTTATCGAGAGGAACTGCTTGCAGAAAGAAGCAGACGAAGTCTGCTTCGTTCTGCAAATTCTCTGCAAATTAGATGTAACGGAGATTTGATGGAAAAAGTACCATGTAGAGAGAAAAATTTGCAGACAAATGCAGTGAAGCTCTGCTTTTTCCTACAATTTCTCTGCAAAATAGGTCTTACCGAGATTTGCAGGAAAATTTTAATTCGCAATGGTTTAAAATGGAGTATTTAAAACTGAAACAATATTTGAACGTGTGTAATTTGAAATTGAATAAAAGAGTCTGATAATGAGTTTATTCATTTTAAATTATTTTAGAATTGAAAATAGGTGATAAAGCTGCAATCGGACGTTTACATTTGTTTAACCACTAAATTCACGGTCGTTTTCCGGTTTTCCGGTTTTATAAAAAGCCTGCTCATTTCCCGGTCCAGCGGCTACCACATTTTAAAATTATTAGTTTTAGGGTAAAAAATTCAAAATTCAAAAAGGTCGAAAACATGAATTTTTCCAAAAATTGTCTTCGTCATTTTGTGAACATCAAAGCAGATCAAATTATATATTTATTCTGACAAATTTTCAATTAGAAGTTTTTTTCCATACTTTACTTTTTATTCATGTTAGTATTTATTTTAATAATTCTTATACTATTTTTAATCAACGCATATATAGCAGATTTTTTATCCATTAATTTTTTTAATTTTCTCATAATTTTTGTATGTTTTGTTTTGTGTGATCCTTACTTTGAAAAGCAAATATTTGATATTAAACATTTTTTTCACAAATTCAAAAATGAATCATTTAATTTTCATAATGATACAATTTGCATTTTTTTTCTCAAGATAGGGTAAAAGATACAACATTTTTGCATGAAATATTTAGTATTAGGTTGAAATATTTTTGACCACTCTTTCAGTAATTTTGGGAAAAAAGTGTGCACAATAACTTTTTCTTGGGTTTATATACCGTCGAATATAATCGATTTTTCTACAAAACTGTGCTGTTTTTTTTTCTTAATTTCTGCCAAGATCTGAGCTTTGAACAAATAAGTCGTAATAATTTCAAATTGTGAAATCTTTCATAAATTTAGTGTTCAAGTATAAGAAATTTTTGAATATTCGAAACCTATTTCTTCTAAGTTCAGACTTTTCATTTCAAGGTATTTTCTTTACAACCAGAATCATTATATTGTATACTTTTTACTCTAAAATCTTCATATTGTTGGAATAAACCAGCATTTGAGTAATAAAACGTGTTCGCCGATAATATGAGCTTGACCTTAAAAAATGCACCACATAAAAATCACATTATAATTTATAGGACATTTAATTCAAAGCCCGCCATTATACCCAACTCTCCCCTAGTTATTATACAACATTTCTGTGACAAATGTTAGAAAAATATCCCGGCTCAAGTAAGAAAATTAAATAAACTCGGACCACCAAAAACTTTTGGTCCGGCACTGGTCGTTTCTCACAAGCGGTAAGAATTGTCTTCAATTTAAACAGTAAAGCAGAGACTTTTACAGAGTATTTGTGAATATTCTTTGGAGAAAACTCACTGAGAAATGCATGAGAATGCAGACCATTTTTTAAAGAAGAGTAATGCAGAGTTCTTCTGCATTTATGCTAAAGTGTTTCAATTTAAGCAGTAATGCAGGAGACGTTTGCAGAGGACTTGCAGAGCTATTGCAGGGATATTATGAAGTAATTTGCAGAGAATTTGCAGAGAATTTTTTCCACCAGGGCATTTCTAAACTAAAACGCGTTTTCTTTGATGACACTTTCTCAATCACAGCTATTTTAATTATTTCGTTTCACTATTTTCAATACAATTAGCACGTGGATTTGAAACCGACCCACTTTGACTAGTAATATTTTTCGCCACCAGATGGCATATCGCAGTTCTGCGGTTCCCAATAGCGGTGCGGGTTCAGTTACCCGTGATAAATATAGACGGCGCGTCCAGCGAAAATTGTCAGTTCCCCTCTAGCCTCCACCACTTGACGATGGCACCCATCGATATAGTTTGCCAACAGTCACTCACAGAAAAAACTGTGAGTGAAAAAATGTTGCAGGTAATGTGCGAAATGAGGTAACCGCCAGCAGAGTAACTGTGACTGGGGTAAACTCACCTTGGTGAATCTCAGATATCTCCGGCGGACTCTGCTAGAGGCAGCACGTTACAGGCCTGTAACCACGGAAATTTTACCTCGGTTGGGAGTAATCAGCTCACTATTACCCTGCTTGAACGATTACTTGCAACACTTCGTACTCCCAGTTTTTTCTGTGCTTGGAGCGCTGTAAGCAACTCTCATCATACTCCTCGAGACGCACTGATGGTAACTTAGCTCGGACCAGAACCATTCAAATTGAAAATAAATGACCAATTGCAAATTTTTTACATTTATAATCAACGTAAAATAAAAACAAAAAATGATTTACTATTAAAATTACAAACCCGAGACCATGGGTAAAACTCAAAGGAATTATTACAAATTTCCATTTAAATTTTATTAACTTGTTGAAAAAAATGTTAGCAAAATTGATTCTGACAGACTAAACAACTACTAAATTACGAAACTTTTACGAATATGCTTGCGCCAAAACATTGTATCTCAATCTAATCTTAAGCTTTTAAATGATGAGGTCCGGCGTCGACGGACGAAGCTGTATTAATTTTTATACTAAATAAATAGGCCAGTAGACAAGAAACATTTAACATCTTATTAATTATTCTTTATCTGGCCAAAACCTGAACATCAATACAAATATCTGTATGTATAGTTCTTTAATATTCTTTGGTATTTATTTTTGATTTGATTGGTCTGTAATTTCTACGGATTTTTTAGAATATTCGTCTAATTAAGTTCTCGTATGTATTTTCCAATTTCTTAATTATTATATATTCTGAAAATTTTATAAAAACAGAATTATAATTCCAAGTAGTAGGAAAATTGTTATTTGTGTTTAAATGTTAAGACGGCAGTTCTAAGCCAGATTAGGTTTCAGATTTGCAAAAAAAAAAAAAAAAAAATTAGTCGAATAGAATATTTCACTAGCGCATTCATAAAATATATCATGATCCATAAAATCTATTTGAAAATAAACTGTGAACTATTATAATTGATACAGCTCACTAGAAATATTTACGTACGTTATATGATATAAAATTCGAAATACAAATAATATAATTATTCAAATTATACTTGAACTTTTCTTAGAACTTTTGAATATCTTTTAAAATCATTCCCATTTTTTCGTAAAAATGTTGTAATATTCTGCAAAAAAATTGGCCCAAAATCTTCCACATTTTTTTACAATTTTATAAATCTTTCAAAATGTTTTGAAATATTTTTGGAACGGCAGAAAACTCATGAATAATAAAATTCCCGACACTGTAAACTTCCCGAAATTATAAAATTGCCGAAATCTGAAAATACGCAATTTGACAATTCCCGAATAATGATACTCTGGACAGTTTACAATATTACCGAATTTGAAAATTCCCGAATAATAAATCAGATAGTATACTGTCGAACAATAAAACATGAAAACTAGAAAATTCCCGAAATTAAGCAATTGGGAAAATGGTTTTTTAATCAATATTATATGAAAAGAATTTTCGTGATGTAAATATTCTTGATTTAACGTATGGGAATAACAATTTAGAATTTTTAAGGAAAAATCTTATTTAATCGACTTCTTCCAGACCATTTAAAAATTCTAATCAATATTATTTATTTATTAAAAATACAATACTTAAATATTTTTATCATAGAAGTTTTTTTTAATGTTTAATTTTGATAAAATTATTGTTTGAATTTGAAATAACAATAATTGTATAAAAATGTTGTACAAAATAAAATCAAAAACACGTGCGCTGTGAACAAAACAAACTTTGCACGTGTCACGCCTCGTGACGTATATATTTATTTATATATTTGCATGCTTATACTAATAAATACTAAATAACTATAGAGCGAGGGGGAAAGCGACTTATGACAAATTTACCACACCCCACCACCCCAGGAGGTAAAATTTTTAATTTTTTCATATTCTTTTTTCGAATAAAACTTACGTATTTCATAAAGAAGAATCTGAATCTGTGATACAAATTGGGGTTCCTATTAGAAATTACAAAGTTACCCCCACTCCTGTCTCCTGGGGGTGGGGTGGGGGAAATTTTTTCAACGTCGCTTTTCCCCCTCGAAAATGAAAAGTTTTTATTACGGATATTTTTTCATAGGATGCGTATTTTTTGAGATATTTCGATGTCTCAAGTTAAAAAAAAACACCCAGTATATAGTCAGCACGTTGCACGCTGTACAATATAACTATATATATTCAACACGAGAGTAGAAGTATAGAGTATAGACTATAGTAAGAACGTTGCAACCCATAGCGTAGAGTGTGTAGCCATAGACTATAGAGCATAGAAGCACGTGAAACTAGAGGACATAGCTATAGATATACTGAAAACGTTACAAGCCATGGAGTATATCTATATTATCCTTAATATAAAATCTCTAAACGATATTGTCGTTTTCGATTCTGACGATTTTCGAGAGTAACACGGTGGTAACGTTTGCTTGCTGTAGGCCGCTCATATTCAACAGTAGTGTGTGTCTGTGTGTGGTGCTGCATTTGATATCAGTGATGCTAACTGAGTCGCCATTATATGCGCATGTTTGAATTGTAATATAGTTGATTGGCTGTAGTACGCGCCCGTATTTTTATTCCCAATGAGGATGCGAACTAGAACCAATAAGCGCCATTCTATCGAAGCATGCGCATGTCAAGGTGGTCTTTTCGGAATCACTTAGTTCGAGTTCGATAATAATACGTCACGTGTTTTTTCGTATTTGGTAATGCGCGGCTCAGTGTTACCAACCGTTTCACGGTAAAGTCTGTAAAAGAAGTAATGAACCATAACCTCAATTGTGGTGGTAGTCTGTTTTAAACTCTTTACGCAAACAAGAAATTTTCAAATTAATCATTTTTACGCTCTGTAACTGTGATTTCTATCATGATTTAATTATATTTATCATATTAAATATCATTTGTGAAACTCGTGTACGTTTCAGTTCTACTTTCCCTATAGGATTGAATTCTCCATTTCCTTATAGTGACACATTCGAATAATTATTTTTTTTCGGTTTGAATAGAAGTATGTCAGAGAATCCAAAGCATTTGAAAGAGATGTCAATAATTTCAATGAATGCC
>CAKNYM010054215.1:3485-16508 GCA_932195095.1 Andricus curvator | reverse complement strand
AAGGAATTTTTCAAGATTAGGAATATTTTAGGGTATTTCAAAAGAATTTAAGGTATTTCCAAGAGATTTAAACAATTTGAAGGAATTTCAAAAATATGTAAAGAATTTGGAAACTTTTAGAGGTTTCTTGAAGATTCCAAGGATTTTTCATTTGATTTCAGTACTTTAATTGATTTCAGAGGATTTGCAATATTCTGGAGTAATTTAAAAGATTCCAAGGAATTTTTATTTTTATTTTGATAATTTGATGGAATTTGAAAAAAAAGACTGGGAATATTTCAGGGCATTTGAAAAGAATCCAAAGCATTTGAAAGAGATGTCAATAATTTCAATGAATGCCAACAGATTTTAAAGGGGTTGAAATATTTTAGGATATTTTAACAGTCTCCAAAGCATTTCCAAGAGATTTCAATAATTTTGAGGAATTTAAAAAAATTGTAAAGGATTTAAGAACTTTAAGAGTATTTTAAAAGATGTCAAGACATTTTCGTAAGCTTTAAAAAGTTTCAAGTGATTTTTAAAGATTTCAATAATTTGAAAGAGTTTCAAAGGATTGGAAATAATTTATGGTGCTTTTAAAAATTGCAAGGGATTTTGAAGAGTTAAAAAAATTTCAAGAAGGTCTAAAATATTGTGAAGGATTTTAAATATCTTAGGGTATTTTGAAAGATCCTATGAATTTTTGAATTGATTTCAGTAATTTAATGTTACTCATAGGATTTGGATTATTTTATGGTATTTTAGAAGATCTAAAGCATTTTCAAGAGCTTTAAAATGTTTCAATTGATTTCCAAAGGTTTGAAAGGATTTGATAACTTTAACAGTATTTCAAAAGATTCTAAGGAATGTTTAATTGGATTCAGAGGATTTGAAATATTTTAGAGTATTTAAAAAGATTCTAAAGCATTTTCAAGAGATTTGACAAAATTTGCATGGGGTATTGTATCGAAGAGTTTTCTAAAATTTCGAAAATATAGATCGATTTAATAGGACCTATGCCAGGTTTTAGGGTATATCAAAAGATTTCAAGCAATTTTGAATTTATTTCGGTAATCTAATAGGATTTGAAATGATTTAAAATATAATAAACTATTTTTAAAGACTTTAATGCACTTTCAAGATATTATTAATTTTTTATGGAATTTTAAAGGCTTTGAATGACTTTAAGAGGAATGAACAAATTTTTCTGAGAGTTTAAAGAATTTGTTTACAACTTTGGAATATATGAAACTATTTCATAGGACTTGCGAGGTTTCAATATATTTTAGAATATTTAAATGAATTTTATGCGATTTCCGAAGATTTCAATGATTTTAATGGATTTTAAAAGCTCCCAAGGTATTTTCAAAAATTTTCCAGGATTCAAGAAAATACTTTAAAATTTCATATAATGTCACGGGATTTTATAATATTTCACTGTACTTTAAGCAATTCATTAACAAGAAGTGAGGGGTTTTTTAGGGTTTCACAGATTTGTAGAGATTTTCAAATATGTTTTGCAATTAATTTGAATTCACCCTGAATTGTTCCTCATTCATTCAGAATTATTTTATTATGTCTTTCGAATTTTGTTGATTTACCTGAATTCTTTTGAATTAAATCAATAATTCTATTCTGTTCAATGGAGATTTTTTTCAGTTTGTGTTTAATTCGTCTTGAAGTGTTTTAACCTCATTTTGAATTCTTCAACATTCAATAAAATTCTTTTGAATTCCCTTGTATTTTTCCAAAATCATTTTAAAATTACTAAAATCAATTACATTTTTTGGAGTTTTAAATTTTTTCTAATTTATTTCCATGTTTTAAATTTTAACTTTAATTCTTTGAAGTTTTATGAATTGAATTTTTCGAAATGCTTTCAAATCCAAAAGAACATCAGTCACACTATTGATGCACATATTTACTTTAAGTCACTTTTTGGATTAGAAATTAGTCTTGCTGCAAAAAACGTCGAATTAAAAATTATTGCTGCGCACTCCCGAGATATTCTCTGGACATCTGCTTTTAGACAACTTCGCATTCAAAATACAATACTTTCGAATAATTTTCAATCCGACGTTTTTTGTAGGGCAATTTCTCTGCTTTTTTCGGTTTGAATAGGTCACTATTCTTAAATAAATTAGGCTGTAGTCACCCTTAGAATAATAAAGTGCAAATTCAGGCCTCGGGCTCAAAACACACTATTGACACTGTTTGACACTTTTTTCAAGCGATGACGCTGTTTTGCTACTATTTTGAAAAAAAAGACACTAAAGACACTATTTTCCAATTAAAAACACGAATTTATCAACCACTATAGATTTTTTGAAGAATAAAAAATTGACAGATTTTCGCAGAAGGAAAAAAAATATATTGTTTGAAAAGTTTTTGTTTAATTTAGTTTTTAATAAGAAAGATACTGTAACGTTTATAAAGGCCTGGAAAGTTCTATCGACAGGATAATTATCTTCTTATAATAAAAGAATTTAATCATTTGGACGTAAACAACAGATACGATAAAAATGTTCATACAAAAATGTTCATGTATAAAAAAGTTATACTAAAATACATTTTACTTTTTCGTAATAACGTGCATCATTTATGATAAAAATTAAAAAATTAATTTTTCATGAACAAAATTCACCACATCTCTCAATGCATAATAAAATATTAGTGGCGAATGGATTACTATAGAGTATAAACAGCAATAATTGCGGAGCAAATAGACAATTTAAAAATTTGTTATCATATTTCTTGAAAACTGAAAGATTGGTAATTACTGCCACTATTCTATGTATCATTCATTTTTTTAAACTTTGTAAAGCTTATATAATAATGAAAATTAATATTATTCGCAGTATTTATCATTTTGAAATTTATATGCTCATATACATGTTAAAACGAATAATTCACAATTTATTTTATAAATAACATTTCTTTTAATTTATAAAATAAAAAATGTATTACGCCAATATAATTTATAAATAAGTTAAGTGTTAAACAAATTTAAGAGCCGATTATAATAAATTGAATTATAATTATATTCACAATTTTTTCAAGATGATAACGGTGACAGAATTTACCTACAAATAAATTATGAGAAATCCATTACTCCTTTAGCTTCAACATCATCCTGTAGTGCCTTCTAATTATTTTTTACGAATATTTTGTAACATTAATTAAATATAAATAACATAGAAAAAATAAGTATTTGGTTTATTCTTTTTCATAAAAATTAGTAGGCGCGCGCACGACTACTAGTATATATAATAGCACAGTCTACTACACAGCGATGTATACAGCGAATCATTGTAGGCACTGGTCCTATAAAAACCCAATGGACCAGCATGGGTCAGTTATAGTTCACTTGAACTCTTCTCTATTTTCAAAGGTTTTCTCCAATTCGACTGTCCAGTGTCTAGTGTCTCAAACCGGCATTCTCGCGTGTCAGTGTGTGTGCTCTTGTGATATTGTTGTGCACTACAATTTCAGTATATCTATAGCTATGTCCTTCAGCCTCCACGTGCTTTTGTGCTCTATAGTCTATGCGTCTATGGCTAGACAATGTACGCTACGGATTACAATGTTCTTACTATAGTCTATAGTCTATATCTCTACTCTCGTGCTGAATATATATAGCTATATCCTACAGCATACAAAGTCATAAGGAGTCATAAGGACAACCGCAGGATTTCGCCGGGAGCGGGTGCTAATCTGAAAAATTGCACCCGATTCCAGCGAAATCACGGTAAAATTTCAGCTGTAACCACGTCTCACGACCGTGAGATAGGTGGTACAGTCTGCACAGTCGCACAGTCTGCGAGGAACTCAATAAGATGATGTGGCAAAAGTCTCGTGCAGCCTGAGGACACGGAGCGACCCAAGGACGACCGCCTTCTGCACTTTCCCCGCAAGTGTCTCAACATTTTGTTGACACGCAGGGATGCTTTTCAGGCTATTAACCAGTGAAACCTTGGCACCTCCAAGAGCGCCGATGATCAAGACGATTAGCTTAACAGAATATTCCGAGCATAACCCTTATAAGGTCTTTATACCCCTCTTTCTTTTCTTTCTCCTTGGCTGTGATGTTTTTGTCAGCTGGTGCCGAAAATTCGATAACGAACATGGTTCATTTCTCGAAGTCAAGGAGAACTATGTCAGGGCTCGAGTGCGCAACAGAAACAATTGTCGAGAATATGAAGTTCCAGTATATGCGGCACTTCTCATTTTCGACAATTGACTCTATTTCTCTAGGAGCGTTTAGCGGAGAGGTATTTGGGCTAACGCTATGAGAATGACAGAGATGGTAATAAAGCACTCTTAGTGCCGCATTGTGCCTTTGGATGTAGGTCGTTCCCGCATGAGTTCGACAACTAAATAGTATGTGTCCTAGATGCTCGGGTTGTGCAAGACACGCTCTGCAGCTATCATCGGGAATGTCTCGGCTCAAAATGTCGCGACAGTATGCTAGAGTGGAAATGACACCGTCTTGACATGCCAAAAAGAAGCCATCCGTGCCCGACTTTAATCCGGGTGATTTAAGGAACGCAAAAGTTAGCTCATATGACATCGACTGATCTTCCACATTTCTGTGGAAGATGCCGTGCATCCTCTTGCCGAGGAGCTGTTCGCGAAAGTTTTTCTCCTGTGCTTTCATAATCCGGGCCTTCAGGAGTGTGTATTCAAGATGGATGAGATTTGATGCATTTTGCTCGCCCCTAATATTGAAGTCAAGGCCGCGTGTTTCAGCAGCCTCCTCCGCTGCTTTGTACAGAAACGCCCCTTTGCCCACTTCTTCGTGTTTCCTAACCACTTTAAGAAGAGGGTCTTGTCTAGTTGCAACTATATGTGCTGTACTCAGAATAATTCTGTTGTGAAGGCATTCAAGATTCAGTATTCCGCGATCACCTAGGCGGCGTGAGATGTAAAGTCGCGGAACAGAAGCAAGCATGTTCGTTGCAGATACTTTGTTTCTCGCCGACAGTTCGGAAGACCAAATCTGCCGGATGAGACTTTTGTATCTGCATCGGAGTGTATCCTTTGTAGATGTCACGTCCTGAATGTGGCTCTGTGGCACGCCCAGGTATGTATAGGTCTCTCCAGCGCAAACGTGTCGTATAGCGCTTCTGTAAACGAGCTCAGGATCTTCGGGGATGCCATTAAGTTTTCCTTTCTTCAAATTAACCTTGGCGCATTTCTCTAACCCGGATTCCATTCCAATCTCTTGAGTGTACTCTTTGACAATTTTCAGAGCTAGATGTAATTTCTCTTGATTCCTAGCATAGATCTAAAGATCATCCATGTAAAATACATGAGTGACCTTATGCTTTCGGTTTCCAGGTTAGCAATAATGTGAGGCAAAAGAGGTGAGGGCTCATGGTGTCGCCCTGAAACACACCTCTCTGAAAGGTGATACTTTTAGTGATCACACGATGTTTTCCAGATGAGATAGTAAATCTGGTTTTCCAAAGCGCCATTAATGTCTCTATGCACCTCACGATGCGTGGATGAACCTTTAGGCTTTCCAACAGACAGATGATAAGTCTATGGGAGGTTGAATCGAAAGCTTTCCGGTAATCAATCCAGGCCATCGATAGAAATCGCTGATCCTGCTACGCCTTTCTTTGAGCCACGTTGTTCATACATCTCTCGCCACACAGGTCTAATTGTCCGAACAATCCTATCATTTGGGATAGCTGTGAAGATCTTATACAGTGTGTTCAGACAAGTTATTGGCCTGTAATTCTTAGGGTCAGCTAAGTTGCCCGTCTTCGGCAGGAGCACTGTGCGCCCTTCCACCAACCACCCCGGAATAGGCTCTTCCGACTTTAGATATGAGGTGAAAATTCGGGCCAGATGCTCCGGGTCTTGAAGCATCGTTCTTCCTCTATTGGATGCCTGTTCGAGGTTGGTCTCAGTGTCGCCTCTCTTTCTCTGTTGCCGGCTTGTTCTGGCTGCGGTTGTGTAGGCGCTCCGGTTATATAACCCCTTTTCCGGAGGTCCTCGGCACCGTTTCTCAGACGTTTTTACGAAAAATCCGAGAGCTCTGGGTGTTTCTCACACCACAGAGCATGCAGTCGCGCCATGTAACCTTTTCGTTCAGGGGCCATACTGGTATCATAGCACTCTAGCAGGGCGTCCCTGAGTCGATCCGTCCACTTAAAAATAATGAGATTCTGCCGGTCAATCGCATTGACTCCGTCTTGATTGGCTCCCCCAACTCTAGGGTAGTCGGCATTGTTGTCCGACCCATTGTCGGGAGCCATGCGCGTTCGATTGTTTTGAACCGCACTTCCTACAACTATGTTTGGTGTTGTAATTGTTGTTCCCACGAGCAGCTAGGTAGGGTTAGTCCATCCTTGTAGAGGCCCGCGTGCAAGGATAAGGCTATCCCAGAGTCACCGTTTGAGACACCTCACCCAGGTGCCATTCAGCTTTCGGCACGGTTGTTACGCCTTCGCTTAGGAGTTATTCCTTCGGGACCATCCCTGGACAATTATCCGCGACTGCTTATTAATTATTGTAACCATATTCAGCAGAAACCCTTGGTACAGGGACCCTCTATCCGCAACCCGAGGACGCGTTCGGTGGCTTTATCGTAGGCCTTTCGGTTCGATTTCCAAGGAATCAAAACCGAATACCGAACTGAATACCGTATATCGAAAACCGAACGAATACCGCTACGGATTACAATATTCTTACTATAGTCTATACATGAAGCGAACGTTCGCGTTCGAACGTATATTCGTAAAAGGAACATATAAAAGTATACAAAATATATATATATGTAATATCAAATATGTTTTGAGATCAGGGATTACATATTGTACTTATAGGTTCTGCGTGGACGAAAACAATGTGGAGCTACATGTCCTCTCTCATAGCATCTTTCGCATGCGTTTAACCATTTATAAAGTTTTATTTTATTTGTTCTAACTTGTGCATCTGAAATTATGTGCACATTCACATTCTCATTAACATTGATTCTTAAATTAGTATAATTTTCTTCGCAAAACATAAATTTTTCTGCTTATGCTTCTAACATATGGCGAGCAGCATTTTGTCTCGCAGCTTTTTTTGTAGATGCAGGCTCACCTTCGTATAAATATTTTATATTATTTTTGTGCATTACGCTTTAAGGCTCAAATGGTGGCAATTCGGCGTTATGACCTAGTGTCTTCACAATAAAAATAGGTTTCGAAAAATCGTATTCGACACTTATTTCGTTAAGGGTTTGTACTGCTGAGGATTTCGAGAGGTTTCTTTGCATTGCCATGTTATCTGTAAAAGAGAAACAGCAATATTTTGATTTGTAGATAACATGGCATTGGTAATTCAGTTAAACTATATGACATTATATAATATATGGTGTTTATTTTAGCAAAAATTTTTTTTTTATATGACGTAGTAGATTTTAAAGTTAGACTTAATTACATATGCAGCGTTGTCACAATAAAATTGTGTTTGTATTCACAATTGTATTTAAGAAATTTTACTTTCGATGATAGTGTTACTTTGGGCCATAACTAACAAAACTTTGGCGCCAAATTCGAATTTTTGAATGTTTCGTTACTACTAATTGGCATCTTTTTACAAACATATCAGACATATTTTGCTAATTTAAAATATCTAATTTATTACTGTTTATCATCAAAAAAATTAAAACGCGTACCAATCTTTTCGAAAAAAAAGAGAGATAAAAAGATACAAACGAACATAACCTGTAAATTTACAAAAATATGACAAATCGTGCAACTGTACTGAAATGTACTAGAGAGAAAGAAAATAGAAAAAGGTGCAAAGCCAATTTTTACTGTGATTATAATCATGGTACTTACCTACTGAAATTTCGCGAAGTGTACTTTTTTAATATAATTGCACTTTAATTGGTAAAAAAATAAAAAATAAGAGATTATCTATGTATTTTCAATCATTGTCTTCAAGAATTTCAGTGTCAGCATCCGAATCCTCTTTTGGAATTATTATTCTACAAAATTTAAAAATGATCATCCAATCTTACGTAAACATCATAAAAGAGATACATATGTAATTACGAGGTTAAATATTGAAATCGTAAAATTGGATTTACATAGTATAGTGTAAATAACTACTTATAAAGAAGGAGAAGAAGAATTATATAGCTTCCTATTAGAAAAATAATTTTTACATTGACAAAAGTGATTATTTTGCAAGAACTATTCTTCTAATAGTATAAAGAGAGATGAGAATAAAAAACATGGTTAGAAGTTTGTATAGTTAGGTAAACAAAATTGCCTATTGAGGGTTACAAGAAAAAAAACCGAATATGTGGTGTGGTCCAGGATGGATTTTCTGCAGGGAGGGTTATAAAACCGGGTCTAGATGCTTAAACATTTAAGATAGACCAGGTGCAGTAATAGTTAACATAACAATTAAACAGTTTCTCACTCTAGAATTTTCAATTTTCGAAAACGGAAGAATGTTAAATAAAAAAGAAATAGAGAGGTTTAGTTTAAAATTAAGGAAAGAGTCGGGAAATAGTAGAGGGTGCCATGAGTTTGTAACTGTATGCGTGAGGGCTTCTAAAAGGTGTCATAAAAGAGAGGTATAGGAGTCAATAGTCTCTTCTAGATCTCTTTTTATATTTTCGAAAGCAAAATTATTGAACTTGGCGTTAAGATCAAAAAATTTGTTAGTTTCTTCGCCCCTGTTGATGATTTTAGGAAGATTGATAATTTTTGAAGAGATCAAATTAGGGATAAGAAATAAATTGTCTTTGAGTAAATAAAGAGAAGTTTCTTGATTGTCTTCTAATTTTTGAAATTAATTCTGAACTTTCTCTAAAAATGGATCATTTTGCTGTTGTTGAAGAACTGTAAATATTATATGTTTGAATAGAAATTAGCGAAATTTCTTCAAGAAAATAAGTTATTGATTTGGTATCATTGTTGTGATTACTTTCATTGCAAATGTCAGATCTCTTGTTACATCCTGTGATGAATTTGTTATAGTTCTCTATTATCCGATGTTTGAAATTATATAAGATAAACGTTTCTGAATAGGACGAAAAGTGATATTCATCGGAAAGGATTTGAATATCAATAATAGACTCAAGATAAACGCATAATGATAGCGAGAAAAGAGAATCGATGTACGAGGTTGTCGCATCAGATGGGGTTACTAGGAATAATATCGAAAAGATACCAGGTGAAAGTTGGAGTTTCTACTTCATTGTGCTTCTCGAAGCCTGTAAAAAAAAAGTTAGTGTAGAAGATGGTTTTAATTTTGAGCATTATATCCCTAGTTCTTTCTATTCTTCTGAGGTTTTGTGCCTATTTAGGAATATCATTGTCATTTCTTTCGAAAATTACCGTATGAAATAAATATGGCCATAACATGAGCAGATCAATTTGATGAATAAAAATGACGATAAGAGAGTCTATACGCTGACAGTGGATGGGATCCATCTAAAATTAAAATGACAAGGGCTTGTTGTTTAATTATTAACAGTTTGTCATTTTATGTGTGAACATTTAAGTCTATTGACGTGTACTACTGCAGGTTTGCCTTTTATGTCAATTTTCACGTTTCCTTTTCCTAATATTTCTAGGACTTCATAAGGCCCTTTATATTGATCATCAAATTTTTTCTTAGGTTCTTTTCCAATTAATAAAAAGACATTGTCTCCAGTTTTAATTTCTCATGGATTAACTTTTCGATCATGATATATTTTTTACTTTTCTTTAGCCGCAATTGAATTTTGTCTCGCTTGAGTTCTCATTTCATATACTTTTGTTATAAAATTCGTTAGGTAATCGTCATAAGTTTGCAATTTTTCTTGCTTTGATAGTGGTTCATTTGATGGTTGACGAGCTAATTTACCGAAAACTAATTCATAGGGAGTACACTTTGTACCTTCGTGGACACTTTTATTGTAAGAAAACATGGCTAATTCAAGCCAATTGTCCCATTCGGAATTTTTTGAAACAAATTGTTTGAGGTATTCAGCTAACACGTGATGTGATCTTTCAAGAGACCCATTTGATTGTGGATGGAATGCTGTTGTTTTAAATTGCTTAATTCTCAAACGTGTTGCCATTCTTCTCATTACATTGCTTGAAAAATTTGAACCTTGGTCAGTCAAAACTACTTTTGGGGAACCGTAAATGCATATAAATTTGTTAACAAAAATATCGGCTACTGTTGAAGCTTTCACGTCTGGAATTGCTAGAGTTAAAGCATAGTTTGTAAAATTATCTTGAATAGTTAAGATATTTACGTTGCCTAATGTTTTTTGTGGAAGTGTGCGAACTATGTCCATTGACATTTTTTCGAATGCAGTTCCAGGCATGTCCGTTATTATCATGGGATTTTTAGTTTTCACGCGAACTAATTTTTTAATTTGACATTGCAAGCACTGCTGAATATATTTCTGAATATCAATTTTCATATTCTCCCAATAATAATTCTGACGAATTCGATGATAAATTTTTGTAACACCTTTATGACCTGCTAAAGCTGAAGAATGTGCCTCTTCAAGTAATTGTGTTCGCTCTTCTTTCGTTGATTATTGAACTATTCCCGTACATATTATAATTTTGGTAGAAGAATCAGAAAAAGTTGAAATTAGAATTTCACGTATTTCTTTCCTTCCTATGTGATTAACTTGTGAAGTTTTTGCGATACTAATAGATCGTAAATTTAGTCTCACTGATATTTAATGCAAAGAAAGTATTGAAAGTTTAATGCTGCCTAATTTCCTGTCACCACTACGTAGCGCGTCCTCAGGTTGCGGATAGAGGAACGGCCCGTGAGGCTGAACAGCCCCTAAGGTTAGCTGCGAATACAAGAATAAGCAGTCGCGGACAGCCGATAGGAACCAGTCGTGTCTGTGGTGAATTCAGCACTGGTAGAAAATAGGTACACGACAACCATGGCTTGGGAGGACCCACCCATTCGCGTTCATACGCAGTGGGTGGGTTCTGGCAAGCCGAGGTGCAGCGTGTATCCACCTAGAAACTATACCCGAACCAAAACTAAAAATCTTGTAAGGGAAAAATCCTGCTGCCCATTGGACACTGCAGCGATGACACTGCCCGCAAGGGATGTGTGGAATGATTCGCCTGCATAGGGCCAAAGGGGTATTGATGCCAGTAGGCGCGCTGCCTTGCAGGGGGACGTTAGGGTACGAGGATGAAACTGTAATGTGTCTGACGACAAGTTGACATGGTCCTTGTCAGAGTCGGAAAGCTCCCATACTTAGACCTAGGGAGGTATGGGGGTTATCACTCCTGGGACAGTGGACTCACCTACGATCGGAATAGGATCCTAACGTGCGGATTATCTTGAAACTACCATGGCTAACTTACAAAAACAAAAAACTACAGTTAAAGATCTAAGGGTGGGAACTCTAAACGCGCGTAGTCTAAAAACTGGCCGACTTAGCGAACTCATTAAGATAGCAATTGAATACAAAACTGACTTAATAGCACTTCAAGAAACCTGCTGGTCGGGCGATTTCGCGTCAATTTCTAAGGATGACTATACTTTTCACTATGGGGGAGCTAAGGGGCAAAGACTGGGGACTGGTTTTCTTATTAATAAACGAATTTCGCAAGCACTTATCGACATGCAATTCATTAATGACCGGTTATCATACATTGTACTAAAGGGTAATTTCAGCAAACACGTATTAATCAATGTGCACTGCCCCACCGAGGACAAAGACGAAGACACTAAAGATCTTTTTTATGAAACAATCGAGCAGGTTTTTGACAAGTTCTCAACGTTTGACGCAAAAATAGTATTGGGGGACTTCAACGCGAAAATTGGAAAAGAACCAATGTATAGGCCTACAATAGGATCAGAAAGTTTGCATGACGTCAGTAATGATAATGGAACCAGTGTAATAAACTTTGCAGCTTCAAAGAACCTCGTTGTCAAAAGCACATATTTCAAGCATAAAAATATACATAAGGCCACCTGGACATCACCAGATGGTAAAACTCACAATCAGATTGATCACGTTCTAATAGACAGAAGACGTCATACAAACATTCTCGATATAAGATCGTATAGGGGAGCGGATTTAAATTCAGACCATTTTCTCGTGATAGTAAAACTAAGATCTAGGCTAGCGCTAAGTAAGAAAACAAGCCGCACAGAGCCAACAGTTCGTTTCAATATAGATAAGTTCAAAACAGCAACAGAAACATTAAATTACCAAGTTGAGATTTCTAATAGTTTCGACGCTCTCCAAGAACAGAGAGACGATAACAATAATCACGAGGAGGACCCGGAAACCCTGTGGAGCAATACGAAAAAGGCGATAAAGGCAGCCGCGAAACTTACGATAGGTTTTAAGAAAGTAACCAAAAGCAAACCATGGTTTGACGAAGAGTGCAAACTCTGGTTTGAGAAACGTCGGAAGGCCAGACTAAGTAGTTTACAAAATAAGTGCGATCAAACACATAAGAAATATCTCGAGATTAGCAAAAGTACAAATAGGCTCTATAGATCCAAGAAAAGGGAGTGGGAAAAGAATAAAATACTAGCAATAGAAGCGCATAATAAACAAAATAACCCGCGTGAGATGTACAGGGGAATCAATTTTATAAGGAAAGGCTTTCAAAGTAGAACGGAAGTAATGAGGGACGAAAATGGCAATCTAGTAGCCGATGCGACAGAGAGACTGAATTTATGGAAAGATTATTTCGATAAACTATTAAACGTACGCGAAGCCCCCGTTGTAGGTAATCTCGGCGAAATCCACACTGCTGATCTATTAATTAACGATCCTACTGATATAGAAATAGAAATGGCCATAAAGAAGTTGAAAAATAACAAAGCCGCGGGCATCGATGACCTACCGTCAGAACTGATAAAAAATGGAGGCCCTTGCCTCACAAGGCAAATTTGTAAATTGATACGCGCAGTTTGGAAAACAGAACGCATGCCGGAAGAATGGAATACCTCTATCATTATTCCCATCTTTAAAAAAGGCGATAAAACTAACTGTAACAACTATCGGGGAATTTCACTTGTGCCTTCGTGCTACAAGATCCT
>CAKNYM010054212.1:539-16753 GCA_932195095.1 Andricus curvator | reverse complement strand
CATAATGAACTGACTTAATACGAAATTTTAAATGTTGTCGTTCGCTTCGACGTACATTAGGATTGACTCCGATTATTGACTCGATTTATTTTTTATTTTTTTTTTTCTAAATTGATCGTAAGACCGAAATAAAAATATGAAAACTTTGTTTTCTCTCATATTTTTTAATAATCGTTTAAACAATTTTTTTTAATGTTCAAATATTATATTCGGGGAGCCCTTAAGGTTATGTTATACATGAGTCACGTGACCTAAATTATCGATAATTTTTGATGTGTAAACATTAGAGTGGTCCAAAAAAAGCGTCTGTTTAAATGTTCATGGGCGCGTGGAAATTCCTATAGCCTAGGAAAAATCAGAATATTCCTATTTTTTTGTTTCGTTGTGGAGTCATTTTGCAGCTTGCTAAAATGTTTTGAAAATTTTTGTTAATTTAATGTAAAAGTGATAAAACTGCGAGTCCACTCTAAGGATTCACCTGCTTGGCTTGGTTATGAGTTATTTATGATTTTATGGCGTGTTCGTGCCTTTACCTGGTTTGCCGAGTTCTGCCACTCTCTTTAGGGTCAATTTGTATTTCGAATTTCCAATAGAATAGGTTCGACTTAGCCGTTTATGACAGTCGCTATAAACGCTTCACCTGTATAGCCTACGGGTGAACCTATAGTTAAATTATCAGTTTTTACCTATTTTTCAAACTCCTTTGTTTAATATAAAGCTTTGACCATTTCTGTTGTTCTTTTCGAAATTTATTCTGAGGGGTTCAAAGTATACTCTGTAAAAATTTCACTCCACACAAACTTCACCAAAGCGTGCAAAGCGTTCACCAAATTCTGCAAATATTGAAATTCTGGTAGATTTCTCCCCGTTGTAGAATTGTTACATAATATTTCTGAAATATGAAAAGTTGACTAAATCCATCTTGAAATCTCGGAGAACAAATAACTTCAATATTGAATAAATTGTTTCATAACTTCTTATGAAAAATTGAACTTGAAAAAAAAGTTGTATTTTTACATGTTAAACTCCGTAAGAGGAACAATTGCTTTTAGCAAGCTGAAAAATGACTCTACAACGAAACAAAAAAATAGTGATATATACTGATTTTTCCTAGGCTATACGAATTTCCACTCGCCCATGAACATTTAAACAGTCGCTTTTTTTGGACCACTCTACACGGAGAAAAAAACCACACTGTTATAGTAGGCTGAGCTCTTAATATTACAGCATGGAACTTCATGTGCGAAATTGGTATGAATTTCTACCAATATTGGCATCAGGTTAGACATTTTTAGCATTAAATGTCCTATACCATAAAAGAATCAAGCGCATGCCGTTATTGCTGGAGTCACATGCCCTTAGAGCAGTTGTGCCTTGCGAAAATAGCTCGAACTTCGCCTTGCTACGGTTGTAAGAAAACTCATCCTATTAGAGTATGAGTACTCTTACAAAAGAGATATTAGGCCACGCCTACCGACGCTTGCGCGTGACCTAATATCTCGTTTGTAAGAGTACTCATACTCTAATAGGATGAGTTTTCTTACAACCGTAGCAAGGCGAAGTTCGAGCTATTTTCGCAAGGGATAACGGCTTTAAAAGCATGAATCTTTGTACTTTTTTAGGATAAAGGGATTCCTGCTTAAAATGAATGAATTTTGTACCAAGATAGCAAGAATGAAACCTACGACAAAAGCATGACTAGTGCTCTTACTATTATAGGCATATTTTTTTCTCCGTGTAGTAAACATCTTAGACCTCGATATGGGGAGTCGCGCCTGAGTCGAGTGAAACCACGACTCGAATGTGTAACGCAGGCCTCCGACACAAGCGTTGTACCGCGTATCAGAGACACTAAAGGAGCTCTCTCTCTCTCCCCCCACTCTCCCCTCTTTTTCTCTCTCTTTTTCGCTCTTTTTCGCTCTCTTACTCCCCCCCCTCTCTCCAAGTTTTAATTTTGACTACCCACCCCCCTTTCAAACCATTGTCATTGTGCTTGGAAAGTGACCCAAAAACTGCAAAATAGCATTTTTCTATTAAATTCATACTAAAAACTGTATTCTTTGGATTTTTTTACAAGAATTATTTTTAATTGATAAGGGACGAGTTTCTAAGTATTTTGTAATAATTTTAAATTATTCAAACAATCATTATTTGTTTATTATTTGTTTATTATTTAAACAATTTCCATTTTTTTAAACAATCTTTCTCCCTCAAATTGTAACAAGTTATTATTCTCTGGAATTTATATCTCGAAAATAATAATTTTCCACGTCTTACAGAGCAAAATATATTGTTTAAACGAATAATAATTGTTTAAACAATTGTAAAATATTTAAAAAATATTTGGAAACTCGTCATTTATCGATTAAAAATAATTCATGTTGAAAAAACACAAGAAATACCCTTTGTAGTATCAATTCATTAGAAAATTGCTATTTTGCATTTTTTGGGTTTCTTTTTCATTCTGTTTTGAGAATTCCCGCCAAGTATTTAAGGGCTAACAGGAGGAAAATATTCTGTGTCTAATTTGAAAAAAAGAAACAATTTTCAATATTTTTCTTATAATTTTTGAGTACTTAGATGTGTAATAATAATGATAAGTGTTCTTCATGAAGTGAAAATTTGAAATATTTCAATTTCAGTTAACGTTTACCGAAGATGTTTACACATAAATCTGTCTTGGGTCGTAGTTTAGGACGCACGTGATGTTTTTTTTACAACAACTCACGTTCACACCGAATGAGATATCGAGTTGAAATTTTGGGGAAAGCTTCAGGGAACAATAATGTACGTTTGTATACAACATTTGGCTCGAAATTTAGAAAAAAAATTTTTTGAAGAAATTAAAACCGGAGCAATATCGGCATTTTTTGTGCAACAACTCATGTCCACACAAAATGAGATATCGAGTTGAAACTTTGGGGAAAGCATCAGGAAACTGTAATCTGCGTTTGTATACAACATTTGGCTTGAAATGTTGAAAAAAAATGTAATGAATAAATAATACCGACCGTGCTGTAGAACTCTGTAACCAATTTTCAATGTTCTCAATGAAACATTTTTGAGGTTCTGGCTCACATGTCTTGAGGAAAATGATGCAAACATCGGTTGCAAAAATTACACTTGATAATATTTGCTGATTTGGTGCAAATAAAACAATTGATATTTGATATATCCATGGTGTTAGCCCTGTTGATAATGCAGATCGCTTGATTGCCGGTCGGTATTTGTTATTCCAATAATAACTTTTTTTTCTTCCCCAACTCTATGCTTTACCACACACTGTCCTTTTATATTTATTAATATTTTCCCAAATTTTTTCCGCTCTATTTTAACTTTTATTTTTAAATATGGGACAAAAAATATCGATCTCAGGACTGGCTGGGTCACGTGACTAATGTATAACATGGCCTTAATGAGCCTTAACGTAGGGTAAGAAAATAAATATGTTTAATTCATTTTTAGTAGGATTGTTTAAACAAAAATTGTTTAAACATTTTTTTTAAATTTTGATTATTATATTCCCAGAGCCCTAAATAAGCCCTAAATCATTGTATGATGTGAATTTTCTGTAAAATCATTTTTAGTACGTTTTACAGCAATGTTGGGCCAGCTTAACGTTAAGCTAGCGCAAACACTATTTTTTACAAAAAATAATAGAGCCCTAAATTTGGGAATAGGGGCCCAAATTAGCCCTAAATTATGAAATAGGTTACATCTCTATACCTGAATAGTGTTGTGCCAGCTTAACATACCTACATCTAGGTATTTCGCATCGCTTTGCTTCATCTAAGTTATGTATCCAGACTAACCATCTTGCGAATTCTTTATCGAGTGACTGTTCATCCCAGTCGATTCGGGACTTCCAGACGACTTGCAGTAGTATCTTCGCCCTTATAAAAAAGGGAGATAAATTCCCTAATGGGTCATAAACTGACATTATTAGCCTTAGTATCTCTCGTTTTGTATGTCTCTCAATACCCTTAACAATTTTGCCGGGAACCCTCTTGAGGCTCAAATCAAATCCGATTATATGCCTACCTAGCTCCCATTTTAATCCCACTGTTCTTTCTACAGGTTACTGGTCCATATTAAGATTGATTGCCCCCTTGGCTAATGATTCAGTTGGCAGTGTGTTTAAAACTTGATCGCTGTTACTCGCCTGTCCTGTTATTTCAAAACCGCTATGTTTATGTATTTTGGTTACCTCTTCAATTCTTTTGATGGCTTCTTCTTCGTTTTCGACACTGTCCAAATAATCGTCAACGCAATGCTTGTCTATAATGGCTCTAACGGAATCAGGGCACAGTGTTGCGAATTCTCTAGCATTTATATTCTTCATCTACTGAGCTATATGACACGAAGATGCAGCACCAAATATCATTAATGTCATTGCGTATATTGTAGGTTCAGCTTTTCGATCCCATCAGCGCCATAGAAAAAGTTGTGAACTTTGATCTTTCTCGCGGATTTTCACTTGCGGAAACATTTCTTTGATGTCCCCTGTTAAAACTATGTTTCCGAGTCGAAAACGCATAAGTACTGCAAGTAGAGACTTAACTCTATCATCATTCATTAAACTCTCACTCATTAAAATCATTAAAAGAGGTTTATCAGTGTACTGAGCTCTTTCTTTTAAATCTTGATTCGTCTCGATATCTCCATTCAAGCCGGAGATAATTTTGTCTTGCATTAACAATTCTGGTGACCACAATTTTTAATATTTATTAATTTTCAAAGTTGGGCTCCATTCAAAAAAATAGATAAGTAATCTACATGAATTTTTTCCATTTTTTTCGGACATTTTTTCGACTTTAGGAACAGCTGAAAGTTGACCTTCAAAATTTAGGCATTGTCAACAGTGTTTTTCTCCGGTTTTGTTGTTCTTACAACAACAAATTTTTCACAGAGATAAGAGAAACGTCGTTGAACAGGTAGAAAGATTTCGAATCAGTTTTGCTAAATGCGAACTCTGTGCGATTTTTTTTCACTGAGACAGAGCTACTTTTTCGTAAGTGTCAAGACTTTCTGTCCCGATATTAGATTCATCTAGTTGACCCAACTACTATCGGCGCAAAAATTATAGGCATCTGCCTTTGAAGCTTAATAGCTCAGCCAAAAAAAATGCTAGATTAATAAGGAAATAGTCATTTGAAAGCTGCAAGTGTTCCACGTAAATGAGCTTGAAGACGTTAATGTAAAAAAATTTTTGTGCTTTGCAGACTGAAAAATGTGAAAAAAAGTAAGGAATTTTGGGCACATTTAAGAAGAGTCAAGTTTAGAGCATTCTTTCTTATACAAGGGGCATTGGGAAAAATTTGAAAAAATTCATGAATGTGAGGAAAAGCTTTGTGAACAAATTGCAGTTGACAAATTTGAGAAATAATAAAAATTGTTGCTTAAAATTACAAAAATGTACGACTATACTATCTTCGGTTCTAATAAAGATATTAAAGCGATTCGAACTGCAAACTGTAACGGATAGGCTCTGTAATTATTTACAATTTCCCGGATGAATGTGATTGTTTTATTTTTGGTGAAAATCACGATATTCGTAGACATTTTTTTTTGTTGGAAAACAAGTGTCAGAAAGCAGCGGGGATCCTTTTTCCTTGCTTTCGACCGCTCGTGCCTTTCTTCGACTCGTGCTTCTGAACTCTTGCCCAGACATTTGACGCCTCCCCCGACCAGTGCCGTATCTCTTTAAGCGAAGTACCTTGGACTTCTAATATTTTCAGAAAAACCAGCGCCATTTTGTTATTGTAAAACATTCTTTGGATTGTCGGGTGGATTTCAAAAGAAGACAATAAAATATATCAGAATCAGAAAGAAGACGATAAGTATACAGATGAGGAGAAAAAATTGGGGTTTCATTTGAGAAACAAAGCAGAAGATTGTAATACGCGTAACTTCGTACACATTATTTTCTGCAAATTGGAAAATCGGTTCGAGGTTTATTCTAATTTTTGTTGAAAACAATCTCCTACTACATTTTTAGTTGAAAATTCGGGTCTTTTGCTTAAAATGTTTATTACTCGGATAAAATTCCATTTCTTTGTTAAAAGTCTTGCTAGAAAATTGAATTTTTATGTGGAAAATTTGTCTCTTTTCTTTCAAAACTCATCTTTTTAATACGTTTTGCTTGAGGATTCAACCCATTTTCGAAGAAATTGTCTTTTGATTTCAAAATTTAACAATATGGTTCAATTTTTTTCTCTCTTCGCTGAAAAATAATTGTTAGTTGAAATATCAACTATTACATTCTTCGTCGAAAATGTATCATTTTTTAGTTAGAAACGTAATTATTTAGTTGACAAGTCATCCACGTTGTTAAAAAATTATATATTCTGTCGAAAATTGAACTGTTTTGTGGAAAATGTAATGAATGAAAGAGATACGGCACTGGCCGGAGGAGGTGTCAAATGTCTGGACAAGAGTTCAGAAGCACGAGTCGAAGAAAGGCCCGAGCGGTCGGAAGCAAAAAAAAAGGATCCCCGCAGTTTTCTCACACTTGTTTTCCAACAAAAAAAATGTCTAAAAATATGGCGATTTCCACGAAAAATAAAACAATCACATCCTTCCAGGAGATTGTGAATAATTACAGAGCCTATCCGTTACAGTTTGCAGTTTGAATCGCTTTAATATCTTTATTAGAACCGAAGATAGTATGGTTGTACATTTTTGTAATTTTAAGCAACAATTTTTATTATTTCTCAAATTTGTCAACTGCAATTTGTTCACAAAGCTTTTCTTCACATTCATGAATTTTTTCAAATTTTTCCCATTGCCCCTTGTATAAGAAAGAATGCTCTAAACTTGACTCTTCTTAAATGTGCCCAAAATTCCTTACTTTTTTTCACATTTTTCAGTCTGCAAAGCACAAAAATTTTTTTACATTAACGTCTTCAAGCTCATTTACGTGGAACACTTGCAGCTTTCAAATGACTATTTCCTTATTACTCTAGCATTTTTTTTGGCTGAGCTGTTAAGCTTCAAAGGCAGATGCCTATAATTTTTGCGCCGATAGTAGACCTTTTTCTCCGTGCAGTATTCCGCGAGGTGCGTTCCGCTAGCACCTCCACAACGGAATTTGAATATTTTCTTTATGGCACAATTTTGGGCTTTTTTTGGACACCGATGCAGAGTTTTGGGCTCTTTTAGTTTTCTCAAAAAAAAAGAAAGACTTTTGGCTGCCAGCAGCTCCACTACATAAAATTTGAAAAATTAAAAAAATCAACAGCGCCAGAATTTTTGGCTTTTTTAGGGCTCTCAAAAAATGCAAAAATTAATTCAGAAAACAACCCCTACCTGCCATAAACTACCCTTGAAATAAAATATGCACTCAAACTAAATGTAACCATATCAGAATTTTGGGCTTTTTGGGCTCTTCTTAGGTACCAATCCCGCTTTTTGGGCTCTTTTATTTTTCCCAAAAAAGCCGAATTTTGGGTGGGGGTGATGGCAGCCAGCACCTCCACTACATAAAAATTGAAAAATTAAAAAAAATCAACAGCGCCAGAATTTTGGGCTTTTTTTGGCCTCTCGAAAAATGCAAAAATTAATTCACAAAAACAACCTCTATCTCCCAAAAACTACCCTAAAAAATAAATATTCACTTAAACTAAATGTAAGCATATCAGAATTTTGGTCTTTTTTGGGGCTCTTCTTAGGCACCAATCCTGATTTTTGGGCTAGCTTAGTTTTCTAAAAAAACGGGCATTTTGTATGCAGGTGCTGGCAGCCAGCACCTCCACTACAGAAAGTTTACAAAATTAAAAAAATCAACAGCGCCAGAATTTTGGGCTTTTTCGGGCTCTCTAAAACTACAAAAATTAATTTTTAAAAAACAACCCATGTCTCCCTAAAATTACCCTTAAAATAATTTACACACCCAGCCTAAATGTAAGCCTATCCGAATTTCAGGCTATTTTTGGGCTCCCCAAAACGCTCAAAAATTATTTTACAAAATCAACCTCAACCCTTGAAAAAAACCAAAGCAAAAGATATGGAATAAGTACGAGAAAACATATACCATAGGTCTGAGCTAGTTTTGAGCTCACTAGAAATAACAAGTTACATTGTCCGAAAACAACCCATAACACTCACACCTACCCTTAATTAAAAATATAGATATTGAACAAAACCAAAAATATATAAATCAAAAGACAATGTTTTTGCGGGGTTTACAGAACACTGCAGTAGATAAGTAAGGGGGTTTCTGGCCCGATTAGTATTAGTGCGTGTCTGTGTGAGGTAAGCCTGTGTGCGTGTGTATGTGTGAGGTTGACATCGAGACCGTTCTAGAACATTCCTTTGATGACGTCACAGTCATATTGCGCAATTGTGCCAGCTAAATTCATGTAACAACAGGTTTAAGGTTATTTCTTATCTGAAGAATTTGTCGTGTAAATACTTTCAAGGTTATATTTTGCTTTGTCCTGGCAATTTCTACTGCGTAATATAGTTATTGCAAGAAAAACAAGGATGATTTATCGCGTTTCTAACTCAAAAAGTAAGACGGAGTCTGGATACGCGTTACAAGGCGGGTTCTAAGCCACGGTTTCTAAGCCACTTTTACAAGACGGGTTCTAAGCCACGGTTTCTAAGCCACTTTTACAAGACGGGTTCTAAGCCACGGGTTCTAAATCACTTGTACAAGACGGACTCTGGATATGTATTCTCGGAGGGTCCTGGTAGATATCATAGAATAATATTGCACAATTCTGAATTCATACAACAACAGGTTCAAGGTTATTTCTTATCTCAAGCATTTTTCGCGTAAATACTTTCAAGGTTATATTTTGCGTTGCAAAAAAGAATTATATCCCAAACATGTCGATTATAATGTAGAATCTTCTAGAATTTTTAAAGATAAAGAGGAAGATACAATTAAAATTAAAATTAAAAAATATTTGAATAATATAGTTAAGAGATTGTCTACAGGAATAAAGCATTTCTTCTGGTAGGTCATATGTTCAGAATTCTTATCGCTTCATTCCGGCATCGAGTAGCGAGCGAGGACTAGAGAGATAACGTCCAGACTTGTTTTAGACGTTTTGATTTCAGAAGCAGCATTTATGCATCGGCAGTCTCAAGCTGCACACATTTCATTAGACTCTGCTTTCGTTCTCTAGAGATCAGTTCTTTTTACTGCTCGCAAAAGTTCGCTTTCTTAGTCGACCCGCACAGTTTGATATTCATTCTTTTGCCATATGCTAGGTCCAGTCAACCTCTCGATGTGTTACATGAAATAAGATACTGCAAAACAATTTCGAGACTCAAGAGAGATAATACAGCGTGCATTTTATTCCAAGCTTTTTCACACGTGCTTTAACTTATATAAATTAAGAGTGCACTGTCCGAGACTTATCGCTTCTTAACGACACATGATATGAGGTCACATAACTTTTTTATTCATAGATATATGCTCGTTTTTCATCATCTTTTTCATCTCTTATTTAGGAAGGGCAGTTTTGACTATTACACGTTGAAGATTTAAATTTATAAGAAAAATAACCTAAATACAAAGCAAATATTTTGAAATTTTCAAACATCCACTAAAGCTACTGTGTAATATAGTTTTATAGAAATCGAGGATGATTTATTGCTTTCCAGCTAAATAATTTAACCCTCTGAAGACCAGCATTTTCTGGAGACCTCTTCCGTAACAGCTGGGTGCGCAGGCACCCACGAAATTCAATCATCTTTTAAATATGTTTAAAGTGCATTTTTTTATATAAAAAGGAGTGAAATGAAATCGGAAGAATGTCTAGAAGAATATTAGACCAATTCCAAAACGATATCTTTATTTGTTTAAATTTTGTGCAAACAAATGTAAACAAAAATTCGAAAAAATTGCAAAAATGACTTTTTTCGGTTTTTTAATGTTATTTCTTTTGTTTTTTATGTAATTCAAAAAATCAGTGGGTTTAATAATCTGTAGACTTTGCCCTATAAAACTGTTTAAGTAGTTTTTCTATTTAAAAAAAAAAATATATTTATCTCACCAAGTGATGGTGCACTTTTTGCCAAATCTGAATACTTACATTTTTGGCTGTTAGTTTTTTTTTAATTGCTCTTTTTCAACAAACGATGAGTGTAAATTAAAGCTTAAAGTGTCAGCTATCTAACCCAAATGCAAAAAAAAATTATTGTTCACTAACAATTGTTTAAATAAACAAAGAAGGTAAAAAAATGTGATAAATGCTTATTTCTGAAAGTCTTTTGCATTTATTGGTATAAAATTGAGTAAAGTTGAGGGTATACATCTTATAAAGTAAATTATACAAAAATTAATAATAAAAAATACTAAAAATTTATCCTAATTACTCATCTGAGCAATTTATGCACACTGCGCGACGGTGTTGCTTGCAAATTGGGACACAAGTTCGGGCACGTAAGCTAGGCCTACCACGAGAGCGTCCTGTAAAATTGTGCACAGTATTAGAAAGGTCGAGGCAGAAAAGTAATATAAATAATGTATTATAGCAAATATATAACAAAAAGTTGAAAAAATTGCAGATCATAAAGTTTCTATGTAATTTCCTCAAAATGTATATTTATTTTATTGTAATTCTGATTTGCCTACAGATAAAGTGTTTTCACATTTTTCAACTTTTTTGTTACAACTTCAAGTTCTTGCTATTCGATAAGAAATTGTTTACGCTTTATATTCAATAAACTGTTGTATTACGGTGAAAAAATAGCATCAAAATGAGCCCAAGAACATTGAAAAATGTTGCTTATTTCGAAAGTTATTGAACATTAAAGAAAACATTGAAATTTATACGATTTCTACAATATCTAATTAAAAAATAGAAAAATTGGCTTCATGCTGGGCTCATTTTATAAAGAACTTCGTGAGCAATGAGCAGAGAATTTTTTCAGTCAGAAAAAAAGGCAGTCAACGCACCCATCTACGCCTAGATGACGTTGCTCCTTCCCAATCTACTAATACTTCTTCCTGTAGAAGTCTTACAACTTCAGCTTCATCTCTGTCTGCCATTATTGCTATTGAAAGAATAGGAAATTGTTAATACACTTTTTATTTCATAATATAATATATTTATTGTATTTTAGAACGTTTTAGCTAACAGTAATAGAGTCATTGTTTTCGTACCTGTGCCAAAGTAGCCTGGACTCTTATTTTCCAATCAATATTTTTTTTTTCACTAAAACACTTTTAAATAAGCTGAATAAGCAATATTCAATGGAAAAATTCACTAAAATTTTTTTATTCACTTTTCAACTTATCAAGCACACCCTGGGTGCGTAGCCACCCTATACCGACTTTGCGACCGTCCTGTACGAAAACCAGGCAAAAACAAAGGAGGGCCCTATGCCCTTCGAATAGCCTACAGTTTTCCCCTAATTTACAGCATATTTGCTCCGCCACCTCGACGCTTCCCTTTTCAGAAAATTCACTTTTAGAAGCGCACTGGGTGTGTACACACCCAGCTGGTGCCCAGAGGGTTAATTCTGCGGTCAAATTTTTTTCTACAATGTTGAATCGTTTTAGAACTTTGAAATAAAGAGGTAGATATATTTACTATCAGAAAACATAAAAACCTACCTTACCGATATTCTACAGCTGTAGTGCTTAGTTTCTAGAATATTCTTAATAACGTCATCAACTTATACTACGAAATTTCTGGAAAGAATTTTCGTAAACAAGTTGAAGGTTATTCTAATGACACATTACATTTTGCGTTGCAAAAAATTATATTCCAAACGTGTCGATTATAATGTAGAATCTTCCAGAACTTTGTTGCATCATATGACGCAATATCTGGCAACATTGTGCAAAAGTCTCCAGAAAAATGGTAGAGGGGGCAAGCGTCTATAAAAAGAGCTATGTGCTTAGTTTCTAGAATATTCCTGATGACATCATCAAACTATACTGAGCCATTTTTCGTAAACAAGTTCAAGGTTATTTTCAATGACACATTACATTTTGCGTTGTAAAAAATTATATCCCAACGTGTTGATTATAATGTAGAGTCTTCTAGAACTCAAGGATAAAGAGGAAGATAAAAAAAATTAAAATTAAGAAATATTTCAAGCAAATCGAATAATATAGGTAAAAGAGTATCTAAAGGAATAAAGCATTTCTTAGAGTAAGGTCATATGCTCGGAATTCTTATTGCTTTATTCTAGTGTCGAGTAGCGAGCGAGGACTCTAGATAATGTTCAGATGTGTTTAAACGTTTAGATTTTAGAAAACATTTGATGCACTGACCGTCTAAGTCTACATTAATTTAATTAGTCCCTGTTTTCGTTCTCTAGAGATCACTTGTTTTTACTGCTCATAAAAGTTTGATTCCATAGTCAACCCACAACGTTTGATAATCATTCTTTTGCCATATGCTAGGTCCGTCAACCTCTCGACGTTTTACATTAAATAAGATACTGCAAACAATTTCGAGGCTCGAAAGAGAGATAATACAGAATGCATTTTATTCCAGGCTTACTCACATATTTGGAAAGACCAGTTTTGCCTATTACACGTTGAAAATTTAAAATAAATGTATAAAAAAACAAGCTAAATACAAAATAAATATAATCAAATATTTCGAAATTTTCAATCATCCACTAAAGCTACTGTATTAGTAGATGGGTAAAGCTGGGTTCTGAACTAAAAAGTAAGATGGAGTCTGGATACGCATTAAAAGACGGACTTTGGATCTCACTTTTGGGCCACTTTTACAAGACGGACTCTGGGTATATATTCTAAGAGGGTCCTGATGACATCAAAGAATAATATTGCGCAATTATAAGAACCGAATTCATGTAAACAGCTTCAAGGTTATTTCTGATCTCAATTAAACATTTCGTGTAAATACTTTCAAGGTTACATTTTGCTTTGTCCTTGCATTTTCTACTGAGTCATATGGTTATGAGAATAAAAAACAAGGATGATTTATTGCTTCCTTATAGATAACATATTCAACTAAAAATTCCTGTCTTTATCTAGTGTGCAAATAATTCGTGAAAAAAACATTCTGCAGTCTAGAAAGACTTCTGGAACTTTAAGATATATTATTAGAGAACATTTTACAGTTAAAGTGGTTCATGTCCGTGCTAAGTTTCTGAAATATTTTGATAACATCATCCTGAATTCCTACCTTATCAACATTGATACAAGAGAGGTACTGAACCAGGGAGACAGAGCCACTTTTTCACGAAAGGGCTACTGGGCCAAATCTATGTATTTAGGTGCAAGATATTGGACCACTAATACAAGAGGGATACTGAGCCACTTTTTTACAAGAGGGTTACTGAGTCACTTTTCCAAAAGGAAGGTGCGTCTCTACTTTACCGGCATCAAGACCATTCCACAGCTGGTCACAAAATAATATTGCGCAATTGTAAGTGCCAAATTTGTCTAAGCAGCTTTTATAGAAAAAGTTTCAAAAAACATTCTACATGTAGTTTGATAATAATAATAATAATCTGAGGATATATAATAATGCATAATTATTCAATGTGTGTTCGGTTTATTGGAAGAGCTTGCTCAATTGACACTACTGAAAGACAGTTGAATTAAAGTATTTATTAAAAGAATAGTGGTTTGTTCGATAATGGCTTTTCAGTGAAAATTGTATGATCAATGAAATAATATTCATATTTGAAAATGTTCAGGATATGAAAGGAAGATTAATAGCAGAGATGGTAATACGTATATGTATAGTGGAGAATTCTGATTTATGAATACAAATGCATATATTGCTTTCCACGAAAGAAAAAGGAGAAGGAACTCATTTTTTAAAAATATTTTACTCTTATTATATCATACGTAACAATAAAAATGATGAATATACCATAGAAAAAGTATAAATCCAACCAAGACAAAGAAGCATCCAAATAAGTGCTGAAACGAGAGCTGATATGACAATTTGGAGGAGTTAGGTGAATGTTTATTACAACAGAAACGAAGTTTTTCTATTCAAACTAATATTTATGACATCATCTCATTGGTTCAAACATAAACGTCAATGGGTTTTAAATAAAGAAGAAGCTGTTTCAAGAAAGTCCACGAAACACCTTCTTATGATGAAGAAAAGAAAGGATAAATAATAATATGAGTGAAGTATGTGCAAGAGAGAACCATGTGATATAATTTACTTATAAGCTATAGAGTAAATTAATTTTTATATTCTAAAAAATCAACTCCCAATAAAGTGACAGCAAGGTATGAAGCATGTGTGTATGTGTAAGCTAGAGAGAGAGAAAGAGAGAGAGAGAGAGAGAGAGAGAGAGAGAGCTATGTATTGCAAAAAAAATAATTTTGTAACATTTGCAAGATTTCAGACGGCTTTGTGATTGAGCGACTCAAAAAAATAATCATAAATCTCACAGCATGCCTCTGCAAATGAATCAAACCATATACAAATTATGCATGAATCTTGAAAAATACCAACAGATTCTTAAGAGACCTTATTACATCCAGTGGATCACAGTAAGAGATTTAGAATCTTAAATCGATATAACTCAGATGTCACATAATCTATTAGCAATTAATACCTGGTAGCCACGTAATAATTTTTTAATAATATTGATTAAACTATTTTGGGATGAAAAAAAACATATAATTCGAATGCTCTTGTTAGAATTTATAAAATCAGCTACATAAATATTATAATGAACTGTGAGAAACGTTGAAATCATCTTTCGCATAATAGAGTAATCTGCTAAGAAGATTCAATTTACTTACTTGAAACATTGAAATAAAGTACCATGAATGATGAAATAAATTCAGCAACATTAAAATCTAATGCAAGAATACTGCGAATCAAACATTAAAAAATAATACAATGATCTAGTGATAACATGAACACCTACTTTCTAGAACTCTTAAATCAACATTTAGTGATATAGAAATTTAATTGAGTAATACTAAAAATGCTGAATAAAGTATTGATTACGTATATTAAATAAATCCATGTAAAGTGACAAGGATTTCTGGTTAACAGAATAATGGATATACAGTTGATTCAACTGTTCCAACTTAGTAGACGAAACTTTGTTTCACTAAAACGGGAACCTGAGGTTATCAAAGATTATCATAGAGTGCGCCACCACAGGATATGCTGCTTTTTCTTGTAGTTGTGATCACGATTTCCCTGTTGAATCTTGATTTATCCTAAATCAAGTTAAATAAACTATTAAAATGTATGTGGAAGAATAGAGGACGAGAAGGATGAGCATGATGAGGATACGATAAAGAATAGAGAGTGAGGAGGAGGTGGAGGAAGAGGAGCTGGAGGAAGAGGAGGAGGAGGAGGATACTATAAATATTACAATTAAGTCAAGTAGGTACTGAAAATATTAGATTCAATGATTATATACTCAAAATCGTCTGTTAGAGAGTTGAAAAGCTGTGTTGACCTTCCTACACTTTCTTCTTGAAAAATTTGTGTGTATATGTGGCATTTGAATGTAAAATAAAGGAGCACATCGCCTTCCAAATAACAAGAAAAAAAGAACACTAAGGAAACTGTAGGTAATGCCTTGTTCCTGCATACTAGATGTATCGCCACTCTCGGTGCTGCCCTCTGTGCTGAGCTTGATAAATGACTTTATGTAAAAATCAATGATATTAAAATCTGCTTTTATATAAAAAATTTAAATTATTATTTTCTTAGAACCAGCATTTAATTGTGGTTAAATAAATTCAGTTAAACAGATAAGGATTTCAAGTAAACAGAATCATGAACATACTGTTGATTCATCTATGTCAACTTATTAAACGAAAACTTAGTTTCACTAACAATGGGTCTTGGGTTAATAAAGATAATGTTAGAGTGCACCACTGTAGGGTACGCTGCTTTTCTCATAGTTGTAACCACGTTTCTCCTGTTGAATCTTAAATTATCCAGAATTGAATAAACTATTAAAGCGTGGAAGGAGGGGACGGAATTGAGGAGGAGGGCAGAGGAGGAGGTGGGTATGATAATGATGTAGTTAAGGCAAGTAGGGACTGAAAATATTAGATTCAATGATTATATATGCACTAATCTTCTGTTATAGATGTTTTATAAGCTGGTATCCTAAAAACTACAATGAATTCAGGTGAGATAATAAAGAAAAACACACATAAATTTCAAATTAGATTCATTTATTCAACCTATTTCATTATAATAATAATAAAACATAAAAAACTATAATTATATATATATATATATATATATATATATATATAATATTGAATAGTA
>CAKNYM010054208.1:384704-446128 GCA_932195095.1 Andricus curvator | reverse complement strand
TTCAATTTTCGACCAAGAAGATGACTTACAAAATAATTGAATTTGCAACATAATAATACAACTTTTAACAAAATAGTTGATTTTTGTTACCGAAACAGCTGAATTTTTAATTACAAAAATGAATTTTCAACCAAGAAGATTAATTTTCTACCGAGAGAGGAGTTTGCAACAAACTATTGCAAAACCAAATAGTTGAATGTTCAACTAAAGAAGATAAATTTTCAACCAAAAATGAAATAGTTCAATTTTCAGTTAAGAAGACTAATTTTCAAAAAAAATAGAAACGAACTATCAACGGGTTGACTTAAACGAAGAAAGACGAATTTTCAAGACAATAGTTAAATTTTCAATCAGAAAAGATGAAAATTCAAGGTAATATTTGCATTTTCAACTAAAAGAGATAACATTTCAAATAAAAATAGAATAGTTCAATTTTCCGTGGAAAATACTAATTTTCAACAAAAGCGAATTATAAACCAGTTGAATTCAACAAAGAAAGATGCATTTTCAATCCGAAAGGACAAATCTTCATCAAAACAGTTGAATTTTCGACCAAGAAGATTACTAACAAAATAGTTGAATTTGTAACATAATAATACAACTTAACAAAATAGTTGATTTCTGTTACCAAAATAGCTGAACTTTTAACCTGCAAAAATTAATTTTCAACCAAGAAGATAAATTTGCAACCGAAAATGAAATAGTTTAATTTTCAGTTAAGGATCCTAATTTTCAAGAAAAATAAAAAATAAATAAACGAACCTTAAAATAAATGTAAAAAAACCTTAAAATAATAAACGAACCTTCAACCGGTTGAATTAAACGAAGAAAGACGAAAAGATGAAATTTCAAGGTGATATTTGCATTTTCAACTAAAAGAGATAAAATTTCAAACAAAAATAGAATAGTTCAATTTTCCGTTGAAAATACTATTTTTCAACAAAAGTGAAAACGAATTATAAACTAGTTGAATAGAATGAATAGATGAATATTCAACAAAAAGGATTAATAATCTACCGAAATAGACAGATTTTTAAGGAAATAGTTGAATTTTCAACTAAAAGCGATGAACTTTCGAACAAAAATAAAATTGTTAAATTTTCAGTTGAAAAAACTAATTTCTAACAAAAAAAACCAACAAAAAACGAATTTACAACCGGTTGAATTCAAATAAAATAGACGAATTTTCTGCAATAAACATGCATTTTCGACCAAATAGTTAAATATCCATCTTATAAAGGAAAAATTTTTGACCAAAAATAGAATAGCTACACTTTTAGATAAATGAAAAATAATTTCTAACAAAATAGTTAAATTCCGACCAGATAGTTAAATTTTCATCAAAAAAAAAAGAGTTATCAACGAAACATGTAATATTTCATATTTCAACGAAAAAAGATTTTAATATAAAACCAAAAACATTTCAATTTGACAAAAAAATATATATTTCCAAACAAATAATTGAATCCATAACCGAAGCAGATTAATTTTCAACCAAATATTTGCACTTTGAATCAAAAAGGATAAAATTTTAACCAAAAGGATAAATTTTCTACATAAAAAAAAAAGAATTTTCAATAAAATACCCAATTAAAAAATTATACTATTTGGTTGAAAATTTAATTAATTGTTGAAAACGAATTTATTTTGCTTATATTTATTTTTACTTTCGTTGAAGATTCATCTCTTTGATTGAAAATTTAACTATTTTGTTCAAAACTCCTTTCATTTTTGTTTGAAAATGTATCATTTTCAGTTTAAAATGAAATTTAAATAAATTATATAATATTATATAATAAATAAATTTGAATACTTGTATACTTCAGGTATTTTGTTGATAATTAATCTTTTATTTATAAAGTTAATTTTCTTGGTTAAAAAATTAACATTCTGTTAAAAAATTTATCTCTTTGTTAGAATGTTCAACTCGTTTCTTTATAATTCATTTTTTCAAGATTCAATTGAACTATTTTGCTCAGTTTTTTTTTTTTGGTTGCGAATTAGTTTGGTACGCTGAAAATGTAACTATTACATTTTTGGTGAAAAATTGATATTTTCTGGTTAAAAATTCATGTATTTTGTTGAAAATCTATATTTTTGGTAGAAAATTAATCTTCTTGCTTGACATTTCATTTTAGTTCAAAATCCGACTATTTAGCCGAAAATCAACTTTTTTGTTAAATATTCATATTGTCAGGCTAAAAATTCAGGTGTTTTGCAGAAAATTCAACTATTTGGTTAAAAAGTCCTGTATTCTGTTGTAAATTTTTCTATTTGGTTAGAAAGTTAATCTTTTTTGTTGAAAATTGACCATTTTTGTTGAGGATTCAACTATCTTGATTAAAAATTAATGTATTTTGTTAAAAATTCGTATTTTGGTAGAAAATTAATCTTTTTTGTTGAAAAATCATTTTTGTGAGTAAAAAATTCAACTGTTTGGGAAAAATTCAACTATTTTGTTAGTCGTATTTTTTGGTCGAAAATTTAACTGTTTTGTTAAAAATTCGTCTTCTTCTAATAAAAATTTCTCTTTTATGGTAGAAAACTTAATTTTCTTGGTTGAAAATTCATCCCTCTTGGTTGAAAATGAACGTTTTTGTCGAAAATTCAACTACTTGGTTGAAAATTGATATATTTTATTGAAAATTTGTCTTTTGGTAGAAAATTATTATTTTTTGTTCAAAAATCATCTTTGAGAGTTAAAAAGTTCAGCTATTTGAAAAATTCAACTATTTTTTTTAGTTATCTTTTTTGGCCGATAATTCAACTGTTTTGTTGAAAATTTGTTTTTTTTTTTCGATTCAAAATTTCTCTTCTATGGTAGAAAACTCAACTTTCTTGGTTGAAACTCAACTTTTTTGTCAAAAATTCAATTAGCTTCTAAAAAAGTCGTCTTTTTGACTTCAAAATTCAACTATATGGTTAATAAAGAAACTACTAAATTATGGTGTGTCGATAATATTGGTCTTTCATGTATCGACACAGATAGAAATTTAATTTTTTAATCAGAGAAATATCACGTGTTACACACCCTTAGCAAACCCACCCCCTTCAAAGTGTCACATAATATGTGGACGTTCCCTTAACCAAAATACAGAAAATTATAGAATGATATAAATATTATTTTTATTTAAATTTACCCGCGGAACTGTGGCAAACAGCTTCTAAATCAAAGTTTGACTTTGATTTCACAGAAAACAATGGAAAATCTTTCGGATTTTTATTCCCCGGTTTCCACAACATGTACCGGTTCGCCTTTTTTTGCACTTTATCACTAAAAGAAATTTTTCATGAGAAAATATTTTTTAAGGTATAGAATTTCTCAAAATGAAACAAGAATCCAACGTTGGTGAATATTATAAATTTTTTCATATTGTGATTTGTTAATAATAAAAATAAAAAAGAAGAAAGAAATAGAAAAGATAAGGAATGGGATTTGGTTGGTTGCCTTCTCATTTTTCTTTCCTCTTTTTTATTTTTGTCCAAAGAAACAAATTTTTTTGTTTTTAGGAAATGCAATAGGAAAAATTTTCGGTGGTTTTCCAAATTTGAAAGTAGTGCGCCAAGGCATTAGGAATTTGAAAATTCGATTTATTATATTGTGGTAACATTTATTTATATAAAGTATTTATATTTTTAAATTTATGAAATAATTCTTGAACTTGTTTATGAAAATCGATTCTGAAATTCTTCTTTTATAAGTGTTATTTTATTTAGCTAAAATTTTTATGTTATCGAAATTAAAATAAAAAAGGTGGTCAAAATTCCAAGAGTGTTGTGACAAACCTGTGTTTAAATTGTCAATTCTGCAATCTCTTTTATGTTCGGTTATTCTCGTTTTTAACATTCTGCTAGTTTCACTAATGCAAATTTTATTACAATCTTGGCATTTTATTAAATAAAATACGTTTGATAAATTTTCAATTTCTTCTGAATCTTATTTATTTATAAGACAATTTTCCAATTTATGATTATTTCTAAAATAAACGTTAATTTTGAATTTTTTTAAGGCATTTTTTAATCTCTCTGATAAACCTTGAACGTATGGTAACGAAACACATAGATCAGTTTTTTTTTGTAATTATCTAACCATTTATTATGTTTACTGGAACTATTGTAGTAGTAGTATACCATTAAGCCATTTCCCTTTCAGGGTAGGCGTGACACTACCCGATTCGGGTAGTGTTTCTAGGTTGATAGCTTGTAGTGAAATAACTACAAGTGTGGGCTAACCACACCCACGATGTGCCAACAGCACTCGGTTTTCTCGAATGGTCACCCATCCAAGTACTAACCGCGCCCAACGCTGCTTAACTTCAGTGATCTGACGAGAACTGGTTTTTTCAGCGTGGTATGGCTGTTGGCCATTTGTTGTAAATTTCATTAATTGTTTCTTTAATAACATTTTCTATTAAAGGTAGTGGATAATTGTTTTACTGTAATGTAGTTTCCAATTGATCTAAATTTTCTTTCCTGAACGTAGAATCACTTAGTTTTATACATCTATCTATTAATCCCTTAATTAATCCAGCGTTTTGGTTAAATTGATGGTGTGAGCTATAATTCAAATATTGCCCTGACCATGAAGATTTTTTGTACCAATTAGTAATTAAAGCTCCATTTTCTGTTTTTATGATTGACATATCTAAATAATTTAAGGTGTTATTATTTTCCAATTCAAATGTAAATTGTAAAGATTCTTCGATCCTATTAAATATATTGATTAATTCTTGAATTTTATCAGTAGGAACTATTGTAAATATATCGTCCACATAACTTTGATAGAAAAGCGGTTTAAAACTTAATTTAGATAGTGCTCTATTTTCTGTCTCCTCTAGAACAAGATTGGAAGCAATCGGAGATGAGGGAGATCCCATTGGACAACCTGATATCTGTTTGTAAAATTTTTGGTTCAAACTGAAAGCAGTATTATTAAATACTGTTCTAACAGCTTTTAATATTTCAGAGTTAAACATTTTTATGTTAAATTTTTGTAAATTTGTCATTTTTCTTCTATACAATCAGAAAGGAAGTCTAACGGAATGTTATCCAACATAGAAATCACATCTAAAGATAATGATGAGTGGGTACTAGTACATGTATATTTTTAATTTTTTCTTTAAAATTCCAACTGTCTTTAACAAAGGAGTGAGACGTACCAGAAACAGGTTTTAGGGTTTTTGATAAAAATTTGGCTAAGTTATAAGTAGGTGATCCAATCAATTTTAGGTCCGGTTTGTGAACTTTAGGTAGAGCGTAAGCCTTGGCCACAACACTCCCGTGATTTTTTAAACAATAAGCTAAATTCTCATTTATATATCTTTTATTTTCCCATCTTAATATAATATCATTGCATTTGTCTTCAATGGTTGGAACTAAGCTGGTGTTAACTTTTTTGTATAATATATTATTTTGTAAAAGATTTTCAACTGTCTCATCATAATCATCCCTATTAGCTGCTACTGAAATATTACCTTTGTCTGATTTTAAAACAATTAAATTTGTGTGATTTCATTTTTCATTTCATTTCATTTTTTTCATTTTATTTTTTCATTTTTTATACATTCTTCAATATTTGCAATGATATTATTCGATGGAATTTTGTTTGAGTTATAAGGAATACCAAATTTATTTCCCAAAGCCAAGGTTTCAGCTACCTCATTTGGAATTGTAAAATTGGATAAATTTTTAAACCACTTAATCTTAATTCTCTATATTTGTTTTCATTCTTGAACAATCTGCAATTTGAAGATATTTTTTCTATAATTAAAGTTTTGACTCGGAATAATCCTAGTATTTTTTATTCAATTTGATCCTAAGACCGAAATAATAGAACTTACGTTCCTATTAAGGTATTCTATACATTAACTTGAGTATTGGACGTTAAATAGGATTTTGAATTTGATTTCAATCTAATTTAAAGTTCTTAAATTTCAAAATATTTGTTTTCCATTTTTCGTTACATATCTGCATATGAACTGTTTCATATTTTACCAGATATTTTCATCATATTATAAATTGCTATGGTAGCAATAAATTTTTATTCGGACTTGAGACATATCGATGGCAGGATCGTTCAAACGCACGTTTGATTCAGAAGTTATCAAAGTTGTTTTTCCTCCATTTTCCTCTCCTTCATTTCCAATGGTTCGCATCGAATTTCGTTCCACAGGACGCGATGTAAAGAATTTATCCGGGAACCCGGATCGGGGACCCAGTAGATCTAATAGAAATAAAACGACGGAAAATGTCGACCACTCGCTCAAACCGGTCAAACGGTTAATCGAGACCGTTGTGACCAACAGTAGCTCTCATCTGGCTAACTTTTTATTGTTCAACGAAGCGCATTGTTTGATTTTCGTTGAAAACAATTATTTGTAATGATATATTCTCTTAAAATAGTACAGTAGTCCAAAACAAGAAAAGTAGTAACTACATTACAAAGAAATATGGAAGGTCAGTTTGGCCATCTAGATGTGCAGACAGACTATATTGCAGGGTCAACTTTAGGACAGCCCTTGAAGATGGCTAAAGCGACTATCTCTAGAAGGTTAAGACAAGAGGTTCGAATCGATCATATCAGAGTGTCGACTTGGTCATCTCGGACGGTCGTCTCAAGCGTCATAGAGAGTCGAACCGATCATCGCAGAGGGCGGAATTGATCATTATAAAGGGTCGAATCGCTCATCATAAAGGGTCGATTTGGTCAGATCAGATAGCCGACTTGATCTCCTCGGACAACTGACCTGGCCATCTTAGGGAGTCGATTTGATTATCATACATTTTCTATATTTTTTGTCCTTCTCCTACTTATTCCAGTCTCTCTCTTATAAGGGACTGGAAATGATAAAATTACGTGGAACCTGTCAAACTAGAAAATTGATATGAAATACATGAATTCTGAAAGAATTTGTTATTCTTTGTTGAGAGTGAGGTGTATGAGACATACTTTGATATGCAAAAACAGTGCACATTGACAATATATTTTTTGGAGCACGAAAGGCTAAGCACACGATACGGTGTCACACTGAATTGTAAGATTTCAAAAATTGGAGTGAATTCAGAAACCAAATATCCCACATCTCGTTACTTTCTGCATCATAAATGAATGCTGAAATTTGTTGCACGTTTTCAGTTTGAAACGACACGGTGACAACGAATTGATAGCTGAATGTCCAGTCACGCTTTCATCCTAAATCTCTTGGAAGCATCAAATTTGACGATGAAAATTCAAGAGAATAAGCTTAATTCACTTTCCATCATGTCCTCTCTTATGAACTTCACTCTCCACGAATGTTCGAAATATCCAAAAGCAGTTTAAACTTATTAGAAACATGTTTCAGTTCAATAAACAGCAAATGTGACGCTGAACGGCTCAATGACATTCACTCACTCCGAAAATGCTCTAGAGTCTAGGTCTAGACCACGGTGCTCCCAAATCTCGTATCCTTTCACACTACATGCATCGCGTCGACAACCGGATTGGTTAAGGTTGGCGCGCTTATTTGAAATTATTAAATGTAAAAAGCAATTGTGTACAGCAAACAATAAGAGCAAAGTTATTAAAAATAATTATTTGCTCACAAGGAAGACTTATAAAGTGGAATTTAAATTATTTATTAGATTTTCTCCTTAAAAATAAATGATTGATTTTAATTTCAAGGAAAGGAATATCTTTTTTATCCTAAATATGAATTTAAAATTGTTCCTAATATTCTTATGCACTTTACATTCATTATTTGTTGTGAACATTTGACTTACACATTCAATCATTTTAAATAAACAAGCCAACGGTAACTAATCAGTTTGGCCCTCCGCGATGGGTCATTTGCTCTTCCGTAGATGGTCGAAATGAGTGAAAACAAGATTATCGTATTGGCCATCCCAAAATGATACCTTGCTTATCCCTGTTAGTGAGTCTGGCCCTCTTATAACAGTCAGATTGGTCATAAAATGAGAGCCTCTCCGACTATGTCAAAAAAATTCTGGATGGCTCTTTAGACTATCTTGAAGAGCGGACTGGTTCTCTACATTTTGACCCTCTAACTTTGACCACTCATTTTTCTCCGTGAATTGTGGATAAGTCCCCCCTATCTAGAAATGGCCTCATGTTGCCCCTGTTTCAATTAGGTCAGTGGTCAGAATCGCACTAGAACAAATGAACTGGTAAGTTCTGGTCAGAACCCCTTAACTATGTGCGTCTAGTTAGGTCCCGATCTTGTATTTTAGCCAGGCCTTAATTTATTCCTGATTGGGATGAAAGTTCTGAAAAGCTCTAGTCAGGAACTGTTCGGGGCTTGGTCAGCATGCACACGAATGACTTTCTGAAGATGAGGCTGCATTATACATGAAAAGTGCCATCTTCAGAAGTTTATATTAACCAAATTATACTTTAGTAAACACAATAATAGTTGCCACAACAGCGCGTGACGGCAATCTAAAATCTTTCCCCCTTTCCCCATTTGCCTTTCCAGCTATCACTTTACCTCCCCTACTTATTTGCACTACTCTGCTAGCCCTCCCTTCACTTTCCTCATTAGCCACCCTTAATCATTTTTCCTACTTCCCTTCACTGCCCCTCAGTTCCTCTAAGCTCCTCCATAATTTTCTCGCACTTCCTCTGCTTATCCACCTCTTATTCTTTCTCATTTGTCCTCATATGCTCTCAATTCCTCTACTTCTTCTACACCTAATTTCCCATACTTCCCATTTGCTCGTTTTCTCTCACTTCCCCTCGTCCCATTTCCCATTATTCTCCTACCCTCACTTCCCCCCTTATTTCTCATTCCTCCCCCTACTACCCTGCTCTAATATCCCACTACTTTGACCACCCTAATAACCCTCTACTTCCACTGCTTCCCCTCGTTAATTTTCCCTTCACTTCCTATACTTATCAACCCTTTATTTTCCCTCGTTTCTTCTCATTTTCCCTCAATTCCTCTATTTTTCCCTCCCCTTATTTCCCATTATTCTCCTACCATCACTTCCCCCTTATTTCTCATTCCTCCCCCTACTCACCCGCCCTAATATCCCACTACTTTGTCCACCCTAATATCCCTCTACTTCCCCTACTTCCCCTCCCTAATTTTCCCTTCACTTTCTATACTTATCCACCCTTTATTTTCCCTCATTTCTTCTTATTTTCCCTCAATTCCTCTACTTTTCCCTCCCCTATTTTTCCACTATTCTCCTACCTTTACTTCCCCCCTTAATTACTATACCTCCCGCTACTTCTCCACCATAATATCCCCTTACTTCCCCTGCTTCCCCTACTCAAACCTCATTAATCCTCACTTTACCTACCCCCCCTCCACTCATTATCCCTTACTTCCCTGCCCCTCATTTACCCTTCTGGGAAAAAATTACGACGGACTGAAACTATAAGGGTTTCTGCCCGGGGCTACAAAAGCTTGAAAATTGAAAAAATTTCATGATTTCAGTAAAATTGGAGTGAATTTAGGAGAATTTAAAGGAAATGGGAAGAATTCGATGAAATTTATAAAAATTCTAGGTGAATTTGAAAAAATCAAATGAATTGAAGACAACACAAAAACAGAAAAAAATTAATATAATTCGGTAAGTTTGAAATGAGTTTAGAAGAGTGCAAGGTAATTCAAAAGAATTTAATGAAATGCCTAAGGATTAAAAGTGAGTTTGAAGGACTTTGAAAGGAGTTAAAAGAATTCAGGATAAATTAATGAAAATTCAGTGTGAAATCCAAAAGAATTCAAATGAATTGCAACAAAAATTTAGAATTTTTGATGAATGAAATAAAACAATTTTAAGATTTTTAAATTTATAATTTATTATCAACAATTGGTATTTTTAAAAATATTCTTATTCATTTTGTTATTTACAAATCGTTTCTCACATAAATTTATATCACAGCTGATTGATAAACGTACCTGAATATAGAGAGGGTCTAGACGGGCCGTGGACGGGTATGCCAGTTAGGACCTTGTTCGAATTTCTAGATAGAACCTGATTAAAACAACGTTACAGAACTAGTCTGGAATTCTCTATTTTTCCCTATCAACGCCTGATCAGCGCCCGATCAGAAGTAAGAAAAACCAGAAAGAGCCCTTTCAAATCCCGATCTCAATTTCTACATGGTTTCGACATGGTGATAATTTGAGAAAGCGATACATAAATGAGTTTCATAACAATAACCTTTTAAAACAACAATTGTGTGAATACACTTTTTTCAGTTTGAACGATAAGAAAACTAAGATATAATTTGTGAATGGTGAGTATTATAAATTTTATGTTTGGGTGTCTAAACATCCAGTTTATTATGAATAATAATATTCTTCCAATTCATTCACATTTTACGTTACAGGATTTAATAAAATATTAGGGAAAATTCGACACATTAAAAAAATATTAAGGATTTTTAGTAATTTGGAAAATTGTTGAATATCTCAAAAATGATTCGAATTTTCCTTAAAATTATACAAAAAACTCTTCAAAATTAGAAAAATTGCCTGAAAATATTCCAGATTCTTTTTTGACAACTTTGTTAATCTTTTCACATGTTGTAAAATATTTTAATAATTTCTTATCAAAATAATTTTTTTAAGTAAAGAATCATTGTCCATTTTCCCAGAAATCCTAGGAAGCCAAAATGTATTCTCTTGAATCCTTTAAGAATCCTTAAAAAGTTTCTAAACTTTTTAATCGAAATCTTTAAAAATATACATTTTGCTTTAAAATGATTGCAATCTTTTCAAGTCTTGAATTCAGTTCTAAAAATAAAAAATCTTTCCTTATTTTGGTAGGAATCTTAAGAAAATTTTTGTATTCTCTTGATACCTTTCCAAATTTTTAGAAATATACATTCGTTTAAAATTTAAAAAAATGTATATTTTGTTTTTTCCAAACTTTTAAATTATTTTTGAATCTTTTTTAAACTTCCAAATATCTCTTAAATTTACTCGAATTCTTTCTAAAATTTTGTAATCTTGCAAAAGTGAAAAATTTTGCTTCAAAATATTTTACATTCTTTTTTAAAATTATAGGAACTCATTTTTGATTTTTTTTTCACATCCGTTTTAAATATAAATAATTGCTTGAAAGTTACTCAGTAATCTTAAGAAAATTTTTTTCTTACCTTAAGACCTTTCGAAAATTTTCAAAATCTTAAAATATTTTTGTTCAAAACCTTCCAAAAAACAACATTTCGTTTAGAAATTTTTGACATGTTATTAAGTTTTAAATTATTTTTTATCTTTTAAAAAATCCAAATATCTCTTCAACTTACATTTTTTTCAATTTTATAATCTTTTATAATTGATGTGAAAGACTCTCTTTTTCAAATTTAAATAAGTGTCCTATGAACCAAATTCAAAAAATATATTTCTCTTCTAACTTGATCAAAAATGATTTCTTCTAAAATATGATTTTACATTAACATTTTTTATTAAAAACTGGACGCATAACAAATTGGCAATAATTATTCTTTTGGTCAGGAACAGCCAGGATTCGAGAGATTTTTAAGATTTTAAGATATTTTAAAAAATTCCAAGGAATTTTCAAGAGCTTTAAAAGCTTTCAAGGGGTTTCCAGAAATTTTAAAGGATTTGAAATATTTTAGGTATTTTTAAAAATTCCAAAAAATTTTGAAAATGTTTAAAAAAATTTCAAGGGATTTCAAAACGTTTTAAAAGAATTTGAAATATTTCAGTATATTTTAAAATATTCCAAGGGATTTTTAATTGATTTCAGTAATTTAAGGAGATTTCAACGGATCTTAATAATTTGAAAAAATTCAAAGGAATTCTAAATTTACATCAAACATTTAAAGGTATTTTGAAGGATTAGAAATATCTTAGGGTATTTTAAAGAAGTCCAAAACATTTCAAAAAATATAATAAAATGTTAACAGAACTCCAAGGATTTTAATGATTTTAACGATTAGAAAAATGCGGTTATAGAGAATTTCCTAGAATTTTGGAAGATATGGAATTATTTTACAGGAGCTATCAAATTGTAAGATATTAAAACAAATTCATGGCATTTTGTCAGAGTTTCGAGAATTTCAATTACTTTAAGGGATTTGAAAAGTTCTATAGGTATTTTTCTCTAGTTTTCATTTAATTCATTTTAGCGTCCTCTAAACTTATCTTCACTTCTTAGATACTTCATTAAATTCTTTTTAATCACCTTACATTTTTCGAAACAGATTTCAAACTTACTGAATTCACTGAATTTTTTTAATATATTTTAATTGCTTTCCATTCAATCAGCTTTTTTAATTCACTTGACTTGTTTGTAATTAACCTGAAATCTTCATAAATTTAATCGAATTTTTCTCATCTCCCTTAAATTCTTCTAAATTTACTCGCATTTTATTCAATACATGAAATTTTTTAAATTTTAAGGCCCAAAGTTTCGGTCCACCAGACTTTTTTCCAGAAGGGAAAATGAGGGGAAATTATGGAACGGGAAGTAGTGGTAATGAAGGGAAAACTTGGGAGCGTAAGAAGGATAAGTGAAAGGAAATGAGGGAAGGGAAGTAGAGGAAGTGATGACAAATAAGGGGGGAATTAAGGGTAGGAAAATAATGGGAAATACGAAGAGGGGATGTGAGGGGAGATGAGCAGTGGAGAAGTATATGTAATGAGGAGAAGGTAAGTGGTGGAAGTGTGGGGAAAGTGAAAGGAAGTAGGGAAAATGATTGAAATTGAGTGAAGGTAGTGAGTGAAGTAAAGGGAGGGCTAGCAGAGTAGTGCGGGTGAGTATAGGAGGAAAAGTGATGGCTTACGTAAAAGGGAAGTAGGGAAAGGGGATTGATACCTAGGAAAGTAAGGAGAGGGGGAAATAGAGAAGGAAGATGTTGGGGAAGGGAGGGTTCGCGAGGGGTGAAGTGAGGGCGGCAAAGTAGGGAAGTATAGGGGAAAGTAAGAGGAGTAGGGGAGAAAAAGTATGGAAGGGGGAGCTTCGAACGATTTTTTAGGCGCGCACGCCTTTTTTTACTAATTTTTTACAATCCATTTATATACTTTCGAATTTACCTTGAATTGTTTTGAAGTCTTATTAATCGCATTCTTTTAAATTCTTTGAGATTGAAAAAACATTAGTCACATTATTAATGAACAATTATTACTTTTAGTCACTTTTCGGGCTCACATAGCCCTGAAAATAATAAATTATGATTTCAAAAATTTAACTTCCAGAATTATTTTATTCCATTTATAAAAGATTCTCTGATACAATGGGTGGAATTTGAATTCATTTGGATTTCATCCTGACATTTTACTAATTTATCCTAAATAATCCTAAATTCTTTTGAATCCTTTGGAATTCTCTTCAATTTTTTAATTTTATTTAAATAACTGCAAATTCGCTCAGTTGTACTCAATTTAATTTTTTTCAGTTTTTCTTCAATTCATCTTTAACTACTTTAAACTCACTTTAATTCCTAGGCATTTCATTATATTCTTTTAAATATCCTTGCATTTTTCTAAACTCATTTCAAACTTACTGAATTCAATGAATTATTTCATATTTTTAATTATTTTCAATTCATTTGATTATTTTTCAAGTTACCTGGATTTTTATGCATTTCATTCATTTCTTTTCATATCACTTAATTTCTTCTAAATGCACTCCAGTTTTATTGAAATTATGGTTGTTTAATTTTTAGGTTTTCGTAACCCCGGACAGAAACCCTTATAGTTTCGCTTTGGTCCGTTCGTCCGTCATACTTTTTTCCAATTTGGGGAAATGAGTCGAAAAGAAGTAGGGGAAAATAGGAAAAAAGAGGAGAGGCAAAGGAGGGGAAGTGATGGGAGAGAAAGAAGGGGTATTGTGGGAAAAATATGGAAGGGAAAGTAGAGGAAGTAAGGGCAAATGAGGTTAGGGAAGTTGGGGGAGTGATAAAAAATAAGGGGGAAGTGAGAGTAGGAGAATAATGGGAAATGAGGGGATGGAAAGTGAGAGGAAATGAGCAGCGGGGAAGTATGGGAAATAGAGGTTGAAAGTAGGGGAAATAGGGGAACCGATGGGAAGTGAAAGGAAGTAGGGAAAAGGAGGGTAGGGTTAGTAGAGTGAGGGGAAATCTGAGGTTCAAAGTAGGGGAAATAGAATAACTGAAGGTAAGTGAAAGGAAGAAGGGGAAATGAGAGGAGGCTAAGTGGAGGAAGTGAGGAGTTATTAGGGAGATAAAGTAGGCGAAATAGGGGAACTAATAGCGAATTCGGTTATCCTGCACTGGTGCACTCCAGAGCACTCCGACCTCCTCCAAAGCGGGTCGAAGGGTGAAGAAAGAACGTGAGAAGAATTAAGAAGGAGCAGGTCGGAGTGCTCTGGCGTGCACCAGTGCAGTATAATAACCGATTTCGCTATATGTGGAAGTGAAAGGAAGTAAGAAAAATTATTGAAAGTAATGTTGGCTAATGAGGGAAGTGTAGGGAGGGCTAGTAGAGGAGTGCGGTTGAGTGGGGAGCGTAAGTGATGGCTGGGGAAGGAAAGTAGAAGAGGCGTGTTCCCTGGGGAAGTGAGGAGAGGAGAAAGCAGATAAATGAGAATTTGGGACAAGGAGGGGTTGCGATGGTTAAAGTGAGGGTAGTGGAAGTAAGGTAGTAAAGAGGAACGTATGATGAGTCTTATTAATCAAATTCTTTTGAATTATTTCAAATTCAAAAGAACATTAGACACATTATTAGTGCTTATTAATTACTTTTAGTCACTTTTTAGGATTGAATGGTAACATAATTAAATAATAATATAAAAGATTCCATATTAAAAATGTTACGTAACATTGGGTCCGGGAAGGGGGTATCTTTGTCTATTGTTACGCTAACGTTAAAAGAGGAAAGAGAGAGTCTAAAAAAGCGTGACGTGATATATGGACGACCCCAAACCTAAAATAAGAAATATCTCTATAGAATACAAAATAAAATATATAATAGAAATGAATTGTTGAGAGCCAAATTGAAAGGAGGAAAGGAAAATCGTTATCCTTACTCTGTTTGCGAATTTTTTGAGCACAATAGAGCCGCGTCTCCAAGAGGCCGAAAAATAGAGCGATTACGCTTGCGGGTAGCGATCGGTGAGATGCAGAGACATGCAGCGGAAAATGAGTAGAGAGGTGGGTCCGAGCGGTCGGTATAAGTATCAATAATTGAGCACCGTGGGGTGGCTGCTGGCCATTTAGCGGTCGGACGAAGGGTGGCCGAAGGGTGGCTCTAGGGTAGAGAAGCGTGGGTGGGTCAATGGCTATCGGTGGATGTATCGCACGGCGAGGCCTGCTATCGACATGTCGACGATGCCAGCCAGGGCTGTATATCCTACGATATAGGAAACTATGCTAGCCGCGATCGTGATACGCGAAAATACCATCTGTCATTCGTGCGCGTGCTTCGTGACCCTCTCCGAACTGGATAGCGGTCCAGGTCTACCTTTGTTACGATATTCCTCTAACCTCTAACCCTCTTTTCACATTTTTTTTTCTTTCCATTTCCCTGCCCTTTGGATCTGTACCGGAAGTATCAGGACTCACATTCCGATTTCAACCCCTCAAATATATCATCAACGAGGAGATTAACTAAATTACCTGAAATCGAAAAATAGGGTTGTTCTTTTTGATTTTGGATTTTATTGGGTATATCGATTGATATGAATCATGAGAATGTAAAAAGGTTATAGAAATGGAAAACGTGACAAATAGACAAAAAAGCGCCGCATATGAAAATTTTGCAGAGAGTCTGTTACTTCTTTTAATTTTGTGTCTTCGAGGTCCAGAAAGGAAATAGGAACCATATGAGACTTATTCAATAATTGACTAGTTACTATTTTTAAAGTTCAAGAAATTAAATAGAAAAATTAATAGAAATTTAAATTTCTCTTCAAGATCCCATATTCAAATTTACCTACGAAATTCTAGAAAATTAAAAAAAAAACTACAATTTAAGGATCAGGTTTGTACAATACATATTTTTAAAAAATCAGAAGGATCAATGAATATACCGAATAGACGGGTTGATCAGTCTTGAAATGCTTGAGAATTTTGTGTGAAATCTTTTGAAATTCTTACATTCTTTGTGAAATATTTGTGAAATCTTTTGCAATCTTTGTGAAATTTTTAAAAGTTTTCTAAAATCTATAAAATATTTGTGAAATGTTACAAAATCCTTAAAATCTTTGTGCAATGTTTGGAATCTCTTTGAAATTTGCTCTGATCCTTGAATCCTTGGTAAAATTATGTTGAAATCTTCTAAAATCTTATGAAATCTTCGAAACCTTTGTGATATCTCTGAAATCTTCGTGACATTTTAGAAATCTTTAAACTCTTCATGAAATTTTTGAAAACTTTCAAAAATGTTTGCAACCTTTGTGAAATCTTGACTAATGCTTAATATCTTTATACAAGCATTTGAAATATTTGTAAAATTTGGTGTGACCTTTGATATCTTGGTCAGATGTTTTGAAATTTTCAGAAATATTTTGAAATCATTGAAACCTTTGTGAAATCCTTGAAATCTTTCTGAAATCTTTGTCCGGTCTTTTGGAATCTTTGTGAGATTTAGTGTGATCTTTACAATCTTGGCAAGATGTTTTGAAATCTTGAGATATATTTTGAAATCTGTGAAAACTTTGTAAAATCCTTGAAGTATTTTGTGAAATTTTGGAGATGTTTGAAATCTTCATGAAATCTTTGAAAGCTTTCTGAAATGTTTGTAACATTTCTGAAATCTTTTGAAAGCCTTGAAATCTTTGTGAAATCTTTGCGAAAACTTTTGGAATCTTTGTCAAAGTTGGCATGATTCTTCAAATTTCTCTGAAATTATTTTGATATATTCTCAAATCTTTTGAGATCTTCGAAATCTTTCTGAAATGTTAGCAATCTTTTCAAAACTTTTGAAGTCTGAAATGTTTGTGAAATTTTTGAAATCTTTCTGAAATTTTTGTAAGTTTTCTGAAATTTTTAAAAGCTTTCTAAAATGTTCCCAACATTTATGAAATCTTTTCTAATTCTTGATATTTTTGTGCAATATTTTGGAATCTCTGTGAAATCTTGGTCAGATCTTTCGAAATCTTTAGAAATATGTTGAAATCATCGAAACCTTTGTGAAATCTTCAAAACCTTTGTAAAATCTTTGAAATATTTGTGAAATTTTGAAAATTTTGAAATCTTCACGAAATTTTTGGAAGCTTTCTGAAATGTTTGCAACATTTCTGAAATCTTTTGAAAGCCTTGAAATCTTTGTGAAATTTTGTATGATTCTTCAAATTTTTGTGAAATTATTTTGATATATTCTAAAATCTTTTGAGATCTTTGAAATCTTTCTGAAATGTTTGCAATCTTTTAAAAGCTTTGGAAGTCTGAAATGTTTGTGAAATTTTGGAAGTCTTTTTGGAATGTTTGAAATATATCTGAAATTTTTAGAAGCTTTCTACAATGTTTCCAACATTCATGAAATCTTTTCTAATTCTTGATATCTCTGTGCAATCTTTTGGAATCTCTGTGAAATTTGATGTGACCTTTGAAATCTTGGTCACATGTTTCGAAATCATTAGAAATATTTTGAAATCATCGAAACCTTTGTGAATTCCTTGAAACCTTTCTGAAATTTTTGTAGTTTTGAAATCTTGCGAAATATTTTGAAATCTTCCAAACCTTTGTAAAATCTTTGAAATATTTGTGAAATTTTGAAAATGTTTGAAATCTTCATGAAATTTTTGAAAGCTTTCTAAAATGTTCGCAACATTTCTTAAATCTTTTGAAAGCCTCGAAATATTTATAAAATCTTTGCGCAAACTTTTGGAATCTTTGTCAAATTTTGTGATATTTCTAAAATCTTCGTGAAATTTTATGAATCTTTGAAATCTTTATGAAATTTTTGAAAACATTCAAAAATGTTTGCAACCTTTGTGAAATCTTGCCTAATGCTTATTATCTTCGTGCAATCATTTGAAATATTTGTAAAATTTGGTGTGACCTTTGATATCTTGGTCAGATGTTTTGAAATTTTCAGAAATATTTTGAATTCTATGAAACCTTTGTGAAATCCTTGAAATCTTTCTGAAATCTTTGTCCGATCTTTTAGAATCTTTGTGAACTTTGGTGTGATCTTTATGATCTTGGCAAGATGTTTTGAAATCTTGAGATATATTTTGAATTATTCGAAAACTTTGTAAAATCCTTGAAATATTTGTGAAATTTTGTAAATGTTTGAAATCTTCATGAAATCTTTGAAAGCTTTCTGAAATGTTTGCAGCATTTCTGAAATCTTTTGAAAGCCTTGAAATCTTTGTGAAATCTTTGCGAAATCTTTTGGAATCTTTGTCAAATTTCTGAAATGTTACCAATCTTTTCAAAACTTTTGAAGTCTGAAATGTTTGTGAAATTTTTGAAATCTTTCGGAAATTTTTGAAAGTTTTCTGAAAATTTGAAAAGCTTCCTAAAATGTTTCTAACATTTATGAAATCTTGTCTAATTCTTGATATCTTTGTGCAATCTTTTGGAATCTCTGTGAAATCTTGGCCAGATGTTTCGAAATCTTAAGAGATATTTTGAAATCATCGAAACCTTTGTGAAATCTTCGAAAACTTTGTGAAATTTTCGAAACGTTTGAAATCTTCATGAAATCTTTTAAAGCTTTCTGAAATGTCTGCAGCATTAATGAAATCTTTTAAAAGCCTTGAAACCTTTGTGAAATCTTCGAAACCTTTGTGAAATGTTTGTGACATATCGGAACTGTTTGCAATCTTCATGAAATCTTTGAAAGATTTCTGAAATGTTTGCAGCATTTCTAAAATCTTTTGAAAGCCTTAAAATCTTTGTGAAAACTTTGCGAAAACTTTAGGAATCTTTGTCAAATTTGGTATGATTCTTTGAAATCTTGGTCAGATGTTTCGAAATCTATAGAAATATTTTGAAATCATCGAAACCTTGGTGAAATCCTTGAAACCATTCTGAAATTTTTGTCGTTTTGAAATCTTGCGAAATATTTTGAAATTTTCGAAACCTTTGTAAAATCTTTGGAATATTTGTGAAATTTTGAAAATGTTTGAAATCTTCATAAAATTTTTGAAATCTTTTGAAAGCCTTGAAATATTTATAAAATCTTTGCGCAAACTTTTGGAATCTTTGTCAATTTTGGTATGATCCTTCAAATTTTGGTTAAATTGTTTTGAAATCTTCTAAAATCATTTGAGATCTTCGAAATCTTCCTGAAATGTTTGCAATCTTTTCAAAACTTTTGAAGTCTGAAATGTTTGTGAAAAATTGGAAATCTTTGAAATTTCGTGAAATTTTTAGAAGCTTTTAAATTGTTTGCGACCTTTATGAGTGCTTTTGAAATTTTTGAAATCTTTGTGCAATCTTTCGGAATCTTTGTGAACTTTGGTGTCATATTTGAAATCTTGGTGAGATGTTTTGAAATCTTTAGAAATACTTTGAAATATTCGAAACCTTTGTGAAATCTTTGAAATCTTTATGTCATTTTTAAAATCTTTGTGAAATAGTGGAAATCTTTTAAATCTTCATGTTCAAAATGTTTGCAACATTTGTGAAATCTTGTCTAATGCTTAATATCTTTGTGCAATCATTTGAAATATTTGTAAAATTTGGTGTGACCTTCGATATCTTGGTCAGATGTTTTGAAATTTTCAGAAATATTTTGAAATCATTGAAACCTTTGTGAAATCCTTGAAATCTTTCTGAAATCTTTGTCCGATCTTTTGGAATCTTTGTGAAATTTCGTGTCATATTTGAAATCTTGGTGAGATGTTTTGAAATCTTTAGAAATATTTTGAAATATTCGAAACCTTTGTGAAATCTTTGAAATCTCTATGTTATTTTTGAAATCTTTGTGAAATTGTGGAAATCATTCTGAAATCGTTAAAATCTTCCAGAAATATTTGAAATCTTTTTGAAATATTTGTAACCTTTGTGAACGATTTTGAAATCCTTGAAATCTTGGTGAGGTATTTTGAAATTTTTAGAAATATTTTGAAATCTTCGAAATCATCCTGAAATTTTTAAAATCTTTATGAAAGTTTTCAAAGCTTTCCACAATGTTTGTAACCTTTATGAAATATTTTGCAATCCTTGAAATCTTCGTGCAATCTTTTGGAATCTTTGTGATATTTGGTGTGATCTTTGAAATCTTGGTGAGATGTTGAAAAATCTTTGAAAATATTTTAACATCTTCGAAACCTTTGTGAAATCTTCGAATCTTTGTGACATTTTGGAAATTTTGGTGAAATTTTGCAATTCTTTCTGAAATCTTTGAAGTCTTCGTGAAATCTTTCAAATCATTCTAAAATGTTTGAAACCTTTGTGAACTCTTTTGAAATCCTAGAAATCTTTGTAAAATTTTCGTGCAATCTTTCGGAATATCTGTCAAATTTGGTGTGATCTTTGAAATCTTGGTTAAATTGTTTTGAAATATTCTGAAATCTTTTGAAAACTTTTCCCAATGTTTGCTATCTTTTCAAAACTTGTAAAGTCTTTGAAATCTTTGTGAAATCCTTGTAAATTTTTGTGAGGATTTGAAATCTTCTGAAATGTTTTCAAATCTTTAAAATCTTTTGAAATTTTTTAAACCTTTAAGATCTTTTGAAATCTTTGAAATATTTTGCTGATTTTTTCACAGCTAAAGATAAAAACTATTTTAGTTTCGGACTAGTAGATCAGGAACTCTTATATTGAAGGAACCAGACAAACTTCTTGCACAGGGTGGAAAATCAATTTTGAGAGAAAAATTCGTAGTCATTTCTCGGTTTACAAAAATGTTTCTCGATCTTTTGAATATTAATCTTCAAACTTTCAAAACTGAGCAATATTGCAGTTTTAGATATCCAAAATTGAAATTCAAATTAAAACATTCAAGGTAGCCAAATTCCAAATTTTAAACATTAAAAATTTAAAACTTTGGACAGGACAACAAAATTGACTAATTTCTAACCCAAAAAGAAACTAAAAATTACTAAAAGTGGCTAATGTGCATTATTAATGCAACTAATGCTTTTTTAATTCAAACCAATTAAATTAAATATATAAGACGTCTAGGTGGATTTTAAAGAATACAGGATAAATTCATAAGAATTTTAAATTAATTAAGAAAATTCAATTTAAATTCAAATAAATTTAAATTATTTGAGAACAATTCTAATGATTTCAGTAAAATTGGTGTGAATTTAGAAGAATTAAAAAAAATTTAAGATATTTTAATTAAATTTATGAAAGTTTGAGTGAATTGAACAATATTTTGAAAATCAAAGAATGTATATTCAGAACAATATTTGTTTTGAGTTAGAAAAACCCTTTCTTTGACATACATATTTTTCTAATTCAACAAAAAATAACTTTAAAATTAGGAAAATCATTTCAAATTGGAAAAAATTGTCACTAAAACCAAAAAAAAACATTTCTTTACCTGCGAGCTAATTAATATTTTTGTTTTGATTCAAAGATATTTCCTTTAAATTGAAGAATCTTTTTTTTAATAAGTAAATTGAAAAAAAAATATCCAAAAAGTAGTCAAGTCAATTTAAGGAGAATGAGACGAATTTGAAGAGGTTTATAAAAATTCAAGGTGAATTGAAAAAAACTTAAAAATATCTTAAAAATTCCTTGAATTCATGAAATTTAGAGAAACATTCAAAGAACTTGAGGGAATCGGAAAAAATTGAAGAAATGCATATGAGTTGAAGGTGAGTGGAAGAAAACTTCAGAATTAATGAAAAAATAAAGAAAATCCATTGCATTGAATTGAGTGAATTTAGAAGATTTCATTGACAATGGATCAACAAATTTTAAATACAAAGAATTCCATCGATCTGATAAAATCTTTAAGAATTTTGTGGGTTTTCGTGGGAATTCCAAAGAATTCAGGGTGAATTCAAGAGAACTGAGAAATTGGTACAAAACCAAATACGAATGTAGTCAACCCTTTTTGGTTCTGTTTTAATTTGTTAAAAGAAAAGTGATCTCTTCAATTAAAAAAGTTCCTATAGTGAATTTATCTTAAAAAAGTGATTTCAGAAAAAAAGTGACCGAAAGTGTCTTAACTGACAGTGTAACACCCCTGATTATTGGTAGTCAGTTAAATAAAAATAAAAAATTCTAAAAGCTACAGCAGTTTTTCCACTAGTTAATTTTGCCCAAATTATATCATACCAATTTTTATATGCATCACTGTTTGTAAACTGAATACATAGAAAATACATCCTGTAAACTGACCTTATTTAAAGACAATTATTTTCTATTTTCTATGTAAATTTATTTGTGCATACTAAAAAGAATTTTAATCAAAAAAAAAGTAACGAAGGGAAAACAGACTGTTGGAAATTACTGTGCAGAAAGATATTTTAATATTCTTCCATTCTTTATCCTTTGTTTTCACTGGGACAATGCATCATCTATTTGCGGTGGTAAATACAAAAGCAAGGGTGGGAAGGCTTTAATGCATCCCGGTATATTCGCCTCTATATTTTTAAACAGTACAACGATTTTTTATACAATTTTTTGCCCATTAATAACTTTCGAGAAAACCGGTGTAGAAAATTTCGGGCTCTATTGGTTTTATATCAGTACGAGCCTTTTTGCATTATTGGAATGTTTGGATTAAACTCAATTGTACTGGAGTAGAGAATCGGAAACCGTTGTTTCAAACAGAAAGCGGATTCGCCAGATTAAATTCCAGTTAGTTTAACAACACCTGACCCGATCATCAATCGATTATCGCATAGAGAACATCCCTGGTGGGGTAGGAATTCAATTGTCCCAAAATTCAGTTCGCCTAAATCTCATTTTGTGCAAATATAAGTAAAAAAATATTAATAGCGCCATTTTCTTATGAACCATTAAAAAAAAACTTCAAAAAACGAAAAAAAAACATCTTTAATTCTATGTTTTTAATTAATTTATCCTTTATTTTCCATGAAAATATTATTTATATTACTTCTTAATGTTTTTGATAATTTAAGTTTAAATTGTTTTTTAAATTTATTGATGACGATTTTGGAAAACTCTATTCTCTTTTTAGAAGTACTTTCTGTGATTTGACTTTATCTTGAAACTTAATTACAATATCAGAGATCTCCTTTTTTGATATGATTGTTCATTGTTATTTAGGAATTATTTGAGTTTTTTAATTTAAATGTTCTTAAAATTCTCATATTTTCTATATTAAAAATGAATTCGGTTAAAAAACTTTTAAATATTTTCTTTCTTCTTACATATCTGAATATTATGTTAATTAAAAATTAACCACCTTTTTCAAAATTTTAATTGTTCTAAGTAATTTTTTGATGAAAATGGAATTGGGGGGGTAGGGGGTTATGGACTTTTCATATAATTTTTTGTAAAATAATTCTTTAAAATCTTTTTCAATCACTAACAAAATTTTTTTAGCAATGATTTTTGTAAAAGTTTTGTATAATTATCAATCTTTACTATTATCAACTGCTAATTATAATTTCATTATGTGTCCCTTTTTTAAGGTAAATGTATGTTTATAATTTTAGAAAAATACTGAATAGAAGTTTCCATATAAAATTCTTTAAATTCACTTTTCTCGAAGGTCATTGGAATTTTCGTTAACATGCGGTAAGATTCATTTCCAATTTGAATGTTTAGATTTTTGTTAAATAAAAGTGAAATTTAAATTTTTCAAAGTGTTTTTCTAAAAATAATTATAATATTTTAGAAAACTATGTTGTAACATTTACATTGTGTTTTAAACAATTTTGATGAATTTTTAATAGTGTTTTCCCAAAGTGTTGAAAAGGACTAAAACAAATACGGATACATTGGATTTACTTAAAAGGAAACAAATACAGGGAGTTAAAATCTTTTTTCAAAAAATAAAAATAAGAGAGTTATTAAAAAAATTTTAAAGGATTTTTGTGAAATTTATTATTTCTTGTGAGGAAAATGGATTTTATAGAAATTTACAGAAATTGGGGTAATGGGATTGAGGTGATAGGTGGACCTGTGAAAAATATCAAACAATTTTACTTAATTAGTAAAAAATTAAGGTCAACAATTTTACAACAAGACTTTTTGATCAAATGCGAAATTCATGGAGTTTTTCCTAAGAAGATTTTTGACATTAATAAAAATGTGAGCTATCATTTCAAAAACAAAAGAAATAAAGAAAAATTTGATATAAATACTGAAAAATTCAGAAAATCGCTCTTCAATTTGACTATTAAGGATTGCCATTCACAGATACATTCTTTAAATGTTAAGATAAAACAAATTATTGAGAAATTAAATAAACAAGTTCCATCCTTTATTATCAAGGAATGTTTTGAAAGGGAAACAAAACTTAATAAAATCGTCCTTAAGGATAATAGAAAACATGATAAAATTTTTTTAAAGATTCCAGACCTTGAATATTTCTAATGTCATTATTCCACACAGAGTTATTGACATTTTGAGATTGGGTGATGGTTTTAGCAACAAATATGGGGAAAAAAACTATATTCAACTACTTGAAATAATTAAAGACATTGAACCAAATATCGACAAAGTACCTGTAAATAAAATTGATGAATTTAGATCTCAATTTATGGGTTTATCTAATGATTTTTTAAATAATGATAATACAAAAACTTGGTTAGAAAAGGAATTGAATGAGGGTTTAATTGAAATAAAATTAAAAAAAAAATCCTCCAGAATTAATGATCACTAAATCAGACAAAGGAAGTATTACAGTAGCGATTCATAGGGATGTTTATATTCAAAAAATGTTGCATATCTTTAATGGTGCAAATAGTTTTCAATTGATTCCTAATAATCCCACCATAATGCTTCAAAAAGGGACTTTTAAAATTTTATACAGAATGAGAACTAATAAATATTTAGATAATAATATTGAAAGATGTGATATCAATACATCGAGTACTAATCTCTCATTAGCCTATGGACTTGTTAAAGCTCACAAAGATGACTACCCTCTACGACCGGTCATTTCAACAATAGGTTCCCCAACTAGAAAATTGGAAGAATTATTGAGTCAAATTATTAAAAAATCAATACAAATCTCAAAAACATCAATTAAAAATAGCCATGCTTTCTTAAAACTAATTGACAGTGTGATAATACCTTTAGACCATATATTTGTCTCTTTTGATGTAATAGCTATGTTTCCAAATATCCCTTACGAAAGAGTCGAAATTGTCATACAAAAAAGTTGGGATTTGATTAAAATTAATACAAAAATTCCGAAAAAACATTTTCTTGATGCGATAAAATATGTTATTCATTCAGTATATTTCAAATTTAATAATAATTTTCATAAACAAAAGTTTGGAACTCCCATAGGATCTGTTTTATCTCCTATTTTAGCTGAAATTGTCATGGAGGATTTAGAGAATGAAGTTTTCCAAAAAATCAATTTTAATATTGATTTTTATGCAAGATATGTTGATGATTCAGTACTTAGTGTACATAAAAATAATGTTAACACTCTTCTTATTGCTTAGTTAGTTATTTTTCTTTCAAATCACTCTATTCAAAATAAAATAGGAATCATTAAAAATTTGATTGATAGAGACCTCAAATTATCACATCCAGTTTTCCATGAAAAAAATATTGAACAATGTGAACAAATTCTTTTTCTTAACCATTACCCTTTTGATTTCATTGAAAAAGATGTACATGACAGAATAAAATATAAAAAAAAACATAAACAATGATCAAAATAAAATAAACAGAGAAGATTATAATACATTCAATACTGTTGTTCTTCCATATTTTGGTAAAATCTCGAAGATTTTGAAATCAATGTTGGGAAAATTAGGTTTACATACCATTTATAGAGTTCCTTCTAAGAGCCATGTGATTGTAAAATTAGGAACAGATAGATATGAAATGTTAGAAAAAAAATTTGTTTTTTACAAAATTAATCGTAAAGATTGTAATGCTGTTTATGTAGGGCAGACTAAAAGGGCTCTTAGACTTAGGAAAAATGAACATGAAAATAATTTTCACAGAAGTCCTAGATATCACTCAGTCCTTTCAAAACATAAGATTACACATGGTCATGACTTTAATTGGAATGATATTAAAACTCTTTATCATGAAAGAAATCAGAAAAAGAGAGAATTCATGGAGATGTTATTCATAAAGAGAGAAGGTAACAAGGCTATCAATTTAAGGAGGGACCTCTCAAGATATAATAAAGTTTGGGATAGAGTAATTAATTGTTTAAAGTAAATTTCTTTGACTAGATAATAGAAAAATTTCTTTTCTATTTAACAATCAATTTCTCAAAAAATAATTTTGATTATATTAAACTGAATTAATTTTTATTCTTGTCTCTAATGAGCCGAAAAGTGAGGTTGTTTTAGAATTTTATTTTTTAATTATGAATTTTTCCTGCTTATTTTGCAAAAATTATTCGTAGTAAAATGAAATTCTTTTCAATCTTAATTTAAAAATGTCACAAATTTTCCCTCTACTTTGCATACAACTCTTCAGAGAAAGATAACTTTTCCTTTGGACATTTTTCGGTAATAAATTTGTTAACATTACCGGTACCAACAAATTTTAAACCAAGTGTAGATTTTTAAATATTTTAAAAGTTTTAAGATGATTAAATTTTTTTTAAGATTCTAGGGAAAACTTAACTTCATTTTTTCTTTGAAAATTGAATTTGAAGAAAATATTTTTGGAAAATTTTAAAAGATAATAAATGGTTTTCTAAAATTTGGGAAAAGAACGTAGAAGATTTCTGAGCAAAATTCTTCAATTTTGCAAAGAAAAATTTTTTAGAAAAAATTCTTTTAAGTGTAAACGATATTTAGAAGCATAAAAGGGTACACAAATAATTTTATTTGAAATATAATTTCGATTTTTGAGGATTTCGAACAACAAATTTAAAAACCTTTTAAGAACTTTTAAATGTATCAAATAACAAATTTTGGTAAGATTCGTTAGAAAGTTTTTAATGATTTTTAATTTTACAAAATATATTTTAAGAGAATATTTTTACAAAATTCAATACATTTCAAAAGATTTCCAAAATAATGAAAAAATGATCTGGAAGATTTAAACACGATTTATTCAATTTGGCAGATTTTTTTTTAATGTTTCGGAAAAATTCGAATCACTTCAAAAGATATTTAGAAGATTTTAAAAAATTTCGAAAAACTTAAAACAAATCAAAAATTTTCCTGATATTCTTTATTTTGAACAATTAACATAAGGAGAATATTTAAAAAGGTTTTAAGCCACTTTGTCAAATATTTACTGGTTTGGTTGAAGATTCATCATGGTAGCTCAAAATGAATTTCTGTAGTTGAAAATATAACCATTTTTTTTTCGAAATTTGTCTGCATGTCAGGAAATTAATCTTCTTGGCTGGAAATTTATCTTTTTGGTTGAGGATTCAACTATGTTGTTGAAAATTCGTTTTTTAACGGATACAACTGTTGTTGATTAAAAATTAAAATCGACTTTTTTGAAATATCAACTATTACATTTTTGAATGAAAATTCATCTTTTTTGGATGAAAATTCAAGTCTTCTTCTTGGTAGAAAAATCACGTTTTCGGTTAAAAATTCACCTATTTGGTTGAAAAAGAATTTTTTGTTGAAAATTCCAATTTTCGGGTAGAACATTTTTTTTTCGTAAAAAGTCGTCTTTTTTGGAAAATGTTTAATTTTTTTGGGTCAAAAATACAACTATTTAAAAAACAATCTTTTTTGGTTGAGAATTCAACTATTTTGTTGTAAATTTGTCTTTTTTGAACGAATTCAACTTATATCTTATTCAAAATAAGAATATTTTTCAAATTTTTGAATTTTCTCAAGAATTCAGGAAATTTAGATTTATATGACCTTAAAAACAAATAAAGAAATAAACATTAAAAATAAATAGTGTTTCGAATTTTTTTTTGTATTGCAAGTTAATTTTCTCCACAAACCAAAAAAATTACACCCGGCGTAGCGCGCAATTGATGATTCTTTTTAAAAAATTCAGCATTGTGTTTAATATTTGATGGGTTGCAGAACAGAACTCGTGGATAACCAAACATTTTCTAAAATACGTTTATTTTATAAAAAATTCGTTAAAAAGTCAAATACAAGTTGTGGTAAAGAGATTTGTTCGAAGAAGACTTTTGCTTTATCTCAAAATTGTGACTTAGAATTTACAGAATCTTTTTTGCTTTTCTGAAAAATTCCGGTTTTGTTGGTTATGTCCCTGCTGGAAGTAAACGGATTCAAACGGATGGGAATCAGCGGATTCAAGCGGATAGAAATTTTCTATCCGTTTGAATGAGTATTTTGCATCATTTTCAATCATGTTCTATCCTTTGTTAGATTTTTAAATCTTTATTCGTTAGAATAATTTTCAACACGTGAAGTGGAAATTAATCCCCTCTTATCCGTTTCAGTTCGAACTTTTTTATCCTTATCCATCCGTGAGATGGTATTCTATTTATCCGTTTTAATCCGCCTTAAACGAAAAATATTATATCCTTATGTATAATTTTTAATCCATCTTCAAATCAAAATAATCTATCCATATTTATCCTTTTAAATCCGTCTTAAAGTAGAAATATGCTATCCATAATTCCATATCTATCCGTTTTAATCAATCTTCAACTATTAATACTCTATCCGCGTCCATCCTTTTGAATCTGTATTAAACTAATAATATTCTATCCTCGCCTGTCAGTTTGAATAAAAAAAATTCTATCCGTATGTATCTGCAGTGAAACCTATAATACTAATTCGTATTCGATAGAAAATCACGAATTATCACAGATAGTCAATAAGTTTTTTGAAAAAAGGATTAAAGAAGGATAAGCCATGATTGGGACGGATTAATATTCTAACCGTTTTACATAATAATAACAATCAAAATAGTTCGCGGATAGACAAGGATTAGGTGGCGGATAGAAAGATTGAAGAGGATAAGCATCGATTGTCACGGATGCCTTTTCAATCCACGATAGGTGACGAGGTGAAATCGAAGTAGTACGCGGATAGAAAAGAATACGGTGACGGATAGAAAATTATGCATTTGAACGGATAGCTAATTATTTCTGTGGAGAAAACATTCATGAGGATAAATATTGACTGGCAAGGATAAGTATTCTAACCGTGATAGTTAACAAGGAATTTCAAAGTAGGTCGCGGATAGAAAATAATAGGGAGCCGGATAGAAAATCATGGATTCAAAAGGATAGGAAATATATTTTGCGGGGAACGGATTAAATAAGATAAGTAATGATTGGCACAGATTAAGATTCTATCCGTGTTGCGTAACGAGAAAAAACAAGTAGGTCGTGGATATATAAGGATAGGCTGACGGATAGAACATTATGGATTAGAACGGATAGCCAATTATTTCTGTGGGGAAAAGATTCATGAGGATAAGCATTGACTGGCATGGATAAGTATCGTATCCGTGCTTGATAACAAGGAAAGTCTAAGTACGTCGCGTGTAGAAAAGGATAGGTTGCCGGATAGAAAATTATGGATTGAAACGAATGGGAAATATAAATATATTGCGTATCCGTTTCAATCCATAATTTTTCTAATTTATATTGTAGAGAACAGATTAAAGAAAATAAGTAATGATTGTCACGGATTAAGATTCTATCCGTATTACATAACGAGAAAAATCAAAGTAGATTGCGGATATACAAGGATAGGGTGACTGATAGAAAACTAGGGATTAGAACGGACAGCTAATTCTTTCTGTGGAGAAAGAATTATATACGATAAGTAATGATTGGCACGGATAAGTATTCTATCCGTGATAGTTAACAAGGAATGTCAAAGTAGGTCGCGGATAGAAAAGGATAGGGTGACGGATATTAAATTATGGATTGAAACGGATAGACAATATGTTTTGTGGAGAACGGATTAGAGAGGATAGGTAATGATTGGCACGGATGAGTATCCTATCCGTCATAAATATTAAGAAATGTCAAAGTAGGTCTCCGATAGACGAGGATAGGATTGCGGATAGAGATTCATGGATTATAAGGGTAAGAGAATACATTTTCAGAGAAAGAATTAAAGATGATAAGGATTGATTGAAACGGATACATTTTTAATTCGCGATAGGTGATGAGATCAAATATAAGTAGTTGGCGGATAGATAAGGATTGAGTCGCGGATGAAAAATGAAGGGTTGAAACGTGTAAGTTTAAACACGGATAGTAGTACAAAAACGTATACAGAAGGATTAAAATGGATAGTTTCACCGGATAAGATTATTATTCGAACGGATATATGGATATTCAACGGATACAAACGGATTGAAGAGTATATACAAATTATTCAAACAGATACTTATGGATAGATGACGGATTAAAACGGATAATTCCAGCAGGGGTAGTTCAATACTGCTACCCCTCATTTAGAAAAACTGTATATACCAACCCTCTATTGTTTCGATGTCTTTTCGAAGTCGTATCCGCAAAGGTTGAGCAACGCTTTTCCGTTTTAACCCCCATTAGTGACCCAACGGTTTCGTTCTCCCGGCAACTTAATGTTATGTAAAAATATCATAACCCACCCTCTCCATGGCCTTTTCCCCTGCTACAAGAAACCCGTGATATTAATGTACACCGAAAGAAGGAGTAGGAAAGGATAGGCAGGAAAGTGCAGGAAAACGGCGCCGAACCGAACCCAGATGCTCACCGGAATTCTAAATAACTCTGCGTGTTGTGCGCTCAAACCAGCGAATAAGTAATAACATTTTCTTCCTCTTCTCTTAGCTCTAGCTGAAACAAGAAAATATCTTCCCTTCTGCCTGCATAAGCTAGCGTCCGATTTCGGTATTTTAATTGGCCTCAGGAATAAGCTTTGGCAAAGTCCCGGCATACGCCTATATTCGTTTACGAGAAAACTTAAACAATTTCTTCAAAGAAACTTTCCCGCACACGCAGATGTTTAGGCGTGGATAAAAAAGAAGAGAGTGAGAGAAAATAGATTGCTTTCGATCCCTTTTTTGTTTCTAGTAGAATTAAAAGAACGTAAGGATGATGATTTATACCGTAGGGTTTTGGATAATTTACGATACGACCATTACATCGTTTTTAAATTAATTATTTTATTGATTCCGGATAGAATCTGATTCAATTCATTGGTTTAATATATTTCTCAACACCTCATGCCTTTCATGGAATTTAATCAAGAATCTTTTATCCGAATCAATTTTATTTTAAAAATGAAAATGGGAGAAAAATCATTGATACAAGAATGCAGTAACATTAGATAGGGTGCTGTTTTTTGTCATTCTTTTTGCTTCCTCATAGATGATGCTTTGTAATGGTAACATTTTCCAAAAATTTTAAATTAATTTAATTAAACCTTCCTCAATTTAAAAATGTCTAATACAATGTTCTAAGCAATTTTCCGGACGTGGGTGTGTGTATGTCACACTTTTTTGTGAACACGATAACTTGAAAACAGTTGCGGATAAATTGATGAAATTTGGTGGGCTTATTTTTACCACTAATATTTTGAAACTGACCGAAGGATTTCTGAAAATATTTATTGCATTTTTTCAGCACTCAATAATATTTAAAAAATCGGTTTTTTATAGTAAAACTTTTTTCATTATTATAATTCAAAGTTGATGCAAAAACAGAAAAGATGTATTGATTTGAGACGAATCGATTGACCTATAATATTAATATATTTTATTGAAGAGTAAGGAAGCTATGGTAATGCATAATATTTGGAAATACGGTTTTATATAGCAAAACTTTTTTCTTCAACATAATTCAAAGTTGATGCAACAACATAAAAGATTCATTGGTTCAAGACGAATCGATTGACCTGCCATATTAATCCATTTTATTGAAGAGTAGGGAAGTTATGGTAATTTCTATATTTTGAAAATCGATTTTTATAGTACAAATTTTCTAATCCTCATAATTTAAAGTTGATGTGAGAATAGAAAAGTTGTGTTGAATCGAGACGAATCGATTGACCTATAATAATAATGCATATTATTAAAGAGTAATGAAGCTATGGTAATGCATAATATTTGAAAACACGGTTTTCTATAGTACAAATTTTTTCATTAATATAATTCAAAGTTGATGCAAGAACAGAAAAGATGTTCTGATTTGAGACGAATCGATTGACCCATAATATTAATACATTTTATTGAAGAGTAAGGAAGCTATGGTAATGCATAATAATTGGAAATACGGTTTTTTATAGTAAAACTTTTTTCTTCAACATAATTCAAAGTTGATGCAACAACATAAAAGATTCATTGGTTCAAGACGAATCGATTGACCTGCAATATTAATACATTGTATTGAAGAGTAGGGAAGTTATGGTAATTTCTATATTTTTAAAATCGATTTTTATAGTACAAATTTTCTAATTCTCATAATTTAAAGTTGATGCGAGAATAGAAAAGTTGTGTTGAATCGAGACGAATCGATTGACCTATAATATTAATACATATTATTAAAGAGTAAGGAAGCTATGACAATGTATAATATTTGGAAATACGTATTTTTTATAGTAAAACGTTTTTCTGCTACATAATTCAAAGTTGATGCAAGAACATAAAAGATTCCTTGGTTCGAGACGAATCGATTGACCTACAATATTAATACATTTTCTTAAAGAGTAGGGAAGTTATGCTCGAAGTTATGGTATTTTATATATTTTTAAAATCGATTTTTATAGTAAAAATGTTCTCATTCTCATAATTTAAAGTTGATGAGAGAATAGAAAAGTTGTTTTGATTCAAGATGAATCGATTGACCTATAATATTGATACATTTTATCAAAGAGTAAGGAAGCTATGGTAATGCATAATATTTGAAAACATAGTTTTTTATAGTACAACTTTTTTCATTAGCATAATTCAAAGTTGATGCAAGAAAAAAAATATTCCTGGATTTGAGGCAATTCGATTGATCTATAATATTAATACATTTTATTGAAGATTAAGGAAGTTATGCTCATTTATAATATTTGAATCATCTGTTTCAAAGAGAAAAAATTTTTTCATCGACATAATTCAAAGTTGACGCATGAATAGAAAAGACGTTTTGATCACAAATTTTCAATAGAATAATTCTGACAATGTTTGTAAAGAAATCATTAAGCTGGGAAAGGGATAGGGTGCGACAGAACTTTCCCCTTCCCTTTTTCAGCTCGAAAAATTATAATTCCGAATACAAAATTTGATTTTTCTCTGTATTTAAAAAATTGTTCACATTATTTTGTAATTTTGTATTTTTTGTGAATTTCCATTTTTAAATTGATCAAAATGGAGACTTTGGTTTGTCTATTATTGAAAAAAATAAATGAGCACCATATAATTATAAATACAAACAAAGTGGAAACACTTGAGATCGAATTCACAGCTATTTTTTGATATTGTCATTTATGATAGATAAAAATAATAATAAATAAATTTATCAAAACACTTTGAAAGAAGAACAACCAACGTGAATTTTGAATAAGTGGAAATGAAAATGAATGTGAAAAGTTATATAATCGCCCTAAGGAGGGCCATTATGTACCTTTTTAATTTTTACAAATTTCAAATCGGTTATATTTTTTTTTTAGATTTTTTTAATTTCCGAAATGACAGAACTCAAATAAAATAAAACACCGTTTAACTAAAAATCGTAACAGGTCTAAATAAGCGCTTTTACCTCTCAATGACTATGCGTCTTTATTAAAATAATTAGTAATGAATTACTAGTTTTTAAGGTAATGAAATAAAAATAACATAATCTCGAATGCCCTCATAGAAATATAAAACTGTTATTAAATTTATTTATTTTTATATGTGATTGATTTTGATTTCAAAAATATTAGAATTGTTCACTCGAAGAACAAAATTTTTTTCAATAAAACCTTATACTGGGTTATGTATCTTGAATTGAAAAATATTTGAGTCCGCATATGTTAGGGCGGAGTGAAAATGATACCACATGTTCTCTTTTTTTTATTCAGAAATTCAAACAAATTTTTTTATCAGTTCAAAAATTATAACGAATTGTTTGTAAGTACTAGAGAACAATACTAAAAAGTAAGAAATTGAAAAAAGTGTTCTACCTATTTTAAATTTTTTTGAAAGTGTACTAGAAGAATGTTTTTTTTATTGAGTTAAATACACACTGTTTTGGAAAACGTTGAATATGTCGAACATGAAATTTCTTTAGCTTAAACCAAATATACAGACAATAATTATTTTGTTTTCATGAAAACCAATTTTTTGTGGTGATTGTGATAAAATATTTCTTTGGTTAAAGCTTGAGAAATTTCAGTTTTACATTTTTTAAATAAAAATTGTTCAAATAATTTTCTTAAATCTATAAGTTACAGAAAAACTGATTTACGCCATTCGATACGACGAAAAAAGTTCCATGAAATACATGTAATAGACATTCTTTATCACCGTCCAGTTTGTTAAATAAGAAGCCTCAACAGGATTTTTTTATTATAAAAAAAAAAAAAGTAATTGAGAAAAATTAACTTAGGTTCCGCAAAAAAATGCTTCACTTATTTTGTTTCTCTCAAATTGAAGCTAAAATGGTCTCCCCAGAGAATAAACAATTATGTCATTGACGTGCCATTTGAGATAAAGAAGCTAATAAAAAATAAATATTCTGATAACAAGAATGATTTTAGTCATTCTTCTAGTTTAAAGAACTTTTTCCTTGTACTTTATACATTAAAAGCAATCATCGAGTTGTTGACTACATGTATGAAATAATATATTATTGTTAAGGTTACGGTATATTTACGAATAACGGTTGAACATAGTAATATTTATTCACCGCTGTTTTCTCGATAAAATTAACAATTGAATTAAATTAAAGTTTAGTATTCATAATAGTACAACGGAATATAAGAGAAAAAAATCATCAATACAAGAATGTGGTAGCATGATATAAGATTTATACTGTTTTTTGCAATTTCTTGTTTACGGTTAGCATTCAGGCTTCTGATCTTTTTTTCATGCTCATCTTACTATAGGAAAGGTACATAACAGGTTTAAAAAAGAAATTATAAAACCTTAAATTCTCCCTAAAAAATAGTTTTAGAAAGTTTCAACTTTGAAAAAAACTTTAATTGCTTTCAAAAAGCTTCTTGTTTAAAAAATAAGTCATAGCTCTTAAAAATTATTTACCAATGACATTCATCACCTTTCCATTTAATTAACCATATTTGAATCGTTGAACATAATATTTTATAATATTTTTTGCCCAGAGCAAACGGATTCCGACAGTGGAAAAATTTAAACAAAAATTTCAAACATCCTTTTTCATATTATGGAAGAAAATATTGAGTACTTCAAATGAAATTTTGAAAATTAATTTTCAAAAGTATATACGAAAGCGTTGCGAGGCCATTGCGCTCATACAAAAAAAAATAATATCCCAAACTGCAATGTAGCAGTTCAGTTTTTGAGTATTTATAATGAGAAATATCTTCAGAAATAGAATATGAATCTCATATCTTGAAGTGAAGATTTGTCATTACTCGGAACAATATTGTAGATTTAGTTTCACTTTCACTCTCCTCTTTGTGTAGGCTCTGGTAAGTTTTGATCGATTCAGTCTTTTGAGATCACGAGGATCCTTATATACGCGAAAAAGTGGATTTCATGTTGATTTAAAACTGCTGCTTTATATTGAACTTCCTTCAAAATATATTAATAACCATAAAAATGTTAAATATTTATTCTGAAATAATTTTATGACACTTTAGCATGGGGATTACGCACGTGATTACTTCCGGAAAAATACCTATACAGATGTTGCAAAAAAAGTACAAGCTTTAGCCTTTATTGTTGTTCCAATATTTAATATTTTATTCCTTATTTTTCTTTAATGTTTGCAGTAATGCATGGCTAAAACCATAAATATTGGTAGTAGAAGGCTGGCTAACGAACTTAACTCTTGGATCTTTCATCGTATTTTGTTGTATTTAACTAAAAATTTGTATGATTGATTTTCTGGTGGAATTTGCCACGTTTAAAACAACAAATATAATCCCTTGTTAAAAATGTTTACAGGTTGTTTTTTAGACCTTTCTGAAGAGAAGAATTTTACCTCTAAATAATTTATCGCATCGTGGGGCAGTGGAATTTGTGGTTTTCTTAGTTTTATTTGTTATGCCTGGAACCATAAATATTGACGGTATAAGACTGGATAACGAAGTTGACTAGTCTTTTCAGACAATAAAAGAGTGTACGAAAGGAAATTCTGATGAGGAAATTTCATCGAAATTTATCGTATCATAATCACTACAGACAGACAGAAATGTTCGTAAAAATCGTTTTTTTTACTCTGTAGGTCTCAAAACGTTAAAAAATCAGTAAAAGTGGATAGATGCAAATCCAGATGAACCTGAAACCTTTATTGATAAATAATGATAATTTAAAAAGCATTGTAACCATTTGAAGATTTGTATGTTTATTTGAGGTATAACCTCTACACCAAACAACTGGAAAGGTGATAAAATATACAAACGAATTGTACGTATCAATATCTACACTATATCTGCGAGTCGACGTTAGTGGCGTTGAAGTAATCTACCCAGATAACAAACACCGATTCGTTGCATTGTACAAATCCCACAATCAATCTGAATTCGAATGGTCATGTTCAGATCCTAACTCAGGCAGCCTACGAATCCAGTCTTCTGCCTTAGCACGAGCCCAGTCAATAGCTCGGACTGAATCGTTCTCAGTAGAGAGAATACCATTTACAGGATTTGCTAACATGATATGATCTTTAACTTCAACCAAGACAACATAGCGATCTATGTTTATGTAATAATCTTGTATACGGTGACGCTGAAGATTTCCTGTAGTTCCCACATGCGATGAAACACCATACGATACACGTAGAAAATCAGGGCGCGTTATGACGATGTAAGGATGTATTGCATAGCCAGGACCAACTGGTATACCATTGTGTGTCATCTCGACTTTAGTGGGATTCTCCAATCGCAATTCACGTATACTCTGTGTAAGTAGTGGTCGCAGTTGCGAAAGCTTCGTATGAATCCACTCTTCCGCCTTAGCATATGCCCAATCAGTAGCTTGCGTTTGATAACACTCAACATGGAAAGCACCAGGTACAGGTCCATCTAACATAATAGCATTTTTAAGTTCAACCGCGCCAACCTTCAGATCTCCGTTTATGTAATAACTTTCTACATCCTGTGGCTTGCGACGTCTTGATTGTTTCGTATGCCCTGAAACACCCAGCCTTCAATGTATAAAGGCTGGACGCGTGACGATGATATAAGGATGTATTGCATAACCAGGGCCAACAGGCTTCCCATTATTTGTTATCTGAACTAGGGTGGGATTAGCCATTTGCACTTTACGTAGATTATATGCAAGTATGGGTGGCAATTGATGTTTCCGTGCGAGTTCCCCTGGATGATTCATTCGCTGTTGATCACTGTGAGGAACTGATGATGATTCTGTAAGAATGATGCAAGGTTATTCATTGGTATCCTTTGAAGAAAAGGAAATCTAATGATTATAATGGGACATTTTGAAATGTAAAATAGCCTTGGGAATGGTTAGACATTGGTGCAATAAATAATTGAATTTCAAGATAGAACTTCGTGCCCTGTAGCTCAAAACTATTGATCAATCCAAGGTAACGTCACTTTATCAGGAAGGATAGGTTTGGACTGATTGTTATCTTGTTTTATTTGCATGATTGTAATCTGGCAACGTGGCACTGGATAGTATCTTATGGGTCCACTTTTCTTGTGAATATTTTACTTCATAAAAGTTACCTAGTACATATCGCATTTTAAAATAAGATTGAAGTTACTCAAAGAGATTGCATTAAATTATATTTTAGTGTTATAATAACTTATCTCGGTCAGACAAATAAGATCCTATGGTTGTAGGATCACGATATGTCTACAAGGGACCGTTTTTAAAGGGTAAACATTTTGTTATTCCCTGTACTTTTATAATGCTTTCAAGAAATCCCATGTAAAACATAGAAAATAGCAGTTTCAACGGTATCATGTCAGAACCTCTCTAACGCCAAACCTTTAGAAAATCTTTTTTTTTGTTTTGTTTATATATGTTTATCACGTGTTCGTTATTCTTATCCTTGCATAAAGATTCGATCTAATTCGAATTGGAAGTTAGTAGAATATAATGTTGTGTTATCAAAACCTCCGAGCGCGAAATGTTTTCCTTCCTCAAGAGATGGTGTTTGGGAGATTCTGGTCAGAGTTTTTTAACGCTTGGATCGATAAAATTTCTAGTACTGCATTTGAATATTGATAATTTTTTTAATTAGTGAGAATATTATTACACTTACCAATATTCTCATCTAATGCAGTCACCATTTCTTGCAAAAAAATTGTACAAACTATTAGGAATCTAAAATAATATGGTTTGCTCATTTTGATAAGAAACTTTGTAATCACAGAATGTAACTGATGGTAAAGGATAAGATAATTCTACGTTCACAAGAAAAGCTTGTTTACAGTATTATCAAATTCAATAAATATTGTAGTTTACATTTTAATATAACTGACATTCCCTCAGACATAGATACTCAAGAAACAATTTTATATCGCACAAACTTTGTTTACATCATTTCAGTAGAAAAATTATTTTTTGTTCTAGTAACGTGAAGTTATTTACGTTTAGACCAGGATCCAAAAGATAACCTTCCTGCAAGGTCGTGCCCGCTAAATTACTAAAAGATACCAATGTGAACTTGGCAAAAGAATGCAAGTTCACTTTGAAGAAAGAGGATTGATATAATACAGTATGATACAATAACATATGATATGATACTGTATGATACACTATCCTATGATAGGATACAATATGATACAATATGATACATCTTAATACAATGTCATTCTATATCATATAAAATGATGGATTATGATACATCATCATGCAATATAATGTAATATGATGCAAAACGATACAATATGATGCAATACATTAAATATGATACAACATGGCACCATATAATACAGTATTGTACAATAGGATACACTATCACACTATATGATACAGTATGATACAATATGATGTAGGATGATACAATATGAAACAGTAGGATACAATATCATATTATTATCATTATACCATTAAGCCATTTCCCTTTTGGGGTAGGCGTGACTTGCTCGGTGGGGAAAGGAGTAATTGGAGGTAAGGGATATAGATTTTTTGATTGACCTAGAATTCTCGTGTTATTTATTTGAATGACACGTTCGTTCCGCAACCCTGCTCCGACCCAAGTTGCTGATCAATATCTCTAGCGATCACCCAAGTATCACAGAATTGTTATATGTGGTTCCCCACTTGGGCCCATTAGCATCCAAGGTCTTTTGTTCCAGACGTCATTCACTCGACTGTCACTCTGTTTATAAACTATTCGTCGCCACACTTTCCTGTCCTGGCATACTTCTCTAGCTTCCTTCACGTCCATGCATTTTTTCATGCAAACTCTCGTGTTTCTATGGCTTCTTATGTCTCTTTGGAATCATGTCTCATTCACAGATCCTAACCATTGTTTCGGCGGTCTACCTCTGGGCATTCCGCCATTCACTTTACATTTATACACTTGTTTGGTCAGTCTTTCATCTCTCATTCTTTCAACAGGTCCGAACCATCTTTACTGATTTATTTCCCATATGTCAACTAGTGTCTCTTCTGTACCACATTCGTTGAGGATTATCTCATTTCTCACTTTGTCCATCAGTGTTTTCCCGCATATTATGCGCAGAGGTTTCATGCCGATCGCGTTAATTTTACTCATGTCCTTTTCTTGACAGGTCCATGTCTCGCTACCGTATAGTACAGTCGTTACGAATATAGAATTATGTATGGCCATTTTAGCTTTTTTTGATATGTTTTTATTTGTTAGGATGGACCCTGCTCTATCGATAACCTGCTTACCGTTATTTATGCGCCTATCTAACTCCCCATCTATTTTTCCGTCGCTAGTGAATAGACTACCTAGATATACGTACTTGTCAACTTATTCTAATCTCTCATCATTTAGGCCAATTTTGCATATTGTTTTCTCACTTTTTCCTTCAAACACCATGATTTTTGTTTTATTTACGTTAATTTTGAGGTCCATGTTCTTCATGCTTGTATTAAGTTTATTCAACATTCTTTGCAAGTCCTCGATTGATTCTGCCATCACAATCTTGTCATCTGCGAAAGCTAACCCACGTACCTTGACTGTTTCGAGATCTACACCTTCTTCATCGAAGAGGGCAGTTCTTAGACACTCATCCATGAATATGATAAATAGCCACGAGGACATAACGCATCCTTGTTTTACGCCTTGCATAATATCGAACCAGTCACTCAGTTTCCCATTTACCCTTACACTCGCTTTACCACCTGTATATATTGTTTTTATTGCTTGTAGGAGCCCTCCATTTACTCCGTACTCTTTAAAGACTTCCCAAAGTTTATTTCTATTTACTTTGTCAAATGCTTTTTCTAGGTCAATAAATGCACAGAAAACTTTCTTTCCTACTTCCAAGCTTTTTTCTGTGATCTGTCTTAGGCTAAATATCTGATCTGTATATGATCTTCCTGGCATAAATCCACTTTGGACTTCCCATATCTTTTCTTCTGTGATTTCCATTACCCTATGAATAAGTATTTTTGAGTATATTTTACTTACGGTACTTAGTAGGCTGATACCTCTATAATTACTGCAGTTGCTTTTATCTCCCTTTCTTTTGTATATTGGTACGATAATCGCTTTTTTGCAATCTTCTGGGACTTTCCCCGTCTCGATACATAAATTTATCAATTCGCACAACCTGTGAGGTATGTACTCGCCACCGTATTTAAGCATTTCAGCGCTAATACTGTCTATACCAGCAGCCTTACCGTTTGTCAAGTTCTTAATTATGTCTCTGACCTCAGTGACACAGACTTTTTCAATCGGGTTTTCTAATGCATTATGTTCTATGTCGCAGTTTTGTTGTCCTATATCTTCACCTCCTAATAATTCTTTAAAAGAGTCTTTTAAAGCGTCTACTATCTCGTCTATATCATATAGCATTTCACCTTTGCTGTTTCTCATGCTGACAAACTCTGTACTTTTACTTTCCTTCAACTGTTTATATAATAGTTTCATAATTCCTTCAAAGTAGTTTTTTATTTTTTTCTCTTCTTCTGCTCTGATTTTCTCTTTACTTTCTTTGACTAGTCGTTTAACTTTCCTATTTTTGTGCCTGTAATCATTTTTGAGCCTATTTCTCTCCTCATCGCTAAGACCTGTCATGTTCAGCGTTTTGTTGTGCGCTTCTTTCTTTTCTTTTTGGGCTGCCTCAATTTCATCATTCCACCATGCATCACCAGATTTTCTTCTTACAACCGCCGTACCACACACTTCAATTGCAGTTTTAACAATGATATCCCGTAACAAAGTCCACGCGCCCTCTATATCTTTATTGCTTATGAGCGCTTTCCAAGTTGCCCTATCTATGCGTTCGCTTAACTTATTTTGAAACTCTATTCGCACTTCCGGTTTCTGTAAATTTTCAATCTTTATTCGAGTTTGTTTCGTTTTTTCTGTTCTCTTTCTTTTCCATCCCGGGCGTAAGTTTATTTTAGAGACTACAAGGTAATGATCAGTATTGCATTTGGAACCCCTCATGACTCTTGTATCTTTGACTAGTTCTCTTAGTCTCTCATCCGCAATAACGAAGTCAATTACACTGCGGTTGTTTCCTTTACACCAGGTGTACGTGTGGATCATTTTATGTCGAAACCAAGTATTGGTAATAAATAGGCCCTTTTCTAAGCATGAGCTAATTAATTTTTCCCTGTTATAATTTTTTCTTGTTGGATCCCCAAAATTACCGTGCACTCTTTCTGTATCTGTATCCTGACGTTGGACGCCGACCCATCCGTTCATATCTCCTAGCAGAATTATTCTTTTACCTTGATCGCAAGTACTTATTGTATCATTTAAAGTGTCTCAGAAGGCGTCTTGGACTTCTCGCGGCTCACTGTCAACTGGGACGTAGCAAGCTATGATAAAAAATCTTCTGATTCCTACCTTTATTCTAACCCACAGCAATCTGGGCGATATATATCCTTGATCTTTGAGATTCTGTCTTGCTTTTTCATTCATAATTAAACCGACCCCTTGACTACGGTTTGATTCATTACCTACTCCTGACCATATTTTAAAACCGCCTTTCAACACCACATTTTCTATGTTTCTACTTTCGCAACCCTTTTTCTTCGTCTCAGGTACACATAAAATATCTAGTTTCCTAGCATGCATAGTTTCTCGAAGTTCTCTTACTTTAAGATCATTGACTCCTCTAGCATTCCAAACACCCAGTCTCCATTCATCACCTGAAACTCGAACTTTACGTTTACCGTGTGTATGCATTTCGTCAATTAAAGTTTCAGTCCATTCCGAGGCTACTTTATTGTTTGTATTATTCATGTTTAGATAGTACACCCAACTATCACCTTTATGCGCGAGATTTGTTTTGCGAGCCGAAATCGTGTCCAATTTAAGTGATTATTCGTCGTACGTTGGAGAGTCTAGTCATAACGTCAGTCCCACCAAAACTTGTGTTACTTGGGTGGGGGTGGGAGGGGGTGGGGTGAGGACAGACAAAAGGAAATCGAGAGTCTCAATTGGTTGGTGATTTATGCTGAGAAGGTTACCAGCCTTCAGCAGAATTGTATTAGATACGGGTTAATATGTGCTCATCTGCCGAATACATACTGGCCTACCTCTAAACGAGGAACCAATAAGTCTTTTTTTTTTTTTTGAAAAAGAGTTATATATAGATATATATTAAATTTTCTCCTGCTTGAAATATTCAAATAGTTATATTAATTGAACTGCAATATTATAATTTTTTGGGAGAGTTTAAAAATGCATTTAGGAATCTTTGAAAATAAGGCGTGAAGGGAGACGCCATCAGTTTAATTTTCGAGTTTTCCAACACGTCAAAGTATCTTCAACGATTACCCCCCCCCCAATTCTATCATTACATGAAGAAAAATTTTACTTCAGCAGAAATTAATATAAATTGGTATAAAATGAAGAAAAACTCATCTTTTTAAAGCAGGTTGTAGGTTGCTCCATTTTCAGTCAATTTCCAAAATACACTTTGGTTACGCGGTTATAAAATCTTGTATGAATATTTTTATATACAGAAACAAAGTTTATTGAAAAATAATCAAGCTGTAAAATTTTATATTTTGTTCTGTCCCTATTTCGAATAGTCGACTGGCTTCATGAGACACTGAAGTCAGACTGAGTTTTTTTATTTTGTTTTGGACAAAGAGCTGCATCCTGAGAGTCAAGTTACAAGTGCGCTTCATTTTCGACCGTTGGAAAAATTGAGTGTTTTGAAATTTTTGTAGATACTTTCGGAAACCATTGAAATCAATTGAAAATTTCTACGAATAGAGGGCGGAAAAAATCTTAAAATATTTGAAAATCTTTGAAATTTCCTCAAGCGTTATTATTGTCTTCAAATAGGCTCTTTAGGTTTGAAAAAGAGTTATATATAGACGTATATTTAATTTTCTCCTACTTGAAATATTAAAACAGTTATAATAATTGAACTGCAATATTATAATTTTCAATCCCTGGCAATTTGCGAAAAGCTTTAACATGTGAGGATTTCTTGAAAATTTTGAAATTCCTTCGAAACCATCAAAATCAATTGAAAATTCCTACGAAATTGAAAATAATTAAAAAATAATTAAATTTATTTCAAAAACAAATTTGTAGCTGTTTTTTGGATGAACAACTTGCTCTATCTTTTTGAATTTTCATTCAACATAGCTGGCAAGTGAACATGTCCTTACTTTTCAGACCTTAAAATAATGTGCCAAAAGGCAATCCAATCGGTTGATGACTTCAAAAGTTGTCGTGTATACAGACAACAACGAAACGATGACAGACAGACACCGACGTAAAAAATATTTTTTCTGGTTGAAAATTCAACTGTTTCGTAGATACTTCGTCTTTTTGGCCCTCAAAGTCAACAATTTAGTTGATTGCCGCTAGAGAGGTAATCAGGGCGGCCATGATTGCACAATTGCACATGGCGTACCAACTGCAGTCGTGGAATGGACCTGCCTCATGATGGAAAAACAGAAACCTAACAACGTCTAAGGGCTATACGTGGAACTGTTGACTCGGAATGTCCACAGAGAGGCGTTTTATCGCTCCTGCTGTGGTGCTTGGCAGTGGATGTACTACTTTATCTACTCACGAGTCCGGGCTATCACATTATAGGCTATGCGAACAATATGATGGTCATCGTGCGCGGCCAGCATCTGGACGCGCCCTTCGGGGTAATGTAGCAAGCACTGGGAATAGTGGATTCATGGTGCAGGTGGACCGGGTTATCAGAAAATCCGATTAGGACGGACGCGGTTGTATTCACCAGACGGAGCAAGTGGGGAACCACGAGTACACTGAAATTGGAAGGACAACAAATGGAATTTAAAGAACGAGCTAAATATCTACGTGTCATCTTAGATAAGGAGTTGTTATGGAACGAGCACCTGAAAAACAAGTGCAAAAAGCTAGTAGCGGCCCAATGGCTCTTTAGGAGAGACATAGGGAAAAGCTGGGACTTGAAACCGGGGACACCTATGTGGATCTATACAGCGATCCTGCGAACAAGGCTAACATATGCGGTGGTGGTCTCGTGGAGCAGGGTCGAACTGTTTACTGTGAAGTTTCGACTGGAAAGCATCAGAGAACTGGTTCTAAAAGGCGTCACTGGTGCCTCGAAGTCAACACCCACGGGTGGCATTGGGAGCACTAAGCGGGCTAGAGCCCCTCCACCTCATCATCAAGGCCGTGGCTGCGAAGGTAGCCTGAAGATTAAATATAGTAAACGGCGGAAGGATCTCGACGAAAGTACGGATCGAAACCGACATAGCAAGTAGGCCGATCCTGAGCACGCCTAGTGGTGGGGACAGCTGGTTCACAGATTGCTCCAGGAACAAGGATACAGCGGGAGCTGGTGTGTATCGTAGAATGAGTGATAAAGGCATCACTATCCCGATGGTGTCCTGCGTCACAGTCCTACAATCTAAGATTATGGTCGTGCTCCAGTGCGCCTACAAGGCACAGGTGTATAGCAACAGGAGAAACATCCGTACCTGCTAAGACCGCTAAGACCTTATTATGATGGCCCTGAATGGAACAACGACTACGTCGCTACTAGTATGGGAGTACGTTGAGGCACTTAACAATCTAGCGAAGGAAAACCAAGCGACTCTTCCTTGGATGCCTTCATACATCGGCCTCAAAGGCAATGAGATCTAGAAACGGCTGGCAAAACTAGCGTCAAGTGAAAACTTCACCGGCCCCGAACCAGTCGTAGGCATTTTCAGTAAGTAAGTTACTGAAAAATAACAGTTGGCTGACCGAGGAACATCAGAAGGAGTAAAGAATGGTCTCTGGCTGCAGGCAGGCCAAAACATTCATAGGTTTAAATTTAAACTCTAACCGAGCGAAAGAAATACTCAAGCAGATATTGCCCTCGGTCGCCTGTGCGTAAAGGATGATCTCCTTCTTCTTTAGCACTGCAAGAGAGCAGTCAATCAGTCTAGGTCTGGAGACTAATCTCCTAGCCGTTAATGCGGGACCCATTTGGCTAAGGCTATGCTGGCTATGTGCCTTTGTATCAGGTTAGGTACATGGAGTAGTGAGGAGTAACCAATGGGGATAGAGGTTTTTTAAGCGATGTAGTTGGTTATGAAAGTAAAAGATGGCTTCTTATAGATTCAGAAATAGCGGGAAATTTCAAATGATATGCTCAGAACGAAGTTGTGGACAGTAAAGAGGTAAGTAGGAATTTTAAAGATTCCTACTGACAAAAAATTTTAGATTAGTAAATCGACAATTTTGAAAAATTAAGAAAGAAAATAAGTTATTTTATTTGCTGGATAAACGTGAGAGGGTTCAACGGAGTATGATGGAAGGAATTGATTTCGGATGGGGGAAGATTCTAGATTCCTCCTGGATTCTGTGTAATTGGGGCAAGCCCATAAAACGTGATTGATGTCCCCATCAGAAAAGCCACAAAAAGAGCAGTCGTCTTTCTCGATGAAGTTTTTCCTTGCCAAGCTTGCAGCCAGACTATAGTGGTTACCGCGCAGTCTTGATAAAATGACAATTGATTTTCTGTCTAGTTTTGATTTGTGAAACCAAGGTTTACCAACCTTGTTTGGATTGAAACAGTTTTTGAAATAATGTAAGCCAATCTGTCCAGATTCCGGAACTTTCCTCTGAACCTCCAAATGATTGTAGAGATGTTGAGGGAGAACCACAGACCAGGCATCCGTATGTGGAAGTTCAATATTTTGAAAAATACCATCCACTGTGGCAATCTTGGCCAGGTTGTCAGCGTTTTCGTTGCCTGGAATGCCCCTATGGCCAGGGATCCATTCCAGGACTGTTTCAAGGCCCTTAAATTTAGAGGTGAAAAGAAGATTCAGAATTTTATGAGTAAGATAGGATGTAGTAGAACTAGCATTGAACTTTTGATAAGCTTCTAAAACGCTTTTTGAATCAGAGAAAAGTACAGACAAAGGGAAACTGTTGTCTAAAATATTTTGAATCGCCTCACTAATTGCTATTGCTTCTGCTGTAAAAATAGAAGCATGTTCTGAAATTTTTAATTTAAATTAAAGGTCAAGATGTGGAGAATAGACGGAAGCTGTGACGAATATGCGGGAGAATTTAGAACAATCTGTGTAATAATATATATGGGCTGGGAATTTATCGGAGATATAATTTTTGCAGAAGATGTCCGGTGATTCAATGTGTTGTATGGTTCGCCCTGCTCGCAAGTCAATTAAGAGTTAAGAGAATCTGGAAGAATATGGAGTAAGCTGATGTAACGGGGTGGCTGAGTTGAAAACTCTGTCCTTATACCCCTTCAGTTCATAATAAGATTTCAGTAAAAAGAAATTCTTGTCCAAATTATACAGGTTCAGGTTATTCTTGGTTATAAAATACAACTTTTCGAGAATGGAATGGACCGGTTGGTCTACAGTGAGAAAAAATCTGACTAGGAACTTGTCCGAAAGTAGTTGAAATCTAGATTGATTGGGAAGTTCTTTCAATTCCGATTTTGTAACAATTATGGGTGTGGAAATGCGATATCCCAAGGTGGCTCGCATAAATTTGTTATGAAGTATGTTTAGTTTTTTGAAAAATTTGTCATTGCTCGAAATGGGTAAGGCATGACAACCATATTCAAACAAGCTCCTTCCTAATGATTGAAATGAGATTTGGAGTGTCTAGGGGTGAGAACCCCACCATGTACCACTTAAACACTTTAAGACGTTCAGGACTTGGTTATCACGATGAATTAGTGTTGAAAAATGTAGCTTCCGTGATAGAGTGCAATGAAAAAAAATTCCTAGAAAATTAGCTGATTCTGAAGGGTGTATAGTATTATTGTCTATAGAGATAGAAATATTTTTAGGTAATTCGTTTAAGAAAATCGGAAATAGAACAGGATGATGAGATGGCCAATGGATGGATCACCTAAGCGTCAGGAACTCTTGTGATCTTAACCTGAAAATAATAATAAAAATAATAAGTTGTCTTGGAAAGGTGGGATTTTTGAAAAGAATTATGATTCTGATTTGGAACAAAAAATTTTAGAAACAAATTCTATTTCAAATCTGAAACAAGGACTTTTCCGAATAAATTATAATTCTGACATGGTACCTGGACTTTTCCAAAATAACTATAATTCTGAATTGTAAAAGAAACTTTTCAAAAAAATTATAATTGTGATTTGAAACAGGGAATTTTTGAAAAAAAAAACAACTACAGTTCAGATATGAAAAGATGAATTTTCCAAAAGAATTATGATCCCAATTTGGAAGAGGAAATTTCGAGAAGAATTATAATTCTGACTTGGAATAGGGAATTTCAGAAAAAAATTACAATTGTGAGTGAGAACAAGAAATTTTTCAAAAGAGTAACAATTTAAGTTCGGAACGTTCAATTTTCGGAAAAAATTCTGATTTTGGTTTAGAACAGAAGATTTTCGAAAAGCAATTATAAATTTCAATTCTATCTTGCAACAAGAAATTTGAAAAAAAAAAATTAAAATTGTGAGTTATAACAAGAAACGATCAAAAATAATAACAATTTGAATTTAAAACGTGAAATTTTTGAAGAGAATTATCATTCTGGCGTGGAACAGAGACTTTAAAAACAATGATTATATTTTAGATAAAAAATAATTAATTTTTCCAAAGATAAATAATGTGGACTTTTTTGAGAATTCTGATTTGGAACCGGAAATTTTCGTACAAAAATTCTAATTCTAATTCGAAACAAGAAATCTCAAAGAAAAAATTATAATTCTGATCTGAAACAAAGAGTTTTCCAAAAAAATTATAATTCTGATTTGATATAAGTTCAAAATTTGTACAAAAATGTGAATAGTGATAAATAGATAAGTTTAATGAAAGAAGGCGATTGTGTAAGGTTTTCCGCTTTATTCAAATAATTAGAAGCTGATTGCGATACTTGTAAAAAGACTGCGTCATCTCCAGCAAAGTTTTTTCACCAAGTTATTTTTCTTAAAAATGATGTCATTGAATCATTTACACTCTCAATGTGTTTTATCTTGCTTTTTTCACGTGTCGTGTCTAGATTCGCCGAAAGTATTTGCCTAATTTTCAACAAATTTGAATTAACAGACGATCATTGTATTCCGTAATTCATTCCTAACATACAATTCGTTCTAATTATATTTAATATTATTCAGGAGATTGTAATTAAATTAAATTTAATTTAATTTGTAAAATTGATATTTAAGAAGAACTTCACTTATTCATAAATAAATTTTTTTCCATGAAAACGTTGCAGATAGAAGAGAATCGATCAGGGAATAAAATAATCCTATGTTAATTAAAATATATAATTTTTTCTTTCATCGAATAAGATTTTTAGTTAGGTAAGGTCTAATATTTCCAAGGTCCATTTCTGTACATAATCTGAAGGAGAGCAGATAAAAAATTTGGTTACACTGCTCCAGTATATAATGTAATACAGAATCAAGAATTTCAAAAGATTTCAAAGAATTTCTAGAAAACTTTGGAAAATAAATATTAATCTGAATTTTTCTTCTATTATTCTAATTATGCACGGTAAATGGCATTTTCTACAACAATTTTGATTCTGATGTGAAAAAGTAGATTGTTGAAAAATAATTATAATTCAAATCTGGAAGAAAGAATTTTTCAAAAGAATTGCAATTTTCACTTGAAACGGAAGAGTTTTGACAAGAATTATGATTCTGATTGGTGACAGAAAATTTACGAAAAATAATTCTTCTGCAGATCTGAAACAGGAAAAGTTTCCAAAAGCATTATGATTCTGACTTGAAGCAGGAAATTTTCGAAAAGAATTATAATTCTAAATTGGAACAGGAAATTTTTGTAAAAAAGTTTATTTGAATTCTAAATTGAGGAATTTTCAGGAAGAATTACAATTTTGACTAACAACGGGGAATTTTCTTAAAAAATTATGATTGTGACTAGGAGCAAGGAGTATTTCTAAAGAATTATAATTCTAACTTGGAACAGGGGATTTTTGAAGGAGATTATAATTGTGAGTTCTAACAAAAAACCTTCCAAGATAATAATAATCCGAATTTCAAACGTGGGATTTTCGAAAAAAATTCTGATTCTTGTGTAAAACAATGAATTTTTGAATTAAAAAAATCATATTGCAGATCAAAATATGGAATTTTCTTATAGATCTACAAGCGATAAATTTTCTCCAAGATTTATGATTCTGGCTGGGAAAGGGAATTTTCGTAAAAGAATTATACAATAATTTAGACCTGAAACAAGAAATTTTTTTAAAGAACCACAATAATTTTGCCTTGGAACAGGCTATTTTTAAAAGAAATTATGATTCTGATTTGGAACAAGACATTTTTGAAAAATAATTATAATTTAGATCCAAAACAAGAAATTTTCGAAAAAAATTATAATTTTGAATTGTAAGAAAAATTTATAATTCAGATATGAAATAAGGAATTTTACAAAAGAATTATGATTCTGACTTGAAAGATGAAATTTTCGAGAAGAAAAAATATAATTCTTACTTAAAATGGAGAATGTTTGAAAAAAAAACAACATAATTTTGAGTGAAAACAAGAAATTTTCCAAAAGAGTAGCAACTTGAATTTGAAATAAGAAATTTAATGAAATAATTACAATTTTGACTAAGAAAAAAGAAATTTCTAGAAGATTTCTGATTTTGGTTTAGACCAAGAAATTTTCGAAAAACAATTATAATTCATATCTGAAACAAGCAATCTTTCTAATGATATACAATAATTTTATCTCTGAACGAAATATTTTTGGAAAAAATTATCATTCTGCTTTTGAAACAGGAAATTTTCGAGAAAAATTAAGATTCTGACTTGGAACAGAGAATCCAAAAAAAAGTTGTAATTGTGAGTTGTAACAAGAAACGTTCTAAAATAAGAACAATTTGAGTTTGAAACGTGGAATTTTTGGAAAGAATTCTGATTCTGGTTCGGAATAGGGACTTTAAAAAGAAAGATTATAATTCAGATCTGAAATAAGGAATTTTTCAATAAGATCTACTCTGGATGATTTAGACTTGGTACTGGGAATTTTCCCAAATAACTTTAGTTCTGCATTGTGTGCAAAAGTTTTTTGGAAAAATCATAATTCTAATTTGGAATAGTAACTTTTTGAAACAAAATAATGTAAATGATTAATGATATAAATAAATAAAGATTGTAAAATTGAAAGAAAATCTTGGTCTGCAGCGGGCTTTGATACTTTAGAAAAAGAAGTCACTCACGACTGTGGTAATGTAACAAATAGCTTTAATTGTTCCCATATTGTTAATTTAGATCAACACAGCGACTTTCCTTTGTATTGCCAAAACGTTAGATGTCTTAATACTAAAGCAAATATTCTTTTACACTCTCTAGACGTGGCGGATTACGATTTGTTGATTTTTACTGAAACTGTTAGTTAAAGCAGAAAATATACGCTACTGAGCTTTTCGATACTGACTTATTTAATGTTGATAGGACTGACAGACTAGACAGAAGTGGAGGCGGTGTCCTTATAGCAGCTGAATCTTTAATTTTTTCAGGCAATATTGATATCTCCCCTATTATTAAAGCATCTCCTGAAATTTGTTTTGTTGCAATCGAGGTTATTTGTGAGGGTATCACTTTTGTTTTACTCCCCTCCTATTTACCTGCTGATACTTCTTCTGAACTTGAGGAATTCCTCGAGGCTTTATCGACTCTGCCAACCTTATGGACGAGAAGAGTACTAATCATTGGTGATTTCAATGGCCAACGGCCATACCACGCTGAAAAACCCAGTTCTCGTCAGATCACTGAAGTTAAGCAGCGTTGGACGCGGTTAGTACTTGGATGGGTGACCATTCAAGAATACTGACATGAGTGCTGTTGGCACATCGTGGGTGTGGTGAGCCCACACTTGTAGTTATTTATAACTACAAGAAACTATCCACCTAGAAACACAACCGAGCAAGTCACGCCTACCCTGAAAGGGAAATGGCTTAATGGTATACTACTACCCCTCAATAAATTCACAAAACAAATTTTGTCAGCAAAAATTATCCCCTCTTTTCCACGTCAGGTAACAACTAGCTTGATTTCTGGCCCACCCGTAGAGAATCACCGCCTTCCGTTTTTGGTTAAATTTGAAGCAAGTGTTCTGTTTTAGTCAACTAGTGTACAATTTTCAACGAACTTTTCAAATAAGCGATATCAATTTAAAAGGCTGTGACTATGACAATGTTAAAAGTAGACTAGGAAATACTGATTAGTCGTTGCTTACACAACACAAGGACGTTGATGTAGTTACAGATTTATTTTATGTGAAGTATGAAATATTGGATGAAGAAATTGAAACAATCTCCTCAAATCCTAAGAATGTGAAATATCCGCCATGGTATCCCAAAGAGATTATAGTTAACATTCAACGAAAAAACGAAGAGAGTTGAAACACAGAATCAAGCAGGAGTAAAAAAATTATGTAAATAAGTTGGAATTAGATATTGAGAGATCACCGTCTTCAGTATGATCACTAGTCAATAATCTTAATAAGACTTTCAGAATTCCTGCAATTATGTTCCATGATGGTAATGAAATTACACGTCCTAAAGATATTGTTGATTCTTTTTCTGACTTGTTTTCGAGTGTCTATAAGCCAGCCACTGATTTGCCTTGTGGTATTATCTCCAAATCACTTTCTTATTTAGGAGATGGAATGGGTACTACTGATGTACAAATACTTGCTAATATGAAAATTTAGAAAAAAAAACTCTTCCGGATTGGACAAGATCCCTGCTCCGTTAGTGAAATTTGGTGCTAACGAGATTGCTGAGCCTTTAAAGATTATTTTTAATTTGTCTCTCTCATCAGGAAAATTTCCAGAAAAATTGAAATGCGCGAAAGTTTGTCCTATTTTCAATGAAGGAGATAAAACTCAAATCGTTAATTACCGTCCCGTGGCCTTGCTGTTCAATTCTTCTGAGGTTTTGCAGATGTTCTTCAGTGAGATAATCTGGTCCTACCTAAGTCCTGTCCTTTCTACCCGATTCGGGTAGTGTTTCTAGGTTTTTCTTGTAGTTATAAATAACTACAAGTGTGGGCTCACCACACCCACGATGTGCCAACACTGGGTTTTTCAGCGTGGTATGGCCGTTGGCTAATAATCATCTGATATTATATGCTGACGATGTGAAAGTTTTCAATCCATAAATTGTATTCAAGATTGCCTTGATTTGCAAGCCGACGTTGATAATTTTGTAAATTGATGCAAAAAAAGATGCACTGGATGTAAATTCTGCGAAAGGCAATGTTATTGCATTCTTGCGTAAGAGCGATTTAATTGAATTTCAGTATAAGATTGATAACAGAAGTCTATAGCGAGTCTCTTTGATTAAAGACTTAGGTAATTATCTGCACTCTACTCTGATGTTTAATGTCTTGATTGAAAATATGATCGAAGAGGCTAATCGCTCCCTAGGATTTTTGTCTAGAAGGTGTAAGATGTTCAATAGGCAATTACTCTCGAAACATTATACTACTCTCTGGTCAGATCCAAATTAGAATATGGAATGGTAATTTGGCATACTGATACGAAATTGTTGACAGAGGCAATTGATAAATGCCACAAAATTTTTTTGAAATTTCTAAACTGGAAAACGGAAGGTGTATTTTTACCCCCTGTCTCTGACTATGAACAATTGTGTAGCAGATTCAATGAATGGACACTTGGGAATAGGATTATTGTTAGTATGATAAAATTTTCCTGTGCGAAATAATAAAAAACATTATAGACTGCCGATATCTCATGTCTCAGGTTTCATTTGTTGTTCCTTAGTACTATGCTCGTTCCAGAATGTCATTTTAACTCCAAACTCAATTTGTGAAAACCCCGAAAAACAGAATGTGTGCGACATATAATACCATAAATGAAAATGTTGAATCACGATTAGATATACATCATATGTCATTGAATGCTGTTATCCATGCGATCAAGGAATTTATCGAAAATTCTTTGTAAATGCTCATCAATACTTGACATGAGTCAAAGTACTAATTTTAGGTACATTATAATAATTTTCTTGCAATACTTATTCAAGCTTTGTTCTAATGTAATCCTCTAATTGGTCTACGGACTGTTGGATTTAATTAAATCATATAAAATCAAATCAAATTCTGATTTGAAACAGGAAATTTTCGTTCAAAAATTATAATCTAAAACAAGAAATTTTTTAAACGAATTAGAATTTGCGCCCGATCAAACTCGAAAAAACAATTTTAGATTATGCTGAATTTATGAGACGATACCTCTGATTCAATTAAGATTTTAATTGTAGGTGAAGTTTATCGCAAATGTATAAACATAAATCTGCCTTGCTTTGTAGTTCAAGAGGCGTTTTAGTTTTAGTTTTAGTTTTCAATTTCTTTTTTTGCTTTCTGGAATATTTTGAAAACAAAATAATAAAATTGTTAACGCAGATAAAATATATTATTTTTTAGAGCTATATAATATTTATAAGTACAAATTTTATACCAAAAAGTTAATAGTAATAAATATAACTGTTTGATAAAAGATGGTGATTGTGTAAGATTTTCAGCTTTATTGAAGCAATTAGATCCAGAAAGTTTATTCTTCAAGTTGACTTATTCACACACTCAATCTATTTTACATTGCTTTATTGACGCCTCGTGTATAGATTCGCCGAAAATATTCGTTTAATTTTCAAGGAATTTTAATTAACAGCAGATAATTTTATTCCATAATTTATTCTTAAAATTTTATTCGTCATGTTGTTATTTTGTATTATTGCAATTTTTCGAATTAAACTGAATTAAATTATATTACATTAAATTTTAATTCGTGAAATGAATATTTAAGAAGAACTTCACTATTTTCTAAATAAATAAAATTTCCAGAAAAACGTGGCAGATAGAAAATAATCGATCAGGGGAACTTTGAATATGTTTGAAGGCTTTCAAATAGAAAATTACTTCCATGAGCACGTGGGAAGAACTAAGTTTCTAATTTTTCATAGACTATGTTTTATTTTAGGGATGAAGATATAAAATATAAATTAAAAAATGTTTAAAAGTGATTACATTTTCTAAAATAAATTAGAAATTTTTCAATTTTAAACGCTATTATTTTAAACTTGTGTAATTATTATAAGCCTTCTGTAATAAATTCTTTGAATTGTAAAGTTCTCAATTCAATAGATAGAATTTTTGTGCTTTTTCAATGTTGAAGTTGAAAGTGGCGATCCAGTGAGAAAAACGGACAAAGTCGATTAGCCGCATTTTTATTGAAAAAGTCACACTTTTTTAAGAAAGTCGAAAAAGTTGCACGATCTAGCCCTGTAACTTTTTTCAAAGATTTTGATTTTTAATATTTTCTCGTATAACACGCTGCTTTTTTCAAAAAATCTATTTTTTAAGGTTTGACGGAATTTCGATTAAAATTAAAACTATGGTAGTTTTATTGAAAAATATGCAGTTGAGAAATTTCTTTCGATCTATTCTGGATGAAAAATTTTGACCTGCAACATTTTATTTTGAACTGCTGATAGCAAAAAAATATTACATTAGATCAAAACCGATTTCAAAACTAGATTAGAGCACGTATCTTTCAACAGCCATGACCTTGAAAACTGAAATTCACCCTTCGTGCTCGATTCGAATATTTCTAAAAGATAATTTTACGCCTCGGTCTGAAAATGCTAATTCTGATAGTACAAAATAAATCAACATGTTATTTTAACCTTTTAGTATTTGTTCTTCATTTCACATTAATTTTCAGCAGTTATTGTAGGAAATGTTCACAAACAACATTTTTAAAAATAAATAGCAAATTTTCTTGTTTTCCTTTTTTTGCATAGTTTGGACGAAAAATCGAGATTTATTTTTAAAACATTTTTCATGATTGAAACAAGAACTATGTGTATTCTCAAAAAATAGTGTTAGTCTCGCATAGCTTTACTGAAAAAAAAATATTTTTTTCAATGAAACTTTTCACGATTAAAACAAAAACTATGCATTTTATCAGAAAATGATTCAAAGAAAGATTATAGACATTTTTGAAGTGAACAATTTTTCTTGTTAACATTTTTCACGATTGAAACAAAAAATATGCTTCTCATGAAAAAAATTGTCTGAAGTAAATTTGTAGATCTTTTTGCGATGACAAATTTTACTTTCCAACATTTTTTTTGGATTTCATACAATTTTTCTGCAAAGTGGTACATTTTTCTTAATACAATTTTTCACGATTATAACAAAAAATATGCGTCTCATAAAAAAAATAAAATGGTGCGAAGTAAATTTGAAGACCTTTTTGAGATGAACAATTTTACTTCTTAACATTTTTTTGTATCTCATATTGTATTGCTGCAAAATGGAAATTTTTATTTTTTATAAAATTTTTCACGACTAAAACAATAATTAATAAAATTTTTCAACCAAAAGAGGTGACTTATCATCAAAAAAATATAATATTAGATTTTCAAACCAAAAATAAATGAACTTCCAAGAAGAAATTGTTCGGTTTTTCACTCAAGAGATGGTTTTTCTACTAAAATGATAAATCCTCTACTGGAATAGTTAAATTTTGAGTTAAAATAATTATTTTCCAACCATGGATTTTTCATGGATGAAAAATCGAGTATTTATTTTTGGAAACAAATATTTTTTCTATCAAAAGTGTTTTATTAGATTTATGTCGTTTGTTTCTTTGTCGAAACTTGATTTTCCTTGAAAAAAATGTTGGAATTTTTTTCAAAAGCTGAGTTCGGAAATCTCTGTGAAAGCCTTGCATAACATTTTTATGAAAAATGTTTCCGATTCGGAAAATGCGTATATTGCAAAAACGGCATGGTTATATTAATTACCCTATGACTTTTTCCAAAAGTGTGTTTTTTTTTTTAAACAGTCGTTTTCCTTTCTGCCTTGCAGATTTTTTCGTAGAAAATAGAAACAGTTCATATAAAATTCAAATACTATAAGTAATAATTGCAGAGCTAATAATGACCAAATACTAAACTTCTTCACAAACAGGAAGCAATAACCCTTGGATTTTTGAACCTTTTAATCTTTATTTATTTAAAAAAAGTTGTGATGTGCAACAAATAATAAAAATAATTCATTTTCGTTTACACAAATGTACAAGATATATTTCTTTATGTTAAGTGAAATCTGTGCGGAATCAATGCGCATTAAAATTGCTGTATGTCATGATGATAATCAGCTTAGTTGTAAACACAATTCAGCCATGATAGTGTTTTCTTGACAGCATCGAGGCTCACCTACCTTGGAGGATTTTACGCAGCAAATAAAAACAATTTATACAGAAAATTCTAACAGTCAGATTATTCATTAAGGAAATAATAATTAAAGAATGCTATTTTTCCTAATAGCAAGGAAGAAACCTCTTCTGAAACGTATTCGAGATGTTAATAATTTTCTGAAGCCTATCCAATTCAATTTAGTCGCGAACTAAACGAATTGTCTACTTTCAGGAAATTTCCTTATGTGTACAACTGCAGGGTTTGAAATAACTGAAAAAGTAGAAAGAATATAATGAATGTAGCAACAGTTTATTAAAAATGTTGCTAATTTAATAAAAAGAAAAATATATCCGTAACTTCGAGTTTGCCAGTACATATAGAGATAAGGTTACAGAAAGTTGTCGCAAAACAAACAAGTGACAATTTACGTAGGTAATTGCTACACAGAAAACATTAAAGTTCAATTTTCTTGCTTGTGAAATTTTTCGCTGTTACTTAATTATTATTTCAAAAATAATAAGACTTATCGCAGATGAATTGAAACGTATTTTTCGTGAATGAAAATAAAGAATTTGACACAACAACCATCGTTTGTTTTCGAACAAAAATAAAAATAGGAATCGAATTGATTTTGAGGTTGAAGCATTAACAAGATTTCTAATATGATAAATAAGTTGCATTTTTCAATTTAGTTCAGCATACAATTGAGTTCAAATAATAATTAGAAATCAATCCTGTAAAAGTATATTTTTAATTTTTAATTAGAAAATGGTTTCATGAAAAAAGTGTTAGGACGGAAATTCCTACCTCACAACTTGTGCACTATGGTTAAGATCATAGTGAATATGGCGAATTTCCGACTAGTGCCAAGTGCTTTATTTTCATTCACAAATAATATATTTCTAATCGTCCGCGGTAAGTGAAATTATTTTTCAAATGAAAATGTAATCAGTGCAATGTTTTCTAAAATCTGGTGTCCTGATTTCAAGACCTCAGTTTCGTGTCAAGCTTATGCAATAAGGTTAATTTCTGTTGCAGCGAATCTTTGAACTGAAAACCATGTAAACTTTATATTCTGTTTTTTTTTCTGTGTAGAAGAGAAATTAGTACAGGTCAAGAAAAAGTGAAAAAATGTGTATGTTATGAAAAAAACTTTGAAAATGTAAAAACAATATGCCCGCGCATATTCCCATTGCATGCCGCGCTTTGCGCCAAGTTTGTGCGCGCCTTGGTCGCATGTGTAAGCATGTGTCGACTGTATTATTTCAAATAGCATAAATATTGTAACTTAAATCAAAAGCTGTGATTTGAACCTCTGATAGACTACAGTCATAAATTGAAACTAAAATTGTTTTCCAATTTGTTTTTAAAGATAGTTCTCAAAGCACCTACGCCTTTGACGATTACATTCCCATTGTTTAATGTGAAAAGACGGTATGTTTTTCGATATAATGGTGATAACAAATATAAGTTTGTTTTAAAAATTTTTGAACAGAAGCATTAAGCCATAGACTTCAATTTGGTTCGTTCGTTTGACTCAAATTACTTAATCTATCAGAAAAATAGTTTTTCTATTATTTGAAAATTTTTAAAATGTTGAAAAGCTTATAACTATTTTTGTTGTCTCTCAAAATTTTGCTCAAAAATTTTTGAAAGCTTTATTTTGGAGTCCTAAAAAAATGTATCAAAGGCTGACTTGATCGGACAGATCCTTCAACAGTTATCATGGCTACAATATTGAGGTACCCACACAGTCAGACAAACAGACAGACACCGACGAAATTTCATGATCTCCGGAATCTGTGAGTGCCGAAACATAAAGACTCATTGAAAATTAAAGATCGAAAATTTGGACCAATACATTACACTCCATGAATGAGAATGTAAAAACAAGAAACAGTGTCATGAGTAGTAATTCTTAAAAACGTATACATAGTATAAAATTTAAATACCTTAGGGAGACTGAGTGTAACAAAAGGTCTTCTCGTTTTTAATACTATCGTTGTTTCCCAAACTTAAAAATCCAAGGATGTTTACCAATTCAAAATTCTCTTTTCATATTAAGAAATTATTTGTTTTGCATGCACAGATATTACCATTTATATAAATTAGTTTATTAATCATTTCTGGGATATACGACGTGATTAAATTGATTTTAGAACATGTAAAATTTCATAAAATGTGTAGCTCTGGATGTCAAAATAAATTCATAACGTAAGATGTTATTCAACAATGAAAATAAATTTTCTACTTTAGGGAGGTCTTCCCTATATAGCAAATCAATCATTATTTCAAATATTTGAAAGCGCTTTTAACACAAAATGTCTCCTATATCAGCAAAAAAAATGCCAAGTTTTCAAACTAGTGTCTTACAGATTGTTTCAAATGTAAGGGATTGAGTTAAGATTGATTGGAATGAGTTCCACATACTTTGAAGGAATAAGACTTCTTCGAGTAGTTTGCAGGCATGTACGCAACTATTTAATGACAAAAATAGTAGATATCTGTCATTTGAAAAAAAAAAAATGTGTTTGACTCACATTTTTCCTAAACGTAGCGAACATCAGACTCATAAGATAAAACGGGGAACCATATAGTTCATGTAATATATTAAGCGACTTTTGGCTCAACTTTAGGTGTCATAAAACTAAAAAAATAAATTAAGTAGGAAAAATTTACTAAAATAATAAACAGTGTAATTCCATACCAATGTAGAACTTTATTTGATGAGAGGTATCATTTCATTTCACATATTTGGTGTTACAAGTTAAACTTTAAACCTTAATGGTACACTGTTCGTTTTGTTATTCACTAATATAAATATATACATATTGACTATTAAATTTATCAAATAAATTAGCAACACATTAAAAAACCCATCCTGACAATGAATACCCTACCGTCTGCAGCCGGGTTTTTACTGGAAGCTCTCGCATTCCTTTGTATTCTTGGCCAAGGGAAAAACAAACTGCAGAAAACCTTTCGCGAGCATAGCCATTTACCGATAGGTTAAAGAATAAAAAGGAGTAGGAGAAAAAGAAGGTTATTGCGAAGTGCGTGAATGTGGAATCGGACAAATTCAACTTTTTTCTTCATAAAGACGGCCATGACAACATTTAATAGCTGTGAAACGACCCTAGAGGTAAACATTTAAACTAACTCTCGGAACGTGGATGAGAGCCAAAAAATTAACCGCATAGGGTAAAACTTGTTGCAAGTAATCTTTACCTGAAAGTCCGGGTGAAGATTACACTTAGTATTTTCTGTGTGATTATGTCGATGCTGTCCATTAACTTGGTTCTATACAACTTAATGAATGTAATGCATGATCCACGCATAGTGTGGGCTGTGTTTATCTACGAGTGTAACAATATCACGATTAATTCCACGACTAACTAAAATACCAACCAGGTAATGACCAACAGCTAAAGCAGACCCTCGATCTATCGAGTCCATAGAAGGTGGGCGACGATTGCCATACATTTGAGCAGTCTCTATTTGGCCAGGTCTAAGCGAAGGATTCCATCTTCTGTTTATTATCGATACACGCGATACTGTTTGAGCTTGACCAGTAGGGTCCCAAGAATAAACATGTAAATACGGGAGGTGTGGCGCTACATTTCCTTCATAAAATGGCATTGGTCGATTCGATTCTGGATCTTCGAAACTGATACTATCTTGAAGCTTAATCAAGATAAGATCTCCAGCACCTCTCCTATGTATTTTTCGAATAAAATGAACCTCAACAGCACCAAAATCCTGTACACCAGAAACAACTATGAACCTTTCGTTGGTGTCGTCTATGCCACACCTTTCAGTAGCTAAGACATGTCTATGTGAGACTATGACACCTGTACAAATAAGTGTTTCACCTAATAAAAGTTTCACAATGAAGATAGCATCTGCGTGATCAACTGCACGTTTCTTGCGATAGTGAAGATTTGATGAGTTTCCTGCAAGTATGACAAGTTAAATATTCATTAATGTGTTTTACATATTTCTTACTATCACAGAAAAAAACAGAAGATAAACTTTACATCGATTTTCGGCGAAAGATTCTTTGCAACAAAAATTAAATTCAGTGGATAAACTTTACACAAATGTCGGATAAACTTTCTTTTGTTTTTCCATGACAAACACATGTATTTTGAAAGACGCGAAGTTGGTTGAACAAAACTTTATCGCTCTATAAAATTTCCTGCAACTAATTTTATTCTTAGTTTTTTCTGTGATATAGGTCTTATCCTAGATATATTAATTATGTCCTATCGGAAAAGGAATTTTGCAGTACGAAAGTCTAATAATGTGGAAACGTTGCTTGGTGAAGGCCAAATGCCTTGAAATATTGTTTTCCTTAATATATAATGATATCGTATGCCTTCCTTTTTTATTTAATTTTCAAATTATGGAATGTTTTACATTTTCTTTTGTATGGGTGAAAATAATATAGAGTGTTTCTATGTATTGTTTCTCGCTACGTAAATAAGATTATGAAATGGATGATCTGGAAAAATGATTATTGCTTCTTATACAGAAATGACGTTACTCACAAAGAACCCGAAGCTTTTTATATTTAGCCCTCCCCCCCCCCCC